>CM053769.1:556504196-556522069 GCA_028658325.1 Potorous gilbertii
GGGGAGAAAATTTTGGAACCCAAAATCTTGTGAAAATGAATGTAAAAAGTTAAATAATAAAAAAAGAATGTTGAAGTCGTGGAAGGCAGAGACCATATTGGTTGTTTTCTTGATTTCCTCAGCACCTAACACAGTGTCACATACTATGTACTTAATAAATGCTAGTTGATTGAAAACACTTGTCTAGTTTTCAGTACTTTCTGCCCAGCCTCGCTTCGTAAATAGTTACGTGTTGAAAAACCAAAAGCAATAGCTACCCCATTATCCTACTAGGATCACAGAGTTATAAAGTAGTTCATTGTCATCTGCTCATATTGGATGAAAGAATCGTCCAGAGATACAAAAATAAGTTGGGGGACTTTCCAAAGAATCAAGGCATCCTACCCATGCTAGGTTTGGACACAGAATTTGAGTAAAATAGGATGGAGATATCTGTCAGCATTCTTGTAATTGCACAAGTTAGCATCATAATTACTTAACAAGTAGTAAACTAATGTTTAAAGTTTAAGGCTGGTTATAAGGAGTACTGTGAGAACCTATCTTATCTAATTATCCCTATATGATTTATGTAAAAATACTCATTGGAAGAGAATAGGGGTCCCAATGAATCAATTCTCACAATATAAATATAAAAGAAAGCATAGTAACTACCCTCAAGAAGCTTATATTCTAATGGGAAAAAACAACACAGAGGAGAGAGTAGTACCTGCGGTGGGGGGTACTTTAATCCTAGAATAATGGGATAGTGAGTGGAGCCATGGAGAAGCAAACTGACACACATCTTTCAGAAGAAAATGATGCCAAGAAGCCCTGAGGTCAAAGCCTTCTTCATACACTAATTGTGTTGCAGTCAGGTGTTTATGAAGCTCTTACTATGAGTTGGCTACCATGTAAGCACTTAGAATATAAATGCAAGTAAAAGAGTCCCTGTCCTTATGGGAGGCCAAAACATAATGAGAAAAGATAGCACATAAAGGGAACTGGAAAGGAGAGGGAAGGGAAGGAAGAAGTGGGGAGGATGGTAGCAAAGACTTTCCCAACCCTATTGAGATGAGATAGCAAAGATGTCTGGAGAGGGATGAAGATAAATTTAGACTGGGCCTCATCCTTAAACAGGATGTTCTGGGAAGATTCAGCCAACCAGAAGGTGAGGTCACAGGGTGGGAGTATATTTCTTTTTTATTATTATTTTAAACTTATATACACAATAAGAAAAGAAAAAGAAGCCAATTATAAACTTAAATATTAAAACAAATTCAAAATAAGAAAAGAAAACAATTATCATGTGCACAGCAGAATATAAGAAAGGATTCAAAACATACAACAATAAATTTCCTATGTAATAAATACTATATAATAGCATATTATATTCAAGAAAACCTATATAATAAATAATATGCATTGTATTCAGAGTTGTCTATCTTTGCTTCCTTGTAAAGTTTTGTTTTGTTGTCTGCTGTGCACTTTTTATATTATTTTTCCCCTTTCTTCTTCCGCCCTCCAAGAAGACTACAGTTAAGTTTAAATAGATAGCTATATATGTATATGTATATATACACATATATGTGCCTAAACATATGTATACATACACACATACAAACACATGTGAAGATTTATACATGCATGCATGCATACATACATATATACAAATACAGGATATTTCTAAAGTGAGAAGTAGTCCTGGGGTGGAGTGAGCTTCCAGGGTTTTGGAGGCATTGTAAAGAAAGTCCTATGGAAATGAGTCAGTAGTTGTAGCCTAAAGAGGGATAAAGATCATCCTTTTGTGATGCTGAGCAGAAATCACTTAACCCCTCTCAACCTGCAGGCCTCAAGTCTCTCCCTGCTTCAATGCACTCTCCATTTAACCACAGGTCCAATTATATCACTACTCTTCTCAGTAAACTCCAGTGGTTTCCTCTTGCCTCCAGGAGCAATTACAAAAAGCTCTATTACATTCAAAATACTAATAACCTAGCCCCCTCCTACCTTTTCAGTCTTCTTACACCCTATTCCACAACTCATATTCTTTAATGTAACCACACAGGCCTCTGGGCTGTTCCTCAACCAAGAAACTCCATTTCAGGGGTCTGTGCATTTTCCCTGGCTGAAATGCTCTACTTCCTCAGATCTGGCTACTGACCTCTCTGATTTCCTTTAAATCAATGCAATTGCCACTTGCTTGAAAATGCTGTGCCACCATCATCAGTGCCTATGATCCCACCATAACAAACCCTGATGAGGTAAAAGAACAAGTTTATGAAGACCTACAGACCCTTATCATCAGTGTGCCAAAAGAGGACAAGCTTATAATTCTGGGTGACTTCAATGCTAGAGTAGGCTCAGACTACCAGACTTGGCAGGGAGTCCTAGGGAGGAATGGAGTTGGAAACAGCAACAGCAATGGTCATTTACTGCTGAAGATTTGTGCATCACATGACCTTCTCATCATCAACACTGTCTTCCATTTACCTAAATGCAATAAACTTCATGGACGTACCTTCGCAGCAAACATTGGCATCAAATAGACTATGTGATTGTAAGGAAAAGAGACAGACAAAATGTGAGAGTGACAAAGGCAATGTGTGATGCAGGGTGCTGGACTCATCATAGACTTATCCTTTCCAAGCCAAATACTCACATTCATCAAAAGTGCCACCAACAAGGAAAAATGACTACCAGAATAATTAATGTCAACAAATTAGAGCTCTTCTCTGGGCGTGAACAGTGTGTTGCCAACTTGGACGGAAAATTGAGCCCACACATAGGTGGCAACAGTGGAGCATAAAAGGAGTGGGCAGCTTTCAGAGATTTGGTGTACAGCACTGCATTTGCTCATCTGGTTCAGAACACTCTCAAACAACAAGACAGGTTTGATGAAAATGATGGAGAAATTCAAAAGTTGTTAAATGAAAAACGAGAACTCCACAAGATATACCAGCAGGATAGTTTATCCACCTCTAAGATGGCAGCATTTTACTCCATCAGAAACAAAGTACAAGCAAAGCTTAGAGAGATGTAGGATTCCTGGCTCAGTAAGAAGGAAGATGAAATTCAGTTTTGTGCTAATAGTAACAATTCAAAGCACTTTTATGATTCCCTGAAAGCTATTTATGGACCAAAAACCTATGATGCATCACAACTACTCACTCAGTGCTGATGGAGCCACATTGATTAATGATAAGGACATGATTCTAGAAAGATGGCCTGAACACTTCCATAGTGTTCTCAACAGACCATCATCAACCAGTGCTGAGGTTATTGATAGTTTACCTCAGGTTGAAGTCAATCCTACCTTAGCTGAACTTCCAACTGAAGAAGAGGTTTTGAGGGCCATTAGACTCCTTTCATGTGGCAAAGCACCTGGTGCTGATTCTATTCCAGCCGAAATTTACAAGGTAGGGGGACCATTGCTCATACAAAAGCTGACTTTCCAGGTTATATGGCAAGAGGAGGTTATCCCCCAGGAGTTCAAAGATGCCTCCATTGTCCTTCTCTATAAAGGTAAAGGGAATAGGTTGTTCTGTGACAATCACAGGGGGATTTCTCTCTTAGACATTGCTGGCAAAATTCTTGCTAGAGTCCTCCTTAATAGGCTGATCCTTCACCTGGAAGAATCAGTGTGCCTTCAGAAAGGGCCGAGGAACAGTCAATATGGTGTTTGCCACCCTACAACTCCAGAGAAATGCCAGGAGCAGAAACACATTGTAGATCTGACCAAGGCCTTTGACTCTGTTAGTCATGAGGGCTTGTGGAAAATTATGTCAAAATTTGGTTGCCCGGAGAAGTTCATCAGTATTGTATGTCAGTTTCCTGATGGCATGTTTGCCCAGGTTCTGGATAGTGGACAAGGTTCTCATGCCTTCTCAGTCACCAACTGAGTGAAACATGGCTATGTGCTTTCTCCCATACTTCTTAGCATGATGTTTCCAGCCATGCTGACAAATGCTTTCAATAAAGATGAACACGGCATTAAGGTCAACTACCATACTGATAGCAAGTTTTTCAATTTGAAAAGGCAACAAGCCAAGACCAAAGTGGAGGGAATACTGGTGATTTTCTGTTTGCAGATGACTGCACTCAATGAGGTCTCTAAAGCTGAGATGCAACAAAGTATGGATCAATTCTCTGCTGCCTGTGCTAATTTTGGCCTAATAATTAACACCAAGAAAACACATGTGCTCCATCAACCACCACCACACTATCTATACATAGAACCATCAGTTACAACAAATGGAGAAGTTTTGAATGCTGTGGATAAGTTTACTTACCTTGGTAGTGTACCTTCCAGGGAGGTACACATTAACAATGAGGTTGATGCACACATTGCCAGTGTTTGGGAGGCTCCAAAGAAAATTTTGGGAGAGAAGAGGTATTAGACTGATACTGACCTCATTGTTGTATGCCTGTGAAACATGGACAGCCTACATGCCAGGAAACTGCATTGTTTCCATTTGAACTGTCTTAGGAAGATTCTGAGGATCACCTGGCAGGATAAGGCACCAGATATTGAAGTCCTTGCTTGAGCTGAACTGCCAAGCATTCAAACTATGCTTCAGAGAGCACAACTCTGATGGGCTGGCCATGTTGTTCTAATGCAAAATGTACCTTGCCAAAAAAGACAATTTTATGGAGAACTGACATGGGGCAGGCAATCACATGGTGGTCAGAACAAGCAATACAAGGACACTCTCAAGGTGTCTCTCAAGATACTTTGGATTTCACTGTGCAACATGGGAGACACTAACACAGGACTGCTCAGCATGGTGTGCCCACTTCAGAAAGGGTGCTGTACTCTATGAGCAAAACAGAATTGAGACAGCACAAAGTAAATGTACAATGCACAAATTTGGAGTATCCACTCCAAATGGACTATCTGTGCCCAACTTGTGGTAGAGCATTCTGAGCTTGTATTGGTCTGATCAGCCACAGTTGGACACACTGCAACTTCAATTTATCATTGTCATGTCATTTTGATCCTCTTCAAAGACAAAAGACAACAACCAACCAACCAGTGCCTTCAATGTATTTCCTTTTACTCTCACCTTAATCTCTACCACTTAGAATCCCTAGCTTCCTTCAAGGTTCAGTTTTGATACAAACTCTTTTATAAAAACTCTTCTGAACCCACTCTCCCCCAATTTTACTATTTTTCCCCTTCTCAAATTGTCTTCAATTCAATTGGACAAGCATTTATTAAGTGCCTACAAGGTGCCAGGCACCAGAGAACTAAAAAGGATATGCACTTATGATTTCATTGATATTAGGGACCTCCCAGATGAGAACATTCCATCTACTAACACAAGTTGGCACTCACAGTCTTAGACAGTTGCTTAAAGTACTGAGAGATTATATGAACATAAACTCCTTAAGATCAGAGACTTTTTCATATTTTTTCTCAGCATCTCCCAAAGATTCGTTTTTAGTAAATACTTAATCAATGCCTCTAAGAAACTTAGATTAAAATTCTTTTCCCCAGACTGAAAATGTCTCCAATTTAGTCTCAGTAATTAATTCAGTCAATTGTATTCACCCAATTGGTCTTGGTAACATGCAAAGACCTTATTCCAAGTCGAGACCTTTATCCCTCACCCTTAATCCCATTTGTCTAACAGGGCCTTGGAAAATCTCACCTTGAAAACTCCTTGTTCTTCCCCACTTGATCTGGCTCTCTAGAGGCCCATAAACTTTTCCCTATCACTATGTCCTATCAATCCAATTCTCTAGGCTACTGGCCACTCCCATCAAGACCACCCCTGTAACCCCCCAGACCACCTGGGGCCACTCCAGACTCCTTCCCCAAAGCTCCTCTATAGGTATGATACATCTTGTTTTAGCATTACAAATGCTCAGATTCCTTAAAAGTCCACCCAACCTTGAGAAATCTCAACAAACTTTGACCTGCTTTGGTTGAAAGAAGGCTTGGGTTGAACTCATTTGAGCAGGATCCAGTGTGTGACTATTTTGGGGTCCCAACTACTCCTAACCTCAACAATTCCATACATTACAGTTAACTTTAAATCCCAATCTTGTTCTATGGAACAATGATTTGAGATCACATTTATACTTTGATTTCCTTTTCTTTATCTAATCATTCCCATAACATTCAGAAAGATTGTTTTATTTCAGGGATTTTATCTTTCACACCAGAGTAACATTTACCCAATTAATTGAAAACAGCAAGATTCCACTACTTGCATTGTGCTTACATCTTAAATTCTCTGCTTTGATTATGGAAACATGCCATGTAGATGAAAAGCAAAGATCTAATTAGGTATTAACTCCACCCTATAGCTAGATACAGAAAGAACCAAAGGGGAAAATATTCCTTTTCAGAGGAACACAATGGGGAAACCGAGTCAAGGATCCCATCCCAGGCTGAGGAGATAATTGCCCCCTGAGGCAAACTTCTGGCTGTTACAGTCACATTCCTCTCTGAGTAGTAGAACACAATTTGTAATAGTCCCAAAAGCGTTGAATTTGACAGCAGGTTTCACTAATCAAGAATATTATGAGGACTTACAACTTAGATGTTAAATTTGTCCTAAAAGCCAATCACCAGAGTTAGTTTCTATACATTTTCAAATTCTCAACAAAGTAGGTTCCTTCTTTAGGAACTCCATGACTCAAACAATCTCATTAGAGCTGTTAGGGTGGTACTTTTTGACTAGCCTGAGAACTGTTCCTTTCCACACATACACACACAGTGTACCAGGTTTAGTCTTTAGTGTTAAAATTATAAACAGCAAACTTACAATTTTAATAAGAGATATCCAAATTGTTTTAGCTGTAAACACAAACAATAAACTTCAGATGACATCCATTGCATTTTCATATCATATAAAAACTATTGACAGAAGGATGGTCTGTCTTACCAAACGCAGACAGCGATTGGCTTGCTTGTCCATCCTGACCCATCCCCCCTCCACCCACAGCTATAGCTATATGCTGAACCTGAATATCTCCAGCCTGCAGCTACTGCCCCTTTAACAGATTCAAGATCCAAATTTGTATATCTTCCAATAGCTTCTACCAGCCAGTCCAGAAAGAGGGCAGGGTTTTCCTTTTCTCCCTAAGTAATTTCCCTAATTTTTTTTGAAAATTTACTTGCTTTTGAAATGCAGTCTTTAGGCTTTTCAACAGATGAATTATCATATGATCTTGTTTTCCTTTATTCTCACTCCTCCAATAATCCCATCCTGGGTCACTAGTGGAAACAGTAGCTGCTCCTGGGGGATATTTTGTAGGGTCATCACTAGCCAAACAATCCCCAAACTTTTGGACTTGTTCCCAGATTCTCCTCTTCTCAGTGATATGACAGGTAGTGAAGAGGATATGCAAATCACTCCAAGAAAGTTCAAATTGTAGGAATATGTCCCTAAAACCCTCAGTAAACTTAGTGGGGTCTTCCAAGTATCTCCCCAGTTTTTCTATATCCTGAATGAGGTCTGAGATGAAGAATGGAACATGCACTCTAATTGTCCCACTAGGAGGCAGGCGCTTCCCTCAAGGGAGAAGCCCTGATGGCCCAGTAGGAACGGTGCTTGTTAGAGCAATAGGAAGTCCCACTTCTTGTGAGGGAGGGGCTAGGGATTGCTGCCTGAACTGGATTAGGCTGCAAGGCTGGGGCATCTGGCTAGCAAGGGGAAAAATCAGCTGGCACCTGAGGAGGGGAAGGGGTCAGAGGGGGAGACACCCCAGGTACTACTGTGAGGGTGGAACCTGAGGCCTGAGTGAGAGAGAGGGTCTGCAGAGGGACACACCTCAGCAAGACCCCTGGCTGGGGTCAGGGGAGGGGGAGAGATCCAAAGCCCTAAGTGCCATAAGAATGAGATCATCAAAAATGTCCAGGTGACCCCCATTTCTCCTTTGAAGGGTAGTTCTAACTACAAGCCTCTCACAATTTTTCCTGAGAACAGGGTTCTGACAGACTTCAACAAAGGCTATTATGTAGGAAACTTCTATACCTTTTCCTTCTCAGCAACAGAACAATTCTAAATGTAAGAGAGTATTCATTTTAAAAGTCCCAAAAACAGGTCATGACAATACTGAGGTCAAACAGTGTTGCTAAAAAACACAAGCTTTTTCTTTTTAAGTTCTTTAGAGAAACTAAATTTTTTCCCAATTTCTGTAAAAGACAAACCAAAGGTGAACTTTTGGGAATTACAAAGGAATGACCCATTATAGGCATGGGGCTGGAAGTCCCTTCCTCCATAAAGGAATATCTAAGAGTAAGCCTTAAAAAACAAACAATAAATCAATGTAAAAAAGATGCAAAAAGGTACCTGAAGCTTTCCCAATTCCCTATTTAGAGAGAATTGAAAGAATCTGGAATACACTTCCAAACAGGGCCTGTGTCCCTGTCCTCCATACTTCAGGAAGTAAGCCCAGGTCTATGGCTTCCAACATAATCACTGGACTGAAAATCTGTACTAGAAAGTCTCTGAGATGCCTAACCTACCAGGACAGGAGAGGTCAGGCCCAGAAAAAAAAAAAAAACACTTCCAAGGTACTTGGAGAGGGAGAAGGAGGAACTTCCATATACCTTCCAGTCTTGACTGGAGAGAAGCTGTAATTCCTTGTCTCTTATTTTCCAACCCCCATAAAATCTTTATATAACAAATTAACTTACAAATACAAATTGGGTAGGCCTTCCAAAAATCTTACATAAGATTTTACAAAGCATTTCTTCATACAACAAATATTTTCCTCTCTTAAGAACAGTTTACAATTTATCACATCACAAACATACTCTTGTAAATGCTTGATTTATAGCAAAAACAATCTTAGTTAAAACTTCCTTCTTAATAGCAGAAATAAACTTTTTAACATACGTAATATATCCTTAGATAAAACAGACTTGAAAATCACACCCATATATAAAATAGATGTATTTTCTTAAGGATTCTCATTTTCTCAATAAGAATTCTACAATAAAGAAATTCTCACACAGAATTCCTAACAGCTTCTTAACTAATTCATTATTAATTTAACAATGCAATTCCTAATGTAACAACATTAATGGATTACCTAAAAATTTAAACTACTTAAGTTTACTTAAAACTTAAAGCAAGCCATTACCCATTCAAGTGAATGCATCTCCACATCTCCTTGCATAGTAATTCATCTCCTTTTCATCACATGCACACACTCTATCACCTGATCAGATAGAGCCATCTCAAATTTGATTGAGCTACTAACTAATAAATCAAGTTAATCATTTATCACTGCTTATTTATAACCAAATGTAAGTTTCAAATTATCAAATTTCTATCACATCCTTTTAAAATCCCAATCTACGTACAACAAAATTCAAATTTGAAAATTGTGTAACAGTTCCATTAGATTAATGTTGTACCTAACATATGCCCATCCTTGTGTTAAGCACTTTACAATCATAAATGCCAAATATCTTTTTCTGCTTAATGTTAAGAAGAGCATTCTCAGATGCTCAAGACAAATTTTAACTTGAATCATATCAAACCTGGATTTATAATCACTAATGACAAACATTTTAGCCTTTTTTTTACCTTAAATCAAATACTTTTGGTACTTAAAAGAAAACTTCCCTTGAAGGAACACATAGCTGGCCATTTTCAGCTCTGAATAGCATTTTTCCTTATTTTTTTTTTTTATTCTACTTCCTTAAAGAGCTGAAACTCCATCTTCTGGCTCCCCTTCCCCAGGCTCACAGACAAGGAGCTCTCCCAGTCTCATTCCAACTTTTAAATCAGATTGGGGGGGAGAAGGTAACCTCCCCCTTGTGCAGATGGTCCAAGCACATGAATATTGCTTTTCCACCTATATCTTTCTCCGCTGGGAATTTCAGGCTCTACAAAGAGTTTGAAGTCCCACTTGTTCTCCTCAGGTTAATTCAAAATATGCCAGTCTCTCCAGACAGAAGTTTTCATAGTTTCAAAAGATTAGGTAATTGACTTCCCTAAATACTCACCCTCCTTGTCTTCATCCTTCACAATCTGGAGAAAGTCAATGCCTCCAAAAGAAATCGCTGAAATTCCAAAGTGAACTTGCAATTTTAAACACACTGTCCAGTATCAGATACATTGATCCAATTCAAACCTCAAGTACAGATTTTAGCTTTGAGATCTCATCAAATCGACTCAACTTTTCAATGCAGACTACCTGAAATTCATTTTCCCTTATGTTTCTTTTCACATTCAAAATGTGGCCAGGGTTAAGAATGTAGAAAGAAAGTTCTTTTTTTCTTTCTCTTCTCTCTCTCTTTCCTGCCCTACTCACTCCTCTGAAACTGCTCCAGATTGGGGTGGGAGAAAGGAGAGATAATGGGGAAGGAAGCCTTGCTACTGCATTTACAGCTTTACCCCACAAACATGAAATACTTCATAAACACACAAACAAGGCATTTAACAAAACATTGTGCACATCAATTTGAATTTGCAATCAGGCCTGGTCAAAAACTTGTGGTTTCTGGATTAAATTTCTCCCTAATAAGTTCACTACAGCTTCAGAGACAAATAAGTACTTAGAACTCCTGACACCATGTGGCTTAAGGAAATGCCAATCAGTTGGTATTGGGACTAACATCCCTGGGCCCCAGCAACCATCATAGTCCTTTTGACCTGGGAGCAGTTCGCATCTTCCCCATATCCCCAGGGACTCTCCTTCCTACCATGGCTCAAATTCCCAGGATTCTGTCCAAGTTCTCCATTTGCTTAGGGTCAGCAAGAAATTTTCAGACAGGAAAAGGGACCAACAAAGTTTGCCATGTGCTCAAACTTCCACTTCCTCAGTAAAAGACTGATCCAGAGTGGAAGTTCCCAAGAGTGACCTGATCTTTGCTTAGTATACTAACTGCCATACCTGTCAGTAAATTTTGCTCCCCAGTTCCTCTGAACTCCCTGCCTATGGTCCAGAGTTGTGTGCTTGGACTGGGAAAATCTAACTTACAGGGACTGTAAAAAAAAAAGAAAAAACAACTTTTTTTACAGGAGCACTCATCCCATAAATTTAATCTGACTTCCTCCAAGGCAGCGAGTTGGGTGCCCCTGGTTGGGAGTGCCCCACATTGTGTGCCATGTTTATTAGAGATGAATTTGACATGCAAAAAAGTGTCAAGGAACATTTATTAAAAGTGGATTTCAAAGGAGGGAAGGTCTTCTACATTCCTTACCCTGAAAGAATAGGTAGCTTCCAGCACGGCCACTAGAAGTTTACGACCAGCTCAGGTTGAAGAACCTCGAGCGCTGCTGTCTCCTGGCCATGTGAATTCATGTTCTCCTCTGATAGGCTTTCCCTCAAGCAACTTATTGAGCATGTGCAGTAGTTTTCTGTCCTTCCTTACCATACTAGGTCATACCCCCAATCAACCAGACCTGTGGAAACAGAATTTGGGGTTTCCCACATTCACCATAACCCAATATAGTGTTGGTAACTATGACCCTGCTTCCTGGGTAGGCCTTTGTAAGGCCAGAGATCAGCAGAAATGGTAGCAAAATGGAATCATCTCAGTGAAAGGAGGTCCCTTATCTGCCATCTTGTGATTGAGGGTGAACTATATATGTCCTGTCAGTCAGGGATATCTAGAGGTTTTTCCCTCTGCCATGTGTGGGGATAGAGAATAAAAAGAGGACTGGTCATGAAGAACAGACATCTGTACACAACATTCATCAATTTGACCAAGGTCTTTGATGCTATCAGTTGTGATGGCTTATGGAAAATTATGTCAAGATTTGGTTGCCCAGAGAAGTTCGTCAATATTGTATGTCAATTTCACAATGGCATGATTGCCCAGGTTCTGGATAATGAACGATGTTCTTGCATTTTCCCAGTCACCAATGGAATGAAGCAAGGTTGTGTGCTTGCTCCTATGCTTTTTAGCAAGATGTTTTCAGCAATATTTTGTAAATTATTTAACTTGAAAAGGTTATAAGCTAAGACTAAAGTGAAAGGAGAGTTGCAAAATATCTTTTTTGTTACAGATGAGTGTGCACTCAGTGCAGCCTCTGAAGCTGAGATGTCACAAAGTATGGATCAATTCTCTACTGTTTGTGCTACTTTGGGCATAACAATTAACACAAAAACAGAGGTTCTCCTCCAGTCAATACCACACCATCCATACATTAAACGACTGGTTAGAACAAATGGAGAAGTTTTGAATACTGTGGATAAGTTCACTTATCTTGCAGCAGATGATGAGGCCAGCCCATGCATTGTCTGAGCTAGTTTAGTGTTTGGGAGGCTCCAGAAAGTGTGGGAGAGAAGAGGTATTAGACTGCCTACCAAACTGAAGGGCTATAGAGCCATTGTACTGACCTCATTCTATGCCTCTGAAATCTGGACAGTCTACCAGTGCCATGCCGAGAAACTGAATCCCTTCCATTTGAATTGTTTTAGGAAGATTATGATCACCTGGCAACATTAGGTACCAGACTTTGGTCTGGTACCTTTGTCAAACTAAATTGCCAGCGATTCAAACTCTACTGCAGAGAGGACAACTCCGATGTGCTGTCCACATTGTTCTAATGCCTAATGTACATTTGCCTAAAAGACTATTTTATGGAGAACTCAAGCAAGGTGATCAGAAGAAGTGATACAAGAACACTCTCAAGGTCTCTCTGAATAACTTTGAAATTCATTATGTGATATGGGAGATGTTGGCAAAGAATCACCCAGCATGGTGCACCCATACCAAAGAAGGCACTATATTCTATGAGTGAAGCAAAATTGCAGTAGGTCAAAAGAAACATAAGATACACAAATTGAGAGATATCTCCACTCCAAATGTTCATATGAACTATTCGTACCCAACCTATAGTAGAGCCTTCCAACCTCACATTGCTCTGATCAGACATAGTCAGACATGCTGTGTCTCAAACCCAAGACAGTGATTTATTTTGGTCCTCCTGGAGAAAGAAGGACAGCAACCAACCAAGCACTATTAGAATGTAAGATCATTGAGGGCAGGTAATCTCATTTTCATTTACTTTTCCCTTATATAGTTGTAATAATTGTCTTTCTTTCCGCTTATATTTATACTTCTAGCACTTATCACAATATGTGCCACATAGTAAACACTTAATAAAGGTTTGCTTGTTATTGTGGGAAACAAGGAAGTTCTGTTTCCACAGTCATGATTTAGCAGGGTCAGGTAAAGGTCAGAAACTATGCAGGCTCAATGAGCTGTTTGAGGGAAAGCCTATCAGAGAGGAGAACATAAAGTCACGTGGCCAGGGACTAGGTTGCAGGAGATCCAAAGTTCGAAAAGAGAAAAAGCAGCTCCCTTTTTCTGAACATGTTACAGTCATCCTATAACCTTACTGGGGAGGCTACCCATCCATTTAGGGGGAATGGATGTAAATATTAATGAAAGCTTTCCTGATTTCGCAATTATTCTTCGTTTAAGGTGAGCATGTTTCTCACAGTTGGGGGCTTGTTAGATGGGCTCATTTCTCACATTTTTTTATGGTTGTTACTAGTTATATAAATATCACACATAGTAGGTACATTACTTTGTGAATAGCTCGTTTAGTAAATAAAAAGCACATTGTATGAAGTTCAAGAACTAGAGTGGTAAGCACAAAAATAATAAACCTTCATTGGGGTCACCCTTTGCGACCTGAGAGAGCTTGAGTGTAACTGTGTAGTGATGATCTATTTCTGGAAATCTAGACTTGCCAGGGTAAATAGAAGTTGAAGTGAGAATGTTGATCCACTCCCTGTGTGAGCGATGATGTGTGTGTATATATGTGTGTGTATGTGTGTTTTGTACATATGGAGAGAGAGACAAAGAGACAAAGACAGAGAGAGAGAGAGAAATGTGAACCCAACCAGGTGTTTCCTGTCTCCAAGGCTAGAACTGATTCTATTTAACTGCTACTTTTCTCAACTATACATCAAAATTGTATATTACTTACCAAGTCCTACAAAGTATTTTCATTAACATTTCATATGATATGAGTTTATGAATATACTAAGCATTTATTAAGTACTTAGTATGTGTTATACACTAGGGATATAACTATAAAAGCAAGCAAAGTAACTGCCTTCACAAGCTTACACCGTAATGTGAAAAACAACGTATCCAGGGAGGGGCACTTTGGTCCCCAGAGTACTGGGATAGGGAGTGAAGTCCTAAAGGAGCAAACTGACACACCCAGGCCATTCAGGAGATAGTAGTGTCAAGAGGGTGAGTTTAAATTCAGTCTCAGACACTTAACTAGCTGTGTGTCAGTCAACAAGCTTTTATTAAGCTCTTCTCATGTACTAGACACTGTGCTAAGCCCTAGAAATACAAATACAAACTGAAAGAAACACAACAATTAAAGCATATATGATGAAAAGTGAATGAGAGCAGCCTGGGGCTCTTCATCTGGACTTGGGAGGTTTGTCTTAATACAGACTTGGGAAAGTTCATTAGACTCAATCTTGGTACAAGGAAACCTGGAGCTCACTCTAAAACACTAAATCAAGCCAGCTTGATTGAAAGGAGATTCTCACAAAACTAAGGGACTGTCAAGGTGGGTTGGTAAAGGGAAGTATGCTGGGATCCTAAATAGTGTCAGCTGCCCCTCTGGCGTCATAGAGGAAAGGAGCACCTTGTCCCTCAAATCAATACAGTATCGTAGAGTTTGGTTTTGTTGTGTTTTGGAGGGAAAAGGTTCTTATCCAAATCTAACAGGACCAAGCATTGGGGAAAGAGAACAAGATGTCTGACCCTAGGGACTAGTGCTGATTCATGTTTTTGAAGGAACAGAGGACTCCTTTGAAACTGGCAGCTAGCTGACATTCAAACTCCTGGGCAAAGAGGGCTTTGGGTCATTACTGTGAGTCTCACTCTGGGTGACTCAAAAATTTTGATATTTCCAGGTTATCAGAGTGAGAATTCTCCTGGAGTCAGAGGAGAGGATCATTTAAATGTCATTAAAATATTTTAAACAGTGAAATAAACTAATTAAACATAAGTACTTGCAAAGTAAATTTAATTAGTAGAATTGGTTTTCAATATTAATTCTTAACAAATTATATTTTTTAGAAATAGAAGTTTAGAGACATGTATAATTGGATTCTTCATTTTGCATGCTCATTTTTCTTATCTCATTATGATCTTGTGGTGAACACTTAAAACATCATAAGAAATGAAAGTTACTTTATCTTCACAGATAGGAAATAACTGGTCATTTATGTGAAGATGTTTTCTTTTCGACCTGTAAGAGAAAAGATCAAATAACTCGAATAAAAAACTATAACATGCAATAAAAACATCTCTAATTTGACCTACTAAAATAAACTATTGATGCAGAAAAATGAGAAATGGATAAAGAAATACGTATCAATGTAGGCTATCTCCATTTCCAAAGAAAGTAAAATTTATATATAAAAGAGTCATCACAAGGACAGAAGAACCAAGAAATTTTGTCTCAACCAGCAAATATTTGATCCTCTCCAGATTGCAACCAGAAAACTTTTCATCCTAGAAGCTCACTCCAACCCTGGAAATGATACATTGGAAATACTCTTGGCCCTCTTTGGCCTCTCCCTCTGAATGAATGATTCCTTCCAGAACCTCCATTTAAAGAAGGTGTCCAGGCCAACTCTGTCTCATTCCTCTCCAGGCTGTATTTGGGACTTTCTCTCATTAAAAAATATACTCCTTGTGGAGGTGTGGAGATTTTCTTTCTTTCTGCTTGTATTGCAATTCCTAGTGCTTAGCAGAATGTCTGGCACATAAGTGCTTAATAAATGTTTGTTAACTGACTGACTTGATCCCCTTGCCAAGTGGAGTGTTTGACAGCCAAGGATAATACAAGTTTAAACTAAAAATTCCTTTGCAAAATCTTATAGAAGAGGATGGTGAAAGATTATGAGCAAAGTCTTCTCATAAACAGAAGGGATAAAGAAAACATGAATTTATAGAAAACTTAGTGAGAGACTCAGCTGAGCAAGATTATCCTGAGAGCATTTAAGGATAAAACTAGAAGAAGGAAAACAAATAGATGAAAAATGGAAAAAAAAAAATCTATCAAGATTTCTAAAACAAATCATTTTCTCTGACAATGATAATGTGACCACAACATTACAGTCAACAAGGTTCTTTTAAGCACTTTCTACATGCCAGGCACTGTGCTAAGCCCTGAAGATACAATGAAAGGCAAAGGTGAACTGTCTTCAAGGTCTCACAGCCTAATGGAGAGAGACAACATGGAAACAAAACAAGACAGACAGACAGATAGATAGATAGATAGATAGATAGATAGATAGATAGATAGATAGATGATAGATAGATAGATAGATAGATGATAGACACATATGCATGGATATATACGTATGTGCACATGTGAGATACACGAATATACATATATCAAATTTTAGGTAAATTCAAAGAGAAGTAATCAGCATCAAGGTATCAGAAAAGGCATCTTGCAGGAGGTTAAATTTTATCTGAGACATGAAGGAAGCAAGGGAAAATAAGAGGCAGAGGTGAGGAGAGAGGGAATAGTCAATGAAATGCGTTCTGGAAATGAAAGGTCTTGTGCAAGGAACAGCAAGGAGACCAGTCACCAGATCATAAGGTTGATGGAGATGAGAAAGTATAAAAAGATTGGAAAGGTAGGAAGTTATCTAAGTAATGAAGGGTTTTAAAAGCCAAATAAAGGATTTTGAATTTTGTCCTGAAGGTATTTTATTGAATATGAGAGTGAATAGTTAAGACCTATGCTTTAAAATGATTACTTTGACACCTGAATAGAGAGTGGACTGGACTGAGGAGAGATAAGGCAAGGGGAGCAACCAAATTCAGTTGTTGTTCTGTCACTTTTCAGTTGTGTCAGATTCCACAGGGTCCATGATACCATTTGGGGTCTTCTTGGCAAAGATACTGGAGCAAGTTGCCATTTCTTTCTCCAGCTCATTTTACAGATGAGGAAACTCAGGCAAACAGGGTGATTTGCCCAGGGTGATGCAGCTAGTAGGTGTCTGCGGTCAGATTTGAACCCAGAAAGATGAGCCTTCCTGACTCCAGGCCTGGCACACTCTCCACTGCATCACCTACCTATATAGACTTAGACCACTGCAGTTCAGAACTCCAAAGCTCAAGAGATACACCAGCCACGGTCTCCCTAGTAACAGAGACTGCAGGCAATTGCTATCCTGCCTAGCTAGTTTTGAGAAGTATCTGTTGTGTAAAAGTAAAATATATCAATAATTTTGAAATCATTTTGTTATATAGTTTTTATATAGTTTTTTTATATAGTTGAGAGGATTATCAGAGACAACTAGGTGGTACAGATAATATAGTGTTGGGCCTAGAGTGAGGAAGATGCAAGTTTGAAATCTGACCTCAAAAACATACTAACTGTGTGAGCCTGGGCAAGTCACTTCACTTCTGCCTCAGTTTCCTCAACTGCAAAATGGGGATAATTATAACACCTACCTCCCATGGTTGTAAGGATCAAATAAGAAAGCACTTATCACAGTACTTAGCATTATGGAGAATTTATTAAAGGATGTTGCTGCTGAGCTGTTTTTCAGTCACGTCTGACTTTTCATGACTCCATTTGGGATTGTCTTGGCAAAGATACTGGGTTGGTTTGCCATTTCCTTTTCCAGATCAATGTACAGAGGAGGAACTAAGGTAAACAGGGTTAAGTGACTTACCATGTGTCTGACACCCCATTGGAACTCAGAAACATGAATCTTCTGACTCCAGGCCTAGAGCTCTACTCACTGTGCCCCTGAGCTGCCCTATTTAAATGTTAGCTATCATCATCATCACTATTAGTTTCAATCAGATGACCTCTGACACTCCTTCCAAGCTCTGAGCTTCCACGCCTCTAGGAAACTTCTTTTCTCCATAGCCAGGTAAGCTATCTGACTAGGAAATCAGGCCCATGAAAAAA
>CM053769.1:556522569-556539680 GCA_028658325.1 Potorous gilbertii
GGGGGCCAGAAAGAAAGCCCCGGCCGCGAGGAGCAGCAGCGGCGCACAGCGCATCTTGACGGATACTGGGGCCCCGGAAACTGGGCACTGCCCTAGCCTGTGCCCTGGCAATGGCGACGCGGCGGCGGCGGCTGCTTGTGCTGCTCGGGCTGCTTGGGCAGCTGCTTTAAGTGTCCAGGGCAGCTGGGGGGAGGGGCAGCTGGCTGGAGCGCAGCCTGGGAAGGTTTCACAACTCCACGTTGGGTGGGTTCTGAAGGCCAGCCTCTCTTGCAGTGATTTCTGGGGGAATGAGGAAATGGCCCCAGATGACAGCTGTCCCGGGATAAGTGCGGGCCCTGGCCTGGAAGAAACTTTGACCCTCAGGCTGCTTTCTCTTGGCCCTCAAATTGGGAATTTTGAAATGGATGGCTCTGTGGGATGAATGAATGCGAAAATATTTATTAAGTACTTGCTGTGTGCGAAACCCTGCACTTGGATTTGGATTTGGGTTTGGGGAAAAGACAAGACCAAATCCTGGAACTGAGTGGATCAGAAGGCATGTGATTCACTGCACACCATACAGGCTGGCCCAAAAGTCTTACTGAATTTTTAAGCTACTAAGGGTTAAACGTAAATACCTTAAAAGTGCAAGCACTACGACTCTGGGGACACAAGGAGCTACTAAAGCTTTAATTCTGGGGGACACAGAGGTCCTAAAGCTTTAAGGTACTAATAGCTTAAAACTCTACTAAGGCTTTTGGGACACAGAAACTTGAGTCACTCGGCACTCAGACTTTGGGACACAAAACTCGAGTGACTTAGAATTCCCCAAAGCTTTTTTTATCTAACCTTTTCTCTCCCCCTACCTTTTTCTGAAGTTTCCTTAGTAAAATGAATCATCACTTTGTCTTGATTCCACTGTAAGACTGTTTCTAGAATTTCAGTTTTGTGACTTAATGGAGACCTGGAGCCAGCTTATAAAGGAGAGCTGACCATTACATTTCCAGCGTGAGTATTTCCACCTCCAAAACTGTCAAACTCTACAAGTCAAGGTTTGATTTCTTCTTTTATAGTTTGTCAATACTCAAGGACCCTAATCTGTGTGCTAGGCTAGCTAGAGGAGTTAAGTCTCTGTTTCTAGGCAGACTGGGTGGCAAGAACAGGGCTAGGTTTGGAGGCAGACAGTCCTGTGTTGAGCAACCTGCAACCCAGGGTTGTAAATGTGGACATGTTAAACCTTTCTAAACTCCCTTTTTCTAATCTGTAAAAAAGCAAGTATAATTAATACACTTGTGAGGAAAGTATGTCATTTAGTTTTCAAAGCTGTACATTCTTAAATCTATTCTCTCCTCTTAGAAGATTTTCTCTTCATTTCATCAGGTGGAATAGAGTGGTCCAGCTCTCAAATTTGTGTTGGCAGCAGAATATCTTACTACATTTTTTTTAAATTAAGGAATTTTCCTTTATTCATTTTCAGCGAGAGGAAAATATCAAGAAAAAGATTTCTTATCTGAAAGTAAGACAGTTCGTGTTTTTCCATTTCTAATTTCTAGAAATTAAGGATATTTCTAAATCCTGTCTCTTGGTTCTTATTAAATGTGAGGCCATGAGAAAAAAAGTATGTGTGTATGAATAAGTATATATCTATGTATCACACATACATACCTACCCCTTAACCTCTCTGTGCCTCAGTTTCCTCATCTAGCAAACTGGGGATAGTAATGCCTGTAGTACCTACCTCCCAGAGTTATTGTGAGAGTCAAAGGAGAGGATGTCCGTAAAGTATTATATAAATACCAGTTATTATTAAGGACTTACTTTCAAAAACAGGTAAAAGTTCTACAGTGGCTTTGCTCCTGCTGCCATCTTCCTCCCCCCATAGACAGAGAAGCAGCCTGCATGTTTTGCATATGTACTAAGGGCCGGGGAACACCAGGAGTCAGCCACGCACAAAATACATGGGAGTCAGAGTATGAGGTAACCAGAGAGATATTAAACATATAATTTGGTACAAGGAAACCCCGAATGTCTTAGAAGTAGTCAGGGGCCCAAGAATCTAAGAGCCAAAGAATTAGGACAACAGTACAATTTAAGCTTCTTGTAGATAGTCACTGTTTTTTGTTTTTGTTGTTTGTGTGTGTGTGTGTGTGTGTGTGTGTGTGTGTGTCTAATTAGAGTTTTGAGAACTATTAATTGAATTGGGTTGGATAAGCAAGCAGGAATAGGAGCCAGTATTGGAAGTCATTGTATTTGGAGATGAAGACAACCTTTAAGGCCATCTGGTCCAGTCTTCTAATTTTACAGGTAGAGGATATAACTAAGTAAATCTGATTAACAGTGTGAAGTTTTGATTATATCACCCTATGGAAGATAAGGTCATACTCATTAAAACCTGATTGGTTTTAAAAGGAACCTTTTCCACAACAGCCTAAGCCAACACATGATGGGTAGGAAACTCAGTTTACCAAAGCAAGTTGGCATCTTCTTTGCAAATTAGAGATTTCCAGAGTTGCCCAGAACACTGACAGGTTAAGTGACTTACCTGGTATATGATGCAATTCAAATTCATTGCTGGTTTTGAGATCAGGTGTTTACCATCATGCTAGTGGTTCCCAATGATTTTTTTGCATCATGAAACCTCCTTCTGCAAGAAAAAAAATTGTTGTGTAGTTGAAGAGTAATTTAACATGCTACTTATACTATTCTTTACATTTATTTACTGCTTAAGGTGCCATTAAGGAGTTTTTAGCATGAATCTTTTATTGTTGAGAAGCTGGAAAGCATACTTGAACCATTAAATTTGAACCATTGTACTCTGCTACACCACCTCTAAAAATCAGTCATCCTCAATGTGGGGCAAATGGATGGACTAGTGCCAGGACCAGGTATTCCTCTTGTACAAACTGTACATACAGATGAGAACATTTTGAAGCCTTTCTTAGGTTCAGTGACTTAAAGAGGGATACACTTGTATCTAGTGGTAGACCTTGAAGGAGAATCCAAAATTTCTGACTTCCATATTGGAGATTGTTGTGTTACTTATACGACATCAATCACTGGAACCATGTTCTGTTTCTGCTTCTGGGCTTTTCTATGGTTCTATGGTACCCATCTCAAAGGAGCTTGTTTCTACATGCAGGGACAGGTCCTTGAAGATGCCTGTCCTGGGTGAAGAGTACAGAGGTAAGAGGATATGGACTAACTATTTTATCCAATTTCTTTACCACATATCGCTAACATTCCTTATGCTACTAATAGTATGGTTGAGAACCTAGAACACTCCTAAGAACATGAGAGGCAGTGTGGTATCTGGAGAAAGATACCTGGATTTGGAATCTTGTGCTTAAATCCTAACTCTATCACTGTTCCATACCATAGGTAATAGTGAATAAATCCCTAAAAACTTACAGTCAAGTTGACAGATGAGATCAAATCACATGAAAGTGAGTCAGCCCAGTAATTCCCCTTGTTCTGCTAGAAGGCTGGAGTACAGATCTTTCTAATGGGATTGGTAGAAAGGCAACCTCACTGGCCAGAAAATCCCCCCTAGAAAGGTGGGGTTCCTTGGTCTTGAAATTTCCCTTTTTACAACTGTCATCACTCAGACTGAAAGATCATGCTATCACCTTTTGAAGGCTGACATCAAGAAATCCCTCCTCTAAATCTGAGAACATGCAAATTCCACCTATCTAATACTCAAGGTAACCAGCCACTCCTGAGTAGGGGAAACTCTACCCGTGACTCAGGCCTGCTTTTAGTTAAGCTGATTTCTGATCAATCCTCCAAAAAGGGGAAAAAAAGGATGAAGGCATCATGACTATGAAACTTGACCTCCTTATCTCTTAGCCTAATACGTAATTCTACCAACAACTCTCTAACTCAGCAAATTCACATCTACTTGGTGAGAAACAAAGTCTCAAACAAAGGCTGACCACCCTATAAAATCATAAAATTGATCAGGAAATTAACTATCACTCTTCTTTTGTGTTCCTCCAACCCCTATCAACCGCCTATATAAAATAGGCAAGGTAGGAACACAGGAAAGGAGAATGGCTCTGACATCAAAGGATATATTCAAATCTTCCCTCTGACAGTTGATTGTGTGACCTTAGTCAAGTTGTTTTACATTCATGGTCCTTAGTTTCCTCCCCTAGGACAGGTAGGGCGAAGTGGCTGTAGATTATCAGAAGTTCTTGAACTTTTTCGAATTCTGGACTCCTTTGGTTGTCAAGTGAAGTCTATAGACCCCTTCTCAGAATAGTGTATTTAAACACATAAACTAAAATACATAGGATTACGAAGGAAACCAATTACATTAAAATAGTTTACTTAAAAATATTTTGTAAACAGCAAGTTTGATTTTCTCAGGTTAAGAATTCATACTTTAGATCTATGAATATAGGATAAGAGAAATTATTATTTTATTCATATTAATAACTAATTATTAAATTGAGATCCAGGGTTTTCTTTTCAATTTGTTCATTGAAACTTAGCTTTTGTCTCTGGAGGACATGACTGATTGAGGAAATTACCCCTACCCTCAAGGAACATGCTCTTCAATTTTGGACAGGATCCCATCCAACTAGGAGAACTAACTTCTGTTTAGAGAATAAATGGAATCCAGTCTGGATGGCCTCTTACCTTGCAGAAAGCAGCCCCTGTCCTTGTACCCCTCCTTTAGAGTCTAGGGTGACCCAGTTCATGAAGGAGAAAACCAAACAGAGTGATATTCATGGAGATGGATTCCCCTGTCCAGATTGCTGGACAGTCAGGAGATGGCTAACTCCCATGATCCAGTCACTTTTCTCTCCAGGAAGAACTGAAGACTTCTAGCGTACCACCTCATTAAATCAATCAACCAGAGTCAGTTTTCACTTGTCAGGGACATTCCCCTTCTAAAAGCATGTAAGACTTTCAGGCTCTCCGTGGGTCACCTTTGGTTACCTAGAGAAACCACTGACCATCAATTTATTGGTTGCTGGCCAGTCTAATTAATCAATTGGTTGTTAATTACCCAGAAATGCTGTCTCTTGGGGTTTTTCATTCATTTCAATGGCCTACTACTGAAAATCTGAACTCTACCTAAGAAAATGAGATGTTTCCAATTGGAAAAGTTTCCCAATTTCAAATAATTATTTCCACAAAAGACTCAGGAAGAAAGAAATGAATCCAAAGATTAAATTCTAACTGGAGCTGGAAAGCTACTGTTTAATTTTGCAAACACAGGAGAATGCAGTATATGCAATGGAAAGAGAACTGAATTGGACATTTGAGGTCCTAGCTTTTCTACTTCTTAGCTTTGGTGACTTTAGGCAAGTTAGTCCAACTCTGTGAGATCTGTTTTCTCCTCTGTAAAGTGAAGGAGGTCAAATTATATGATCTCTAAGGTTTCTTCCAGCTCTAAATACTATGATTCTAAAATTCTCCTTGGGCAATCTTATACCACTTATTCTTTGGAATTAAGAAGGAAGGCTGTGGGGTTTTCAGTAGGATAGCTACCATTCTGGTGACTGTGTTGATGCCTACCTAGAGGAGGAAGCATTGACTCTTGAACAAATTAGCTAGGGCAACAGGGAGTGGGGAGGGGGAAAGCCTACAAAACTGTTCACTTGCTTGAGCTGACCCAGTCATTTGTCAAACAGATCAGTAGCAACCATGTAATTATCACCCAACCTATAATTAAAATCAGTTCATAGTCTAGGTGTAGACACTTCTGTTGATGAACATCTTATTGCACCATAGTAACAAGGAAGTTCATCTCCTGAACTGGAAAGTGAAGCAATTAGATTGTCTTCAGAAGTTTTATGTAGCAAATCTTTACATCCCTGTACAGTAAAGAACTCTGTGGGCATTCTGAGCATGAGGACATGTTAGGATGGTTTTCTGTGATCTAAGGCTTCTCTCTCTCTCCCCACATAAATATATACATAGTAAATGTTTATATATACATAAATGCAAACACATGTATATATACATATGTGCATATGTACATGTATGCTATGGGTTCAAGTCTCACCTCTGGCCACAAATGGCTAAGTAATTCTGGACCACTCACTCCCACTCTCAACTCTCTAAGTAGATAAACTGGAGAACAGTTGGAAATTCTGCCTATGACGCATCTTCAAAGAAAATTTTCTGAAATAACTTGAGAACATCAGGGCATGAGATGTAAACATTGACTCTTATCCTCTTACCTGGAAATGATTGCAGTTATTATTCTTCAGGACAATGTGAGAGAACAATGGACAAGGCAGTTCTTTTGAGGTGAGGTACAATTTTAAACACTTCACAAAGGACAGTTTAGAAGGCCATGGTGACATTTGCTTTCCAGACAGATGGTGCTTCAGAGAAAACTTCATATTGTAAACAAATCTATGGATATGGAAGTAGTCGACTAGAAAAATCCCATCCTAATTTCTCTAGCCAGTATGTGATCATTGGTCATGAGTTTGGAAAAGCCCATGATTTTAATATTATCTGCATATTGTGGTGTTTTAAGCATTAACACACTTCAAATGTACCATCCACTTTCAGTTTGCGGTTCCTTATTGAGATGATGGAGTCTGTAGGTCTCTCACTTGGAATGATAGAATTGTAACATAGATAGGCTTGTATCACAGGGCTTAAAAATCAAGGTGTTCAAGGATTCTGGTGTCCTCGTTGCAAGGATATATTTAGATAGATAAGATCTGGGACCTAGAAAAACCCATTCCACACCTCTGAGGGAGACTGTGATTTCCACCTTTGGTCTGAGTGGGAGGACTGCCGTAACACTGAGTGATCACTCTTTTGTACCTCTACTTTAGGGGTCAGAATAACATCGACTTCTCATGGTTACTCCTGATGGAAAATAATCCCTCCCCAGATGAGGAGGGTAATAGTAAGTTTACTTACTCTTTGCTACTTTAGCTCCTTCTCCCCAAAAGCTTGTTACATAATGATGAATCATGGATAGGTAACAAATGTAAAACAGCAATCAAGCAGTAAACTAGGAATCATGAAAATTATGCAGATTAGGGTAGATTATAATACCTAGCACATATATGTATATGTGTACACACGGTTTACAAAGAAGAAATCATAAGTTCGTGAGACATCATTGAAACTTGGATATGTTACAAGAGAAATGATCATGCATGTGAAACTAAGTACAAAGTATGAGTACTAAGTATCAAAGACTGCATCATATTCATGAGTTACCACAAGATGGGGACTAGTGGAAGGCAGTCTCCCCCAAATGGGAATGGCATGGAAGAAGGAAGGGAGCAGGAGAGATGGGGAAAAGGGCAAAAGAAAGGAAGGGGGAGCACAGTAAGCAGGATGACAAAAGCAGCACACTTTTCCTTTGGAAACTGCCAAGACCATAAAGACAGGATGATCCACTTCTCTACAAGGGTCCCAGTCACACAGACAATTCCTCAGTCTCGTGCAGACAGACTAATGCCTGTCTTGTAGCTGGTTCAACTCCCAGAAACACACAGGAAGGCCAGCTAGGGGTGCAAACAATAAATTATGTCAGCATAGGTGAGGCTTCATCCTTGATTCCTTCAGGGCCTCCTGCATACCCCAGGTCCAGCGTGGCTGGAAAATATGTCAACTCCAGAAGAGGAGTTAAGTTGGCTTTAAGACAACAATACATACACACACACATCCACACAAACACACACATAAATGTATGCGTCTATATACATATTTACACACATACATATGTGTACATATATACAGACATAGATGTATGTGTGTGCATGTATGATTTCACTCAATCAATAACCATTTATTAAATGTCAGATTACTATGTTCCAGATGCTGCTAAGCATTGACAATGCAAAAAGAAATAAATGATAGTCCCTGTCCTCAAGGACCTCACAGTCTAATGGAGGAGACAGTAAGCAAACAAATGTGTACAAATATAAATAGGAAACAGAGGGAAGACCCTCGAATTAAGAAAGACCTCCTGTAGAAGGTAGCATTTTAGCTAGGACTTGAAAGAAGCAAGGAAAACTATCAGGTACAGGTGAGGAGGGATAGAATTCCAGGCATGGGACAATACCTCAATCAAAATCTTACATTTATGAGATGGAGTGTCTTGTTTGAGGGACAGCAAGGAGGCCAGTGTCACTTGATCAGAAAGGTATGTGGCAGGGAGTACTCAGAGGACTAGTGAGACTGGAAGATCAAGCAAAGCCTTTAGAGAAGTCTCAGCAACAGTTGGAAGTCCCATAAAGAAAGAGGTTAGTAGCCAAATGATCTCCAAGGAAGCATCCCAGTCAAGCAGCCAAATGCAACTTTGGTGGGGGCTCTACAAAAGGAGAAGAGGACTCCTGAGGCCAAGAGACTCAATGTACCTCTTGGTCCCAAAGTGCTTTGTTAAGAACTTTTAAATTTTTTCACTTCCTTTCACTTCCTCCTCGTCCTCATTGAAAAAGAAAATGAAACAATCCTTTGTAACAAATATGCCCTGGAAAGCATTTTTGCACTGGCTGTGTCAAAAAAAATTTATGTTTCAATCAATAAATTGGCATGAATTAGCTTTTGCAAGAGAAAATTTAAACAACAGCATTGTAAAAACAACTCTAAAAGACTTAAGAACTCTTACTAAATATAATGACCAATCGTGATTCTAAAGAACTCAACAAAATGTTACCCACTTTCTACCTGACAGCTGATGGTCTCAGAATGCAGAGTGAAACAAAAATTTTTTTTACCCTTTCAATGCAGAAATAAATATTGCTTGCCTGTACAAAATTGTTACAAAGGATTCTGATTTTTTTTTCAATGAGAGAGAGAAAGTGAAGGGAAGTGAAAAAATTTAAACATTCTTAATAGGGCACATATTTATTGAAAAGGCACAATTAGAATGGAAGTTCAAAAAAAAAACCCTCAAAGCTGTAAGGGGAAGATTGGAAGATACATTTTCCTATTACATACACCAAGTCCATGGCAATTGTGCACTCAAACTAAACATATAAAGGTAGAGGGGTACACATGGAGGGAAGACTTACGGCCAAGAGGTGTGTTGAAACTCTTAGTCTGAGGAGTCCTCTTCTCCTTTTGTAGAGCCCCCCACCAAAGTTGCATTTGGCTGCTTGACTGGGATGCTTCCTTGGAGATCATTTGGCTACTAACCTCTTTCTTTATGGGACTTCCAACTGTTGCTGAGACTTCTCTAAGGGCTTTGCTTGATCTTCCAGTTTCACTAGTCCTCTGAGTACTCCCTGCCACATACCTTTCTGATCAAGTGAGACTGGCCTCCTTGCTGTCCCTCAAACAAGACACTCCATCTCATAAATGTAAGATTTTGATTGAGGTATTGTCCCATGCCTGGAATTCTATCCCTCCTCACCTGTACCTGATGGTTTTCCTTGCTTCTTTCAAGTCCTAGCTAAAATGCTACCTTCTACAGGAAGTCTTTCTTAATTCGAGGGTCTTCCCTCTGTTTCCTATTTATATTTGTACACATTTGTTTGCTTACTGTCTCCTCCATTAGACTGTGAGGTCCTTGAGGACAGGGACTATCATTTATTTCTTTTTGCATTGTCAATGCTTAGCAGCATCTGGAACATAGTAATCTGACATTTAATAAATGGTTATTGATTGAGTGAAATCATACATGCACACACATACATCTATGTCTGTATATATGTACACATATGTATGTGTGTAAATATGTATATAGACGCATACATTTATGTGTGTGTTTGTGTGGATGTGTGTGTGTATGTATTGTTGTCTTAAAGCCAACTTAACTCCTCTTCTGGAGTTGACATATTTTCCAGCCACGCTGGACCTGGGGTATGCAGGAGGCCCTGAAGGAATCAAGGATGAAGCCTCACCTATGCTGACATAATTTATTGTTTGCACCCCTAGCTGGCCTTCCTGTGTGTTTCTGGGAGTTGAACCAGCTACAAGACAGGCATTAGTCTGTCTGCACGAGACTGAGGAATTGTCTGTGTGACTGGGACCCTTGTAGAGAAGTGGATCATCCTGTCTTTATGGTCTTGGCAGTTTCCAAAGGAAAAGTGTGCTGCTTTTGTCATCCTGCTTACTGTGCTCCCCCTTCCTTTCTTTTGCCCTTTTCCCCATCTCTCCTGCTCCCTTCCTTCTTCCATGCCATTCCCATTTGGGGGAGACTGCCTTCCACTAGTCCCCATCTTGTGGTAACTCATGAATATGATGCAGTCTTTGATACTTAGTACTCATACTTTGTACTTAGTTTCACATGCATGATCATTTCTCTTGTAACATATCCAAGTTTCAATGATGTCTCACGAACTTATGATTTCTTCTTTGTAAACCGTGTGTACACATATACATATATGTGCTAGGTATTATAATCTACCCTAATCTGCATAATTTTCATGATTCCTAGTTTACTGCTTGATTGCTGTTTTACATTTGTTACCTATCCATGATTCATCATTATGTAACAAGCTTTTGGGGAGAAGGAGCTAAAGTAGCAAAGAGTAAGTAAACTTACTATTACCCTCCTCATCTGGGGAGGGATTATTTTCCATCAGGAGTAACCATGAGAAGTCGATGTTATTCTGACCCCTAAAGTAGAGGTACAAAAGAGTGATCACTCAGTGTTACGGCAGTCCTCCCACTCAGACCAAAGGTGGAAATCACAGTCTCCCTCAGAGGTGTGGAATGGGTTTTTCTAGGTCCCAGATCTTATCTATCTAAATATATCCTTGCAACGAGGACACCAGAATCCTTGAACACCTTGATTTTTAAGCCCTGTGATACAAGCCTATCTATGTTACAATTCTATCATTCCAAGTGAGAGACCTACAGACTCCATCATCTCAATAAGGAACCGCAAACTGAAAGTGGATGGTGCATTTGAAGTGTGTTAATGCTTAAAACACCACAATATGCAGATAATATTAAAATCATAGGCTTTTCCAAACTCATGAGACCAATGATCACATACAGCTAGAGAAGTTAGGATGGGATTTTTCTAGTTGACTACTTCCATATCCATAGATTTGTTTACAATATGAAGTTTTCTCTGAAGCACCATCTGTCTGGAAAGCAAATGTCACCATGGCCTTCTAAACTGTCCTTTGTGAAGTGTTTAAAATTGTACCTCACCTCAAAAGAACTGCCTTGTCCATTGTTCTCTCACATTGTCCTGAAGAATAATAACTGCAATCATTTCCAGGTAAGAGGATAAGAGTCAATGTTTACATCTCATGCCCTGATGTTCTCAAGTTATTTCAGAAAATTTTCTTTGAAGATGCGTCATAGGCAGAATTTCCAACTGTTCTCCAGTTTATCTACTTAGAGAGTTGAGAGTGGGAGTGAGTGGTCCAGAATTACTTAGCCATTTGTGGCCAGAGGTGAGACTTGAATTTTTAGCATATATACGTACATGCACATATATGTGTATATACATGTGTATATATATGCTTACATAAACATGTACTATGCATACATGTTTGTGGATAGAGAGAATGAGAGACACAGAGAGAGATGCCCTAGATCACAGAAAACCATCCTAACATGTCCTCATGCTCAGAGTACTCACAGAGTTCTTTACTGTACAGGGATGTACAGATTTGTCACATAAAGCTTCTTAAGACAATCTTATTCCTTCAGTTTTCTGCTTCAGAGATGAGATTCCTTTCTACTATGGTGCAACAAGACACTTATCAAAGCAAGTGTCTACACCTAGACTATGAACTGACCTTAATTATAGGTTGGGTGATAATTACATAGTTGGTACTGATCTGTTTGACAAATGACTGGGTCAGCTCAAGCAAATGAACAGTTTTGTGGGCAGTGTCCCCCAACTCCCAGCTGCCCTAGTTAATTTGTTCAAGAGTCAATGTTTCCTCCTCTAGGTAGGCATCAACACAGTCACCAGAATGGTAACTATCCTACTGAAAGCACCACAGCCTTCCTCCTTAATTCCAAAGAATAAGTGGTATAAGATTGCCCAAGGAGAATTTTAGAATCATAGTATTTAGAGCTGGAAGAAACCTTAGAGATCATATAATTTGACCTCCTTCACTTTACAGAGGAGAAAACAGATCTCACAGAGTTGGACTAACTTGCCTAAAGTCACCAAAGCTAAGAAGTAGAAAAGCTAGGACCTCAAATGTCCAATTCAGTTCTCTTTCCATTGCATATACTGCATTCTCCTGTGTTTGCAAAATTAAACAGTAGCTTTCCAGCTCCAGTTAGAATTTAATCTTTGGATTCATTTCTTTCTTCCTGAGTCTTTTGTGGAAATAATTATTTGAAATTGGGAAACTTTTCCAATTGGAAACATCTCATTTTCTTAGGTAGAGTTCAGATTTTCAGTAGTAGGCCATTGAAATGAATGAAAAACCCCAAGAGACAGCATTTCTGGGTAATTAACAACCAATTGATTAATTAGACTGGCCAGCAACCAATAAATTGATGGTCAGTGGTTTCTCTAGGTAACCAAAGGTGACCCACGGAGAGCCTGAAAGTCTTACATGCTTTTAGAAGGGGAATGTCCCTGACAAGTGAAAACTGACTCTGGTTGATTGATTTAATGAGGTGGTACGCTAGAAGTCTTCAGTTCTTCCTGGAGAGAAAAGTGACTGGATCATGGGAGTTAGCCATCTCCTGACTGTCCAGCAATCTGGACAGGGGAATTCATCTCCATGAATATCACTCTGTTTGGTTTTCTCCTTCATCATCTGGGTCACCCTGGACTCTAATAGAAGGTCAGAGGACAGGAGCTCCTTTCTCCAAGGTAAGAGATCACTCAGACTGGATTCTGTTTATACTCTAAACAGAAGTTAGGTTTCCTAGTGGGGGGAAGTCCTGCTCCAAATTGAAGAGCATGTTCCTTGAGGGTAGGGGTAATTTCCTCAGTCAGTCATGTCCTCCAGAGAGAAAAGCTGGGCCTCCATGAGCAAATTGAAAAGAAAACCCTGAATCTCAATTAAATAATTAATTACTAATATGAATAAAATAATAATTTCTCTCACTCTATAATCATAGATCTAGAGCATCAGTTCTTAACCGTGGGTCATCAAACTTGTTTTTCCAAAAATATTTTGAAGAAAACTATTTGAATGTAATTGGTTTACTTTGTAATCCCAAGTCTTTAATTTTATGTATTTAAAAACATCATTCTGAGAAGGGATCTATAGATTTACCTGACTACCAAAGGGGTCCAGGGTCCAAGAAAGTTCAAGAACCTCTGATAATGACCAAGGAGTACAAGTTCCTGAACCCCACCTTTCTGGGGGAGATTTTCTGGCCAGTGAGGTTGCCTTTCTACCAATCCCATTAGAAAGATTCCATTACTCAAGCCTTCTAGTAGAAGGGAAAGTACTGGGTTGAGTCACTTTCATGTGATTTGACCTCATCTATCTACTTGACTGTAAGTTTTTAGGGATTTATTCACTATTACCTATGGTATGGAACAGTGATAGAGTTAGGATTTAAGCACAAGATTCCAAATCTATCTTTCTCCAGATACCACACTGCCTCCCATGTTCTTAGGAGTGTTCTAGGTTCTCAACCATACTATTAGTAGCATAAGAAATGTTAGCAATATGTGGTAAAGAAATTGGCGAATGAAGTTAGTCTATATCCTCTTACCTCTTCAATGACCTGTCCTTGCATGTAGAAACAAGCTACTTTGGAACAGGTACTATAGAACCATAGAAAAGCCCAGAAATAGAAATAGAACATGGTTCCAGTGATTCATATCATATGTGTAGTACAACAAGCTCTAATATGGAAGTCAGAAATTTGGATTCTACTTGAAGGTCTACCATTAGATACCAGTGTATCCCTCTTTAAGTCACTGAACCTCTCTATGCTTCCATGTTCTCATCTGTATGTAGAGTTTGTACAAGAGGAATAGTTGGCCTTGGGTACTTGTCCATCCACTTGCCCCACATTGAGGATGACTGATTTTTGAGGTAGTGTAGCAGAGTTTAATGGTTCCCATTTAATTGGTTGAGAACCCCTTCCAGGTTCTCAACAATAAAGAGTTCATGCTAAAAATTCCCTAATGGCACCTTAAGTGGTAAAAAACTGTAAAGAATAATATAAGTAGCTGTTAAATTACCCTGGGAATTCACAACATTTTTTTTCTTGCAGAAGGGGTTTTCATGATACAAAAAAAACTCATTGGAAACCACTAGGATGATGGATAAACACCTGGCCTAGAAAGCAGGAACATCTGAATTTGAATTCTTCCTCTTATATCAGGAAAGTCACTTAATCTGTTAGTGTTCAAGGCAACCCTGGAAGTCTTAGATTTGCAAAGAAGGTGCTAACTTGCTTTGGTAAAGTGAGTTTCCTACACATGATATGTTGGCTTAGGCTCTGGAAAAGGTTCCTATTAACACCAATCAGGTTTTAATGAATGTGGCCTTACCTTCCATGGGGTGATATAATGAAAACCTCAATCTGTTAATCAGTTTTACTTAGTTTATCCTCTGCCTGTAAGATTAGAAGTCCAGACCAGATGATCTTAAAGTCTGTCTTCATCTCCAAATACAATAATCTCCAATACTGGCTCCTATTCCTGCTTTCTTATTCAGTTCAATTCCACAAATGTTTCTCAAAACTGTAAGGAATAGACAAAAACAAAATGGTGCCTACCTGCAAGAAGCTTAAATTGTACATAGTTGCACTTAGGAGGCCAGAGAGAGGATTGCCAGGAAGCAAGTAGCAATTTAATTAATTTTAATTATTTTCAGTGTAGGGAACTGGTCTGTAGACCTTTTTAATTTCTCCTATGGAGAGCTCCTCAGGCTGGAATAAATGCACAAGTTATATACATATTACAAAACAATCATTTTCAGGACTTGAATTGTTTCCCAATATAAGCCCCTCCCTGCAGGACAATACAGGTATTATAAGTCCTGTGGCAACAGTTCTCAAGTGGATTGTTGCAAGTCTTGGGTATCATGATTACTTGGGAGCACAGGACCAGACAAAATTCTGTGATGGGAATGGGTTTTGCAATCTTTGATTCAATATATTTAAGGTACATAGGCATAGGAGTGTCATGATTATGAAAGTGTTTTCAAGGCTATCATTTAAGGCTGCATGGTGAATTTCTGACTCCCAAGCCAGAGTCCCCTAAGAAAAAGGGAGCTCTCAGAAATCTAAATTATTTGTATATTCATTACATATGTCATATATCAATATGAAAATCATAATTCCATTCATAGAATTGAACCCTTGGCAATTGTATAGCACTTTATATATATTCCCTCCTTTGCTCCTCACAACAGCCCTGTGAGGTAGATATTTGTAGGTCTTCCCATTTTGCCAGATGAGAAAACAGGCATAGAGAGGTTAAGGGCTGTGTGTGTATGTATTGAGATCTATCTATCTATATCTATACATGTAATTATACATGCATATGCTTACACATGTACATGTGAACATACATACATATGTAAGTAGGTATGCATATATACACATACATGCATATATAGAGAGGTGTGTATATACATATATGTATGTTTATATGCATGTGTATATGGGATATATGCATACACATTATATGTATATTTATATACACACACTTATGGTCCCATAGTTAATAAGAACCAAGAGACAAGATTTGGGAAAATCCTTAATTTGTAGAAGTCAGACATGGAAAGGATGAATGAACCTCCTTACTTTCAGATAAGGAAATATTTTCCTTTCATTTTTTCTCTCTCCTTGTAATAGAACAGAGGAAAATTCCATAATTAAAAAATGTAGTAGGATATCCTGCTGTCAACCCAAATCTGAGGGAGATATGGACAACTACTTTCTACCTGGTGATATGAAGAGAAAATCTCCTAAAAGGACACAATAGATTTAAGAATGTACAGCTTTGAAAACTAAATGACATACTTTCCTCACAAGTGTATTAATTATACTTGCTTTTTTACAGATTAGAAAAAGGGAGTTTAGAAAGGTTTAACATGTCCACATTTACAACCCTGGGTTGCAGGTTGCTCAACACAGGACTGTCTGCCTCCAAACCTAGCCCTGTTCTTGCCACCCAGTCTGCCTAGAAACAGAGACTTAACTCCTCTAGCTAGCCTAGCACACAGATTAGGGTCCTTGAGTATTGACAAACTATAAAAGAAGAAATCAAACCTTGACTTGTAGAGTTTGACAGTTTTGGAGGTGGAAATACTCACGCTGGAAATGTAATGGTCAGCTCTCCTTTATAAGCTGGCTCCAGGTCTCCATTAAGTCACAAAACTGAAATTCTAGAAACAGTCTTACAGTGGAATCAAGACAAAGTGATGATTCATTTTACTAAGGAAACTTCAGAAAAAGGTAGGGGGAGAGAAAAGGTTAGATAAAAAAAGCTTTGGGGAATTCTAAGTCACTCGAGTTTTGTGTCCCAAAGTCTGAGTGCCGAGTGACTCAAGTTTCTGTGTCCCAAAAGCCTTAGTAGAGTTTTAAGCTATTAGTACCTTAAAGCTTTAGGACCTCTGTGTCCCCCAGAATTAAAGCTTTAGTAGCTCCTTGTGTCCCCAGAGTCGTAGTGCTTGCACTTTTAAGGTATTTACGTTTAACCCTTAGTAGCTTAAAAATTCAGTAAGACTTTTGGGCCAGCCTGTATGGTGTGCAGTGAATCACATGCCTTCTGATCCACTCAGTTCCAGGATTTGGTCTTGTCTTTTCCCCAAACCCAAATCCAAATCCAAGTGCAGGGTTTCGCACACAGCAAGTACTTAATAAATATTTTCGCATTCATTCATCCCACAGAGCCATCCATTTCAAAATTCCCAATTTGAGGGCCAAGAGAAAGCAGCCTGAGGGTCAAAGTTTCTTCCAGGCCAGGGCCCGCACTTATCCCGGGACAGCTGTCATCTGGGGCCATTTCCTCATTCCCCCAGAAATCACTGCAAGAGAGGCTGGCCTTCAGAACCCACCCAACGTGGAGTTGTGAAACCTTCCCAGGCTGCGCTCCAGCCAGCTGCCCCTCCCCCCAGCTGCCCTGGACACTTAAAGCAGCTGCCCAAGCAGCCCGAGCAGCACAAGCAGCCGCCGCCGCCGCGTCGCCATTGCCAGGGCACAGGCTAGGGCAGTGCCCAGTTTCCGGGGCCCCAGTATCCGTCAAGATGCGCTGTGCGCCGCTGCTGCTCCTCGCGGCCGGGGCTTTCTTTCTGGCCCCC
>CM053769.1:556540180-556559577 GCA_028658325.1 Potorous gilbertii
AAAAAACCTTCTATGGTCTTAGTTTTTTTGCCTTTTCTGGGCATTTTCCCAGCCAGTTACTTGACTTCTGAGAGTCCTCTCCACCCCCAGCCTAGGTCCGCCCAGCTAGTGCTTGGGGTCTGAGATTCAAATGCTGCTCCCCAGCCTCAGGGCTTTTGGTGGCAGGCCTGGCTGCTATTCAATGGCAGCTTAAGTTCTGGTACTCAGGTGGGGGCAGGGCCGCCTCCCAGACTCAGTTCCCACAGGGGGTTTATGCAGAGACCTTTTGTAATGGAGCTGCTGCTGAGCTCCTGCCTGCTCTGGGAGCCTCTGGCAGCCGCTGCCTCCCGAGGGGGTCCGAGTCCCAGAGACACCCCGCTCCCCTCTTAGCCCGTCTCTCTCACTGACCTGTGAGTCTGTGGGTGGAGGGACCTTCGTGGCCGCTGGAGATTTTGTCCCTGAAGTCTGCTTGGATCTGCTCGCTCTTCTCAGTGCTGCACGGCCAGGGCAGGGCAGGGCAGGGCTCCGCTCCCATCCGGGCGCAATGGACCTTTGGGATCAGTTTTTCAGGGCTCTCTGGAACAGAAATCTCCTTTGCTGTGTTGCTGCGCGGCTTCCACTGTTCCAGAATTTGTTGGGAGTTCTTTTTAGAGGAAATCCATGGGCTGTGGGTTCAGACCTAGCATAGGTGAGTCTTTCTACTCTGCCATCTTGGCTCCGCCCCCTTCTTTATCCTTTTTCAAAAGTACCTGTTATTAACAAATCACTTCAACTCCCTAAGCCTGGGAGAAGCTAAGCCACTAGACTCAATTCTCCTCAGACCTATGCCTCACCCATGTCATTTGAATCCTCTCCACTGACCCTGTTTTCCACCTGACAACAACAATCAGATCTTGAAAGAGCATTTAATTGATTGTTCTATTGTTTCATTCACTCTCTTTTGACTTTGCAGACCTTAACTCCTTCTCCTGACCACCAGTCCCCATATGTGTTGTCCTTTCCATTCAAAATTATGTTTCATGAGGTAGGAACTGTCTTGCTTACTTGTCTTGGTATCCCCAGCACTTTGCACAGTGCTTAGCAAAGAGTACTCACTTAACAAATGTTTGTATTCATTCATATCACAATCAAAAGGAAAAAGTTTCATTTTTAAAAAAGGATGGTTAAGCAATTATCCACTGCCTGTAGAGCAGGAGAAAAACATTACAAAGTGAGTGCAAATGAAAGAAATTTGATTGAAAGGTACTTATTAAGTATTTAATATGGAGTGAGGTGATCTATGCACTGGATATAAATATAAGCTAGCAAGATAGTCCTTGCCCTCAAAGAGCTTACATTCTGAGAGAAGACCACACTTAAAAGGGGTTCTTGTTTTTCTTCATTCTTGAAGAGGACGAATGACATCAGAATGGTGATGTCTTGACCTGTGTGTGAATTTAATTTAAGTGAGGCAGACCTACCAAAGGCATACAAAAGTCAAGATGACTGGTGATGGCCCAGGATGCAATAAGTGGCCTTGGCCTTTCTAAATTAAGGTCTTTCCCAGGTCTCAGTTTGTCTGAGGTGACCCATTCAATGACTAAGAGCTAGGTAACAACAGAGACAAAAGAAGGCCTACTTTACCATCACAAAAATGTCAATCTAGGAGGGGAAGACCCTCAGAGTTTCTGGCTAGAACAGAAAGCAATTGCTATTCACATTCATTTTCAGCCATCTGAATCTAAACAATGAGCCACAGAGTCTTAAACTGGGGACTTTTATTGATTATTCAATGAAAGCCAGAGTGATTTGGGTTTAAAAGTATATTGGTGACTGGAAAAGTGTGAGAACACCACCTATTATCCAGAATCTGTGCAAACCATCACGAACATGGCCGACTACACTGATGAACATTTGGTTCTCTTTGAGAGCAAAGGACCATGATTATTTCACTGACAATTCAATCAAGGGGGAAAGTCAGTGAAAAGACTCTGAGTTGGGAGATTGAATGTGCAGTGTGAGGAGGAATAGTATCCGGAAGTCATTGTTACTAGACGGCAGAGTTTGTGAAAGGGAGCAAAGTGTAAGAAGAGTGGAAAGGTAGGAAGGGATCAGGTTGTAGAGGACTCTGATAGGGCTTTATTTTTGATGCTAGAAGTACAGAGAGTCACTGGAGTTCATTGAGTAGGGGTTATATGATCAGACATGCATGTTATGAATATCAATTTGAATGGAAGATTGTAATAGTCCAGCTGTGAAGTGACCAGGGCCTGTGACTGCAGTGTCACAAGAGAAAAGAAGGTATATAAAAGATATTGTGAAAGCAACTTTTCTGGAAATCTAAGGGAAAGAAGGGATGCCACCCAAAATGACCTAAGTTGATTCTCCTTAACTCTTTTTATAACTCCTCCTGATTCAACCACCACTCAACTTTTACACAATACACATACAAACACACATACACACACATACATACACAGTTGAGAAAAACAGCATTTCCTCACCAATAAACAAGGTGCATGTCCTTAAAAAGGGGATCAAAGTACATATTGCACAAAAAGAGTCCGGAGCACACGTTCAGTTCCAGGAGAGGTCAAACTAGGAAATCAAAAGGTTCCACTGATCTACCTATTATATTTATTTGATTCCTCAAACTCACCTAGAGCATTAGAGCTCAAAACAACCTTAGTCATCATGAAGTCTAACCCCTTTATTTTACAGAGGAAGTGTGTTAGCTGCAAAGATGTGACATGATTTGTCCAATGACACACATACAGTTGGTCAAGGCAGACCTAGGACCCCAGGTCTTGTGACTCTCAGGCCAGGCATTTTCCACAACATTACATACCCTCCTGATTTATACCCATTTTATAGAACATGGAATATAATTTTTCTATTTTAAACTATTATCATTGTTTATAACTGTGTCTTTGCTTTTATGACGTATTGGTGATCTCGTGTATTTCTCCAAACCTACAAATTTATTTGATACTGTACTCCTGCTTAGGAAGACACCGCCAATTATAATTTATTTCAATTCAACACTTACTGAGTGCTTACAATGCACAAGGAACATTGTTCCTATGGGTAAACAGGATGCCCTTTACGACACAGTTTCCAGGAATATGCTGCAGTGAAAAGCAACCACTACACATATTATATGTTCTGCTTTGTTTCCAAAGGCTTTCTTGGGCTGGAATAGAAAGGCAACCAGAGCACGTTCACACCATTAATCCTCTAATACTAGCTGTCCTCCCCTTCAGAAAACAACAAGGTAGAGTGATATTACTCATTTTACAGATGAGGAAACTGAGACCCACAGCAAAGAAGTAACTCGCTCAAGGTCACTAAAAAAATTAAACCATTGTCAGGGATTTGAATATGCATTTCAAAAGACTTTTACATCACATTTTATTCTTACAGGAAGCCTATAAGATAGTAAGAGAAGAAACTATTAAGTCCACTTTGAAGATAATTTTAAATGACTTCTTCAAGCTCTTTATATAGCTAGTTAGCAACAGAATGAGACCCAGGACCCAATTCAGAGTTCTTTTCACTTAAATATATTTCATGGTTCACAGTCTGATGTCTTTAGAGGTGTCTATATGTTGCAATGGACAGAGCACTGGGCCTGAAGTCAGGAAGACAAGTTCAAATCCAGTTTCAGACACTTGCTGGCTATGTGATTCTGGGCAAGTCACTTAACCACTCATCCTCAGCTTCCTCATCTGTAAAATGGTAATAATAGCCCCTACCTCCCAGGGTTGTTGTGAGAATCAAATGAGATGATATATGCAAAGTCCCTAGCACGGTGTCTAGCACATAATAGCCAGCATTTAATAAATTTATTTATTCCCTTCCTCTTCGTGACTCAACTTAACTTCTTAGACATTAAAAGTAGACAATGGTAGCTAAGTATCACATAATGTATTGATTTCCAATTTAAGTAGTTGTTAACAGTCAATGAGTAAATGTAGGTTTTGGGACTGAGGATGAGGTAAAAACAAGAAAGGCCAAGAGAGAAAAGAGAAGAATATTTCTATATGACTTTGCCTATTACTTTACTGAGAATACTGAAGACAAATACTATGAGCTCTCTTACTTCCCCTCCTCTATTGATCAAATTCCTGGCACTTTCTTATCATTGTTCCAAATGTTCTCCTCCTTTTCTCTAATATGGCAGAAGAGGTATGCTCATAGTTCATTAAGGTTTCTCCTGGTGCCTGTACCCTTATATCATTTCCTCCTACCTCCTCCAAGACCTTACTCCTCATCTTATTTCATACATCTTTAATCTTCTTCCACTGATTCATTCCTATCTGCTTCCAAAAATGTACAGGTATCTGCAATCCTCTAAAAAAAAAAATAAAGCAACCACGGAGGATCATAGATTTAAAGGTCACTGAACATATGGTCTAATTTACAAGTAAAGAAACTGAGACTCATGAATGTGGACTGGTTGTCTCAGGTCACACAGGTATTCAATAGCAAACTTGGGATTTCAATCTAAGTCCTTCAACTCCAAAGACAATGTTTTTTTCCTCACTGTATTACACTGCCTCCCTGAGACCTTGCTACCTGTTTTAGCGGCCATCCCCTCTCCTTCCTCGCCTTCACTGTGAAACCATTTGAAAAAAGCCATCTCTATTTGTATCTACCATTGTCTCTACTTGCTCACAGCCCACCCTTCCCCTAATTTCCTTACATCTGGCTTCTGCCAAAATAATCTTTCTTATACTTAAATTTTTGTTCCATATCCTTATCTCTGTTCAATAATCTTTAGGGGCTCCCCATTGCATACCAAGAAAAGTTCCAAGTCTTTTGTCTTACATGTTAGGAGAAACATATATAAATAATTTCATGGGAACCTTTGGCAATAGATCACACTGCTTAGCTAGAAATCCACCATTCTTGGCCTAAGAATATAGGATAGTCCCTGCCACATTGGCAAGTTTTGCCTTATGTCAGGTACTACCCTTTTGTCATGTAGACATTTTGGTTACTGAAAAGAGCAGGAAAAAAAGAACCTTTCTGTAAGAAATACATTCTGTAAGAAAATACATAGCCTGTCAGCTAAAATGTTGTGGAGAGACACAGACTATTCTGAGGAACTGAGAGAAAACTACTCAGATAAATGTACTAAAAAGATCTGTTTTAAAGCAGAGTTCTGAGTTATAGGTAGCTGTAGTTTACAGTAGTCTAACACAGACCCTGGCACATGACATTGTTATTGTCCAGTTTTTCAGTGTGTCTGACTCTTCATGAGTTCCTTTGGGGTTTTCTTGGCATAGATACTGGAGTGTTTTACTATTTCCTTCTCCAATTCATTTTACAGATAAGGAAACTGAAGCAAACAAGGTTAAGTGACTTGCCCAGGGTCATACAGCTGGTGTCTGAGGCTGGATTTGAACTCAGGTTTTCCTGACTCTAGGCCCTGTGCTCTATCCACTTTGCCACCTAGTTGCCTGCCCTCTCCCCTCCCCCAGTACATAGTGGGCACTTGATAAGTGCCAGTTGACAGATTCACACATCACTTTCTCAGAGTTTTGAAAGAAACAGCAAATAAATTATAATTAAATAACAGTTTGGTGACTATGGGAAGATTACTTACAGTCTATACTGAACAGAAAGGTGGAGTTTTCATATCTATGATATGAAGTTAGAGATAGACCACTGCATAAGAGGAGGCCTTAATTTCAGGCATGAGAAGCCTGAAAGGAGAGGCAAAGATGAGCAGATGAAGGTAGAAGAGGAAGCTAGGCACAAGAAGGTACCAAGCACATGAAACAAGGCACATGAAACAAAGAGAGATGTTGCTTGCAAAAGACAGAGGACAGAATCTGATAGAAGTTAATCAAAGCTGAAAGGTAGGCTCTGCAGCCCTTTGGTTGGGAGCCATACTTCCTGGAAGAGAGGCAGTGTTTTGTTGTAAACATTTTGCAATAAACATCTATAAAGTACCTACACTCTGCCAAGTGTTAAGGATACAAAGAAAGGAAAAAGGCACTCTTTCTCTCAAGGAGTTCACAGAGTAATGGAAGAGATAATATGCAAATGCCAAGCTATATACAGGATAAATTGGAAATAATCAACAAAAGAAAGGCACTAGAATTAAGAAGGATCTGGAAAGGTAAAACTGACAGTCTTTGAGGACAGATTGACTGTGGGGGGAGAGGGGAGAGAAAAAGAGGAGAAGAGAAGGAGGAGAAGAAAGAGGAGGAGGAGAGAAGATGACCCATACGTTGTTACCCTAGGTTATAGGAGGATGGTGGTACCCTCAACAGTATATAAGAAAGGTTAAAAAGGATAGTGGGAGGGGGAGGGGAATTAATGAATTCAATTTTGGGCATGTTGAGCTAAAGATGTCTACAAGACATCCGGTCTGAGATGCCCAACAGGCAGCTGAAGATGTGAGACTGGATGTCAGAGCTAGGTAAGTAGGTATTAGAATCACCATCATAGATCTCTATAATGGACAGAGACCTATGGGACATTCATGTTTATCAGATGTGACCTAAATGAAAGTCCAGCAAAGAGGACTGAGAAGGAGCAGTAGCAGGTAAATAGCGCAGGAGAGAATAGTATCACAAAAACCTAGAGAAAAGAGAGTATCAAGAAAGGAGTGATTGACAGCATTAAAAGTTGCGAAGAAGTCAAGAAAGATGAGGATTGAGAAAAGGCCATTTGATTTGGCAATTAATAGATCATTACACTGAAAAGAGGCACAATTGTCTTTCTAACATCATCTACAGTCTGAGAGAGAGGAAATCTCTCTTTAGTTTGAGAGGGAGAAATAGAGAAGGAAAGGGAAGCCTTGCATCAGCTTTACTGTGAGAAGAGTCACGGCTATGCTGATAACTGATTGGATAAAACAATACACTGCTACTTGAAGAATTGACTGGGAAAAGGTTAAATGGCCCTGTCACTATCTACGGTTTGAGAAGAAGAAATTCTTCAGAATACCAGAGCAGTTATAAGAATTTCTCATTTGTCTTGCTTACCACTTGTCATCAAGTACGTAATACTTCATGCTCTGACTTGGTGCCTTTTCATTGACTCTCTCCCATTCCTGCTCTCCTCCCTACCTCTACCACCTGGATTCCCTAAGCTTCCTTCAAGACTCAGCTCAAATCCTATATTCCTCAAAAGAATTTCCCTAGTCTCCACTCTCCACCCCAGTGCCTTCCCTTGGAGACTGTGGGGCCATCTCCAGTGTGAACCCAGATGGCACCAGAGGGGAAAGTAAGGGTGGTGATTTTGCACAGTTCTCTCTCACTTAAATCCAGTTTACTTGCAAGCTATGGCAGCAGCTCCCTGATGTCATGATCCTCTTTGAGAAGAAAGAACAAATAACAGCCACCCTTTGAGATGATCTCCAGTCTACCCTGTGCATATCTTGTATGTTGACAGCCGTTAAATGATGTCTCTCCCATTCGGATGTAAGTTTCCAGAGGGCAAGCAAGCATTTCTTTGTACCCTTAGTGCTTAGCACACTGCCTGGTACCTAGTAAGTGCTTAATAAATGTGTTGACTTGACTTAGCCTTTGAAATCCAACTCAAGAACTGTTTCTTCCATAACCCCACCCCCTACAACTGTCCTCCCGGGCAGCAAAAACCTTCCCCATGCACTCAGATGAGATGCCTTCAAAATGTATGCATTATGTGACTTAATTATGTTCTATGTATGTGAATTTTTATGCCATATTCAAACTGTAAATTTCATTAGGACAGGGACTATGTCACCTAAATTTTTTATTTTCCTCAACATCTAGCAAATAACCTATGAGAAGTCATCAATAAATGTTTGCTAAATGAATACATAAATGAATAAATACTCTCCTATTCATGGAAGTATACCTTTGAGATATGTACTGGGAGGCCTGGGGTACTGGAACAAAGCACATAGGTGGTTGAGTTGTCAGAAAAGCAGACTATACACAGAACTGGTGGGACCTGAGGTCTGTGTCTCCTCATCTGGGAAAAGGAGGGACTAAGGTGGCCAGTGTTTCAAGTAGGTTGTGAGTGTGAATTCAGCTAGTGAAGACAGGAGAATGGGAGAATAACTGAATTGGTGAATATCTGTGCAATGTGGAACTGGTGAGCCCAAGGTTTGTACGAACTCCTGGTCTACAAGACTGTATTCAGGGGTCAGGAGGTGAACTAGGTTCTATCCCACTCCACCTCTCCAAGTGGTGTCCCATTCCCCCAAACATGTACTTAAACATGGTAATAGGAAAGCACGGATGAAGCTAAGATCTAATTTTTGTCTTATACAATATATCTGACTTGGGCATTTTCTGGAGTCCTCCCAGATCCGTTTTGGAAAGGGCATCTAGGAAGACATAAATATGGGACATGAGAGAGGGCAACTGAGCAACACCAACATTAATTACATCACTTCTCCCTTCTCCTGCCTTCTCCGGGAGTAGTACAGCTGGTACTGAGCGTAAGGGAAAAACTCTGAGACACTCCAAGTACTTGTAACCACTGAACTCAGAGAAACAAAATTGTTCAGCACAGGAGTCAAAGATCTCTTCTTTCCCTATTTTACAAAAGAATCTGGAGGCAACTTTAGTATCTAAGGCAAAATGTCACCTTGTGCATGTGTAAGGTATATCTCTGACTGCTTGCCACCAAGACATCTTAGATAGCCCAAGTGATAGGCAAGTTGAGTACACCTTCATTGGCCAGAGACATAACCTTTCAGAGAGGATAAAACGATTGCTAGGGATTTACCAGTGTTTTCAAAAGTTAAATGAAAAAATAGTACCATAAATTTAGGATTGGAAAGGACCTTAGAAATCATCTAGACCAACTCCCTCATTTTACAGACAAGGAAAATAAGGCCTAGAGAGGTTAAGTGACTGGCCCATAGATGCTAAGTAGCTGAATTAGAATTTAAATCTAGACCCAGTGATTGAATATACTCACAAGACAGCTTCAGTACAAGGCATCCAAGGGGAGGGAGGAGGTCCTACTTCAGTACATGACTCATTTCGTCATTTGATGGTCATTTGGGAGGTGATAGAGGTGATTCTTGGTGGAAATTTTTAAGTGTAAGCTCAGTAATAAACTTCGAAATTACTAACAGATTTGATGAACATATTTTCCCAGCTATATAGAAAATCAAAGAAAAAAGCAAATATATGACCCAATGGACTTGTAGGGGGAGAGGGATGGGTAGGCATCCCAATGTGGGTAAAAAAGAACATTAGAGCAAGCCATGGCATGTGAACTCCCAGGTGATCCAGGTCACTAGTGTTTCAGGTCCTGGGCTCAGGATGGGAAAGGAGATCCTATGGAGAAGCATCAGAATAAACAGTAACTAGGCATATGACAGAGATGGAGACCTCACATTCTTAGGACAGCCATTCTGGACCAGCCTTGAGTCATTTTTTCATAAGGGCACCTAGGGAACCAGAGCAATGGATAGAAGTGGGATCTTGAAAGAAGATCAGAGCAATGTCCCTCTCCAGTCAGGACTCAAAGGAGTGGAGCCAAGTTGTACTCCATGATGCCTCCACCACAACATGAGCCAGAACCAAAGGTAACTAGGAAGAAGAAGCGACTAGTACCCAGAATGAAATGTGTGAATGGCCAAGACAAAGATCAATATTCACCTGCCTTGAGGAGGAGCTTCATGTCTTGGAGTGAAGAGGAGGACCTATCAGTCAATAAACAAATATTCAGTAAGCATCTACCATGTGTCAGGCACTGTGCTAAGCACTAGGGATGCAAAAAAAAGGCAAAGGACAGTCCCTGCCTCAATGAACTTACAATCTAATGGATCTATATAGACCATGCTAAAAAAGAGAAGACCAAGAGTAAGTGAATGTGAAAATGGTTCTCCATGGAAAACAGTCCTCTGTTCTGCCACAATAGAAGAAGCTGGAGATGGTGCTATGTCAAGAAACTCTTTAAAATGATGCACTACTTTTCCCTATTCAGCCAGCAGCAATTGAATAATTTTCTCTTTGAGGCCACAAAGGCAAATTTTCTATATTAGAAAAATGATCATGGTAGAAGCTGGTAGTGCTGTGGTGCTAAGAGATTGTGGAGGAGGATGGGAGAATGCTGGGAGAGGAATAGCTATGTACCAGGACATGGGAGAAAGCAGGTGCTTCTCATTCCTTGGGCTTATTTTAGAGCATCAGGACATCATAGTCTTAGGGCTGTTGTTTGTTCCTGGGGTGGGGCAAAGCTAGCCTAGAAATGGTGAAAAGAGTGTGGGTTGAAAGTTTTTGTACTCAGAATGACAAAGTCAGTAGATGGAGAGAGAATGGTAATGGGAGTGGAAATCATTTTAGCATGAGAAGGATGTCATTATAAGAAGAATTTCTGTGAGTTTATACAGGAAGGAGCCTCCGGGTGGAAGGGCAAATATGGAGGTAAAGAGTCGTACACTTTATACTGAACCCTGGCAGGATTTGGGGGAGGATAATGAAGTGACTTGTGTCCTAGTCTCCCCTCTTCCCCTCCCATCAGTGTTTTATATGAGCAGGACAAAAGTAATGATGAAGTTGTAAAATCAGTCTTAATTATATGTAACGTAACTGAATCACATAGAACAAAACACACAGAAAATCGAAAGTGTTCTGAAATGGGGTGGGGAAAGGTACAGAGTGAACAGTAACTGGCAGAGCCTCACATGGGCATGACAGTAAGTAACGAGAGAATAAAAGAAAGAAAATGTCATTATTTCAGCAAATGATGCCCTTGATTTCCATGATGAAGCCATACTGAATGACTACCTTTCTGCAATTTCCCTTGGCAGTTGTTCTAATCACAAGTTGATAGCAGGGAAGTCAGAGAAAAGAAGGAAAGATGAGGATGGTTAAAGTAAATGTATTTGTGTCTGTAGTTTGTACCAAATTATCGTGAACTTGCTCTATAACCATAGCCTTACTCTTATTTTTCAGTGTTATCTACTGGCCTTTGGGTGTCATCTGTGGCTTTTGAAAGACTCCCAAAAAATTCTCATATTTCTATATTAAAGTTTCTATGCAACTCTGGATTTTTTAATCAGGAAGGCTTGGATGTGCTTTATGTAGTCAAAGGCTCATTTTTCCCCTCTTGGATTATACTGAGTTTTGGTGGTTCTCCTTGAGTTTATCCTCCTTTCTTGAAGAGGACCATGACATCAGGGAGATGATGACCTGACTTGCAGCTGACTTTGATTTGAGGGAGAGAGGGCTGTGCAAGGTCACCAATCTCACTTTCTCCTCTATAGCTATCTGGGTCCAGTGGTCAGATATTCATCAGGATGACTGGAGATGGCCCAGGATGCAATGGGAAACCCTAGCCCTTTTAAGCTAAGATCTTTTCAGGTTCTTACTTTGAGTGAAGTAACACCCATTCAATGAATAAACATCAGTAAGAGGTGAGTCGAGAGATGGTCCCTTTAATAAAAATAAAAAAAATCAGACTTGGAGGGGAAGACCTCCAGGGTTGCTGGCCAAAAGACAAACAGCTATTATTTACATTCACTCTGAGCCAGGAGGGCCCAAAAAACCACTAAGTGGTGCTTGGGCAAGGACCTATTCTTGTCCAGTCCATGAACTCTGGAGTGAATTGGGCTTAAGGTTTGGTCTTTGAGAAAGAAATCTAGCCAGTAAACCCCAAGTGAGTTAGGCAACTTTCCATCATCAAAATGTACCTTCCTTTGGTGAGGGAGAGGGAGAGGGAGAAAGAAAGGGAGAGAGAAAGGGAGGGAGAGGGAAAGGGGGAAGGGAAGAAAGGAGGGGGAGGGAGAGGAGGAGGGGGAGGGAGAAGAGAGTTTTGATGGTTATTCTTGGATGTAAATATAAACATATATATATATATATTTTACCTTTTGAAATAGCTTATACCAAGCTCTCTGCCTCTTTATGGTGGCAGCTGCTAAATTTTGTGTAATACTGACAGGGACTCCTTAGTAGTTTAATTCTTTTTCTGGTTGCTTATTTGACCTGAAAGCTCTCGATTTTTCTGTAATGTTCCTAGGAGGTTCTGGTTTAGGGTTTCTTTCAGAAGGTGACCAGTAGATTCTTTCCGTTTTCCCTTGGTTCATTTCACATACAAGAGACTGAGACAATAACATTTACATAGAGCTGCATTCCAGGCATTGTGCTAAGCCATTCACAATTATCATCTCACTTGATCTTTACAACAATCCTGGAGAACAGGCACTATTGTTACCCCATTTTACACATGAAGAAACTGAGGCAAACAGAGATTAAAGGACTTGCCCAGGGTCGCACAGTTAGTAAGTGTCTGAGGCCATATTTGAACTCAGATCTTCCTTACTCTGGGTTCCTATCCACTTCACCACTAGCTGCCTTAAAAGAAACCATCTTCTCCAGAATCCTAGTCAATCATTTAGGAACAGCCTCAATCCCTGAAACCCAATCAAGAGCTGTCCCTTGTTGTACCAACAGGGTACGAATGGCATGTTGATGTCATCCCTCCTTGTTTGTATAATCTTCTACTTGTTCGCTCAAATTATGTAAAATAATTCCTCCACCTTTCCTCTCACTTCCATCCCAATGTTATATTCCTTTTCCCCCTCACACTCCATGTGCAGAGACCCACCCATTAGATGCCTTGAAGGCTCACTACCCATTTCTTGGCAGTTTTCAGCTGATGCATACCTCCTCCGACTACGGACAAAACTGAAACTCTCCCACACCAAACTTGAAATACCAATGTCAAAAGGTGATTGGTTCATTTCTTTCCCATCCCACCCTACTCCCAACCATTCTTTCTCTTAAAAGTCTCTGCCACCTTTATATACACTGCTACAGCTCTTCAAAAACGTCTTACTTACATTTATATTTGTGGAAGGCAAAATATTAACACTTTACTCTTTGTCTTAGGCGTGTCTTCCAGAAGCAATTCTTATTAATTTATCATCATTCTAATCCAACTTTTTTTCTAGTTTAGGAAAAAAAGTCCAAATTGGCAGAGTTCCCTCATGCCTTCAGATATCTCTCTAAAATAAGACATTTTAAAGTAACATTTATAGAATTCTCAAATAAGGAAATTTCACAGTATGATAAAACATAGTTACATAACTCAGGCTAAGGTAAAATTTAACACTTTGCTTCATCAATCCAAAGTAATAGTCACTTGGATTCTTGGGGAATCTTTTGGAGAATCTTAGAGAATCATTTTCTTAAACCGAGTTAATTCTTCTACCATCACTGCACTCAAGGGCTCTTCCCCTGCCCCCAGCTGGTCACTATTGACCTGAAGTAATCAAAGAGATTTCCTCCTCTGATGAATGCCATAACCCCTTCAGGAAATGGGGAAAGAGGCTGTTGCTCTTAGGTTGATCAGTCAAGAGCCCTGTATCATTGTCTGGTCACCTCTCAAATTACTTTAAGAGAGGAGTCTTTCCTGGACTGGTCAGAGAGTGGGGAGCAGTTCATTGTTTAGGATCTGAGGGAGAAAAATTGATCAAAGTTTCCCTTTTAGATTAGTCCAAAAGTTTCAGACTAGGATATCTTTTAAATGGTTCCTTCATGTTCATAAAAGGGAAGGCATTAATCTCCTTCCACAAATCCCACTGCCTCCATTGTAGTTTATCTGTTCCTAGGCATGAAGTCTGCTGCATTTCTTGCCCTGAGGAGGGGAAATCAATCATTAATCCCTTCTCACAAAACTTCCAACCCCCTATAAGATGGGACACTTTAAGAAAGAAATATTAGTAATTAACTTAAACTAGACATGACCCATGAGCAACAAAGTTGTGCAATAGATAGATAGTGTAGGACTTGGGAATTAAGAAGACCTGAATTTAAACCCTGCCCCAGACACTTACTAGCTGTATAACTCTGGGCAAGTTACTTAAGCTCCAGGCAAATCACTTAAAACCTCAGTTTCCTGATCTCTCAAATGGGAATTAAAAATAGAACCTATGTAACCATTGTGTTATGAGATTCAAGTGATATAACATTTGTAAAGTTCTTTGTAAAACTTAAGGTCCTATGTAAATTCTATTAGATAATAGCTAATTACAAAACTTTTGGTTTAGAAATACCTGAAAATCCAAAAGTAATTTATCTCTTCCATTCTCCGCATTGGATTAAATAGAATTACCTTATTGCCTTTTTATTTTCAAAAAAAAGCATGAGAACTGCAAATGGGGTTATGGAGTTATGGGTTATGGACACTACTGAAATGATACAATAACAAAAACTTATTTATGTCCACTGGAAATTAGTTTCTATAGTTAACATGACCTTTTATTTTATTCATGAATGATATATTCAGAGGATATGAGAAGTACACAGGGAGGGTCTGAAGAGTATATTGATGTGCTAAGCAAAGCCAGAAATAGATAATCGAGGTATTTTTTTTAGATATGTAAACCTTTCTCAACTGAACTAATTTATATTGTAAAACTTATACTGTTTTAATCACTAAAATTCCTGTGTAGTTTTCATATTTAAATAACATTCCACAGCACAGTGTCTAAGTAAAGAAGTTAACTTTTAATTAAGAGATGAGGTCTATTATCATTCACCATATGCCATGAATAATATGAGACTTCTCACAGAGATAGGCATAAGTAAAGGCATTTATTACTTTCTTAAGTACTATTACTCAGGTTGATAGGAACCTGCAATGGACAAAGACCTGGAAACAAATCAAATGAAAGAACAGGAGAGGATATAAAAGCAAACGCTGGGGTCACTGAATGGATAGATCCGGTCCCCAAACTTTTCCTTATTTATTTTTCTCTGTGACAAGGAATGGTTCTATGGAGTTTGGGGAATGTCAGGAAGGGGTCTGTGGGGTGATGAGCATAAGGTGTCAATAAAACTTTATTCTAAGGTAGCAAATTCCTCAGGAGCCATCCAATCCCCTCCTAGCTGTGCTTTTGACACTCCAGACTTCACCACTGTGGATCAGCGGCTTCTAATTCTAATCCTCCACCATGCCAGCCCCTTTCTTGCCCATGAGTTCTCTCATCCCCCATATTCAACAAGTTGCCAAGTCCTATTCTTTCTACCTTTACAATATCTCTCATATGTATTCCCCTTCTTTTCTCTGGCACTGCTACCATCTGATCCAGGCCCTTATTATCTCACATCTGAACTATTGCAGTAGCAAATGCCTTAAATCTTTCCCACGTCAGTCCATCCTCCACTCAGCTGTCAAATTGTTCTTCCTGAAAAGGAATTTTGACCATGCCGCTTCAACTTTTCAATCAGCTCTAAAATCTCCCTCGTCTCCAACGTCAAATATGAAATCCTTTTTTTGGCTTAGAAAGTCCTCCATAACTTACTTCTTTCCTACCTTTCCCATCTTCTTATTATTTTTATACACTTTATATACACCCCCACCACCACTACCACCATATCATTGACTGACAGTAATCTCCTTGCATTTCCGCAAACTAGAAAGAAATTCCATAACCCAACTCCAGGAGGACTTGTCCTCCAAGCCTGGAACTCTCTCCCTCCTCACCTCTGACTCCTAAATTCCCTGGATTTCCTTAATTCTCAGCTAAAATCCCACTCCCTGCAAGAAGTCTCTCTCAATCTCCTTTAATTCTAGTGCCTTCCTGCTGTTAATTTTCTACTAATTTATCTTGTTTGTACATAGTTGTCTACGTGTTGTTCCCTCCATTAGACTATAAGCTTTTTGAAAGTATTTTTTTTCATTTCTTTGTATTTCCAGCATTGTATTAGGTCAGGAATTTCCCTAAGAGCCTCCTGGACAGGAATTCCTCCTACCTTGGTCCATAGAGGTCAGGAAATCAGGAGGCCAATCTAAAAGATAAAATGTTTAATTGGAATCAGCTGACACTACAGCAAAATCAGATACACATGCACAAATATACAGGGTTTTACACAGACTTAGGGCATCATTACACGTGACAAAAGAATCCTACCGAGGTGAGGCTACTCAGCCACTTTCCTATTTTGGGAGACTGAAAAATAGGGATGAGATATTAGATGCTTTGGGGGACAATGTGTCTACTTGAGGCCTCAGGATGCCAAAGATCAGGTTTGTTCCAGTGGGATGTTTTTTTCTGTAGTTAATCTTATCAGAATATCCTGGTGATACAGAAAATTTCTAAGAAAGTCGAATTAATCAGATTTATCTCTTGTTTGCCAGTATGAAGAAAACAGGATGCAACCTGAGGATCTGCCTCTATTTACAGAATCCTGTAGTTCCATTTCCTTGGTCTCAAAGAAAAGTTTTCTATGGAATAAAAATACACAGTTTATCCATCTCTACAATTGCAAACATTTTTCTTTACAACATAATTATGTTTAGCTCTATATTAACTAGATTCAAAATTTTCAGACTTGGCATTTACACTTATTTTTAAGACATATTTACTTTTTTTTAATTGGAGATGTAATTTCATTGATATAATTAGTTCCAGGTGAGAAACTTTCTCTACCAATGCAAATTTGTATCTTCTGTACAACTTACAGCTTCAGAGAGATGAAAGGTTAAGTGCCTTGTTCGGAATCATAAAGTTGGTATGTGACAATGGTGATGCTTAAATTCAGGTCTTCCTAACCCCAAGGCCAGTTCTCTAGCCATTATGGCACACTGCCTCTCAATTAAACTAGTTAAAATTAATTAATTTTAGTGTAATCTAGTTTCTATTTTTATAAGCACTTACTGAGAAAACTCTTCACCTGAGGAAAAATTATTGAAAAAGCACAAAATAAGGAATCAGGAGACCTGGCTTTAGGCCTCACTCCAACTTATTGGTATTAGGATAAGAGGTGGTATAAAATCTAACAGTTTAGAGTTATCTGTAGAAAAATACAAAAACAAGCCAGAGATTCAATGAAAAACAATTTGTTTTGCACAAGAGAAAAAAAAATGTTGAAATAATAGAACAAACAGAAAAACAAGTCTGTAAAATTACACTAGAAAAGAACTTGGAGTTTATGCAGACAAAGGCAAGAGATCTGGAAATGTGCAAGGAGAAAGCTGTTAAGATTTCCCAGAAATTGTCAAAAAGAAAAGAATCATGATACAATATTGCGGAAAACCACATAAGGAAATTTACCAGAAATATTGAAAGAGGACATGTTTCAAATCAACAGAATTCAAATGAAAATGAAGTGAGGATGAACCATGAATTCCACTTAGCTTGGCACTTCCTCGTCAGGCTTCAAGGCCAAAATGACAACAAAATTATTTTACAATCAAGTAAAAAAAAAAAAATACATGACATATCAAAAGACATGAATTCAAATGGTTGAAAATAATTTCTTCAAGAATGAGAAATGACAAAAGGAACTGGATTATGATATACTAAAAATTAAGCATTTGAAGACTTCTCCAAATCAGCTTCTCAGGAAAACGAAGCATTCTGTCTGAATACAAAAGTTGGTCATTTAAAAAGTCACAGATTTCATGAATTTATGGGAGGAAAAGCCAAGCTTAAACTAGCTTTTGGTATGCCTTTTTTTAAATATATCAACAAGAACAAAGAGATGCATCATCAAGATAACTGTAAAAAACAATGACAAATTTGCAACTGTGATTAAGTAGTCCCTACCCTCAGTATAATCACCACAGAGAGATAGCAAAATAAGAATTGTTTTGATTAACTGGTGACACAAATGAGCTTGGAGGAGGGAAATGAAAAAGGAGAATAAGTTTATTATGAGTATCAAAGATAAAGAAAAAGAATATGGCACAGAGAAGTAGAATAGGAAAAAGAAAGCACTCTTGGGCAAAAAGAGAAGTGCTGAGCAAGTCAAATTCTTGCTTAATTTTGTAGGACCTGAACTGTAATGTGTGTGTGTGTGTGTGTGTGTGTGTGTGTGTGTGTGTGTGTGTGTGTTTTAACATTGAGATAAAATTAATACTCATGAAATAAGAAACAAATGTATTCTTTTCTGAGGAGATGAGTAATTAACAAAGTATAATGGATGATAATCCACTCTCAAGTTCCTCTAAACCAATACATATGCTTGCAGTCATTATGCTTCAAGAGTGGGGGAAGGACCACCACCTTTTCACTGTCCCATAATGGCACTTCCTAGTTTTAGAAAGAAGGGTGGGGTGCTCAGGAAGTTCCTCTTTTGTTTTTTTTTTCAACTAACACAATGTCATTTTCTTGGGGTTGGCAGTGGTTAGAGACTACCCAGGGTTTGCTGAGTTATCTCAAAATGCCCAAGTCATTAAGCCCTGAAAAATGCTATATTGTATCAATAGAAATAGGCAGTGCAGTTCAGCAAGTCCTCCACTAAGTGGCTCCCACAGGCCCATCCACATGGCTACTCCATGAGTAGCCAATCCAACACTAATCCAACCTTTTTCAGAATTAGATTTTCATCCATGTCTCTTCCACTAAATGTGGATATTCCCCCAAAGTTCTGCCCTGGGTCCTCTCATCTTTTCTGTCTATACTCTCTCATTTGGTGACCTCAGTACCCAGGAGTTCAATTATCATTTAAGTAGATGATTTCCATACCCATGTATACAACCCTAATTTCTCTACTGGGTTCCAGCCTTATATCACTACCTATCAGACATTTCAAACTTGTAGTGGAGGGATCTCAAATTCAGCATTTCCAGAATGATTCCTTATTTTTCCCCAAAATTCTTCCCTTCTTTCAAACTTCCCTATTATTTTTGAGGATAGCACCATCCTTCCAATCATCCATGTTCATAAACTGAGTCTTATCCTTTACTTCTCACTCCACATATGGAAGCAGTGAACAAATATTGTCATTTCTTTCTTCATAATATCTCTCACAGAGCCACCACCCTAGTAGAAGTCTTGATCAGCTCTCACTTAGACTACTGTATTAGCCTCCTAATGGATATTCCTGCCTCATCTTCTCTCCCTTGCCGCTTGTAATCTTCCTATACAGAGATGCCAAAATGAATTTCCTAAGAAACATCCCATTAACACCCTTATTGCCTCTAGAATCAAATATAAACTCCTCTTTTAGGTATTTAAATCTCTTCACAAGCCTTGCTAACTCTCTGGTCTTCTTACACGTTACTCCCCTCCACACACACTTACATACTACCGTCTTCCACGTGATCAGATATTCCAAGTGGTCCTTCCTACAGTCCTGGCCCACACTCTGGTCTACTTGATTTTCCTTACACACAGTGCCCCATCTGTCAGGACCTGGCTGTTCCCCACATCTGTAACTCTTCCTCCTCACATCCACCTTTTAGAATTCCTGACTTCCTCCAAGGCTCAGCTCTAACACCACCTTCTGCAAGAGGCCTTTCTGGTTCTTGCCACCCTCCTCTCCCACGTCCAAATGTTAGTGCCTTGCATTCTAAGGTTCCTTTCCTTCTACTCTTTATGTATCTTGTGTTCACCTATTTATTTACATAATGTCTCCCTCATTAGAATGTTAAAGTCAGGGGCGGAGCCAAGATGGCGGAGTAGAAAGACTCACATATGCTAGCTCCGAACCCACAGCCCATGGATTTCCTCTAAAAAGAACTCT
>CM053769.1:556560077-556589727 GCA_028658325.1 Potorous gilbertii
AAACCAAAGGGGAATAACATTTTGACAGGGGCTTAACAACAGAAGGAAATGGTTACTAGGCAAGCTATTCTGCCCAGTAACCTAACAGAGATCTCTCAGTCTAGGGGCCCAGGGAGAAATAATATCCATTTTAAACCATCAGCATAAACAAGATATGGCCTGAATTTCTCTATTTTTTTTTCTTTCTATAAAGGATATTCTGCAAATAGATGTCAATATTTTTGTAGGAAGAAAGTAGAAAGCAGACCCGAAGTTTTGATCAAGTCCCTTATAACCAAGTATCATGAAACTTTACTTGGGCAAATGTAAATCAGGCAACTAGTGGTGCTGTAAAGCTCTGGACCTTGAGTCAGGATTATGTAAATTCAAATCCAGCTCCAAAAACCAACTACCTGTGACAAGATCTTCCTCAATTTTTTTCAACGAGAAGACAAGAATTATAATAGGACCTATAACAGCGGCCTCCGGGCGTCGTTTTAAGGATCAAAAGTTATTTGTAAAGGGCTTTGCAAATCTGAAAAGCTCTAGATAAATATTCTTAGGATCCTTGAGGTTCCAGAGAGGCCTCTTAGGCGGGACTTCTGTAGACTGGAGATCCTGCAAACAACGGAGCCCTGGCCACCTGACTTGCACAACTGCCACAATGGGGGGTTTTGCAGCATTTGTGCACCTCGGTCTGCGGCAGCCTCACTGACACCTGCGGTCCGGAGGGTCCTGGCTTTAAACACTAAAACCCTCCAACAGCCTGGCTGCGTCCTCCGGCTTCTTGGGCCTCAGTTTCCTCATCTGTAAAACGATGACAGAATGCCTTCCTCACCCGGCTGGTGGGCACGAAAGGAGATCGGGATCACGTGGAGTTCTTGGCAAACTTCCAGGGACCATACTGAGATTCGCTAATTTGGGAGGCCGGAGGGCAGAATCCAGGGGTGACAAATACAAAGGAATAAAATGAAAGTTTAAGTGCAAGACCTTTTTCCTTAATCCTCAGGTCACACGCCCTTTATTTCTTTTTTTGTTTTTGTTTGTTTTTGGTGTTTTTCAGGTGTTTCAGGAGAACCTGCAACCTTCACAACATACAAGGCGCAACTACACCTGCACGAACGGTCCGCCTAGAAGAGACCAGATGAGAGAGGGCAGGAATTCTACAGCGGTTCTCGCTACGCCCCCGACGCGACAATACGCAATTTCCGACGTGCTGACGTCACACACACATTCCCTGCGTCCATTCCGAGTCACATGACTTCCAGACCGCCTCCTCTTTGCGCTTCCCAGTGGCCGCCCAATTACTCCCGCCTCCTGGAAGGCGTGGCCAAGCCCCAGAGAGTAACGCTATTGGTCGGTTCTCACGAGAGGATAAGCCCATTGGGAGAAGACCTCCCGACGCGCGAATCGCGCGCGTTTTGTCCAGAGAGCTACTCTGGGTATAATTTTGGCCCCGAGTGACCGCGGTTGGGAGGACCCCCGCGAGGTGAGTGCGTGGGTGCGATGTCAGCTTCACCTCCCTCAGGCTGAGGTTCCCCGGACCCGGTTCCGGCGCGTCTGCCAGGTCCGTCCCCCGGCGGATCGGGGCTGTTGCTCTGGGCTGGCCTGGTGGGGAGCGGGAAGGGGAAGGGAGCTCCACCCGGAATCATCCGAGGTCGGCCTAGGAGACTTGGAGGCCAAGGTCGCCTTTCCGAAGGGGAAGGGGAGGTCCGCGGGCGTGCCGGCTGCAGCCTAGCCCCTTGAACCCGTGACCCCTGACCCCACCTAGGCAGGTGTGACTCCGTTTATTCCTCCTTCGAGTTGCCTCGCTTTGCCGTCCCATGGGAGGGAAGGGGAGGAAAGAACCTGGCTTTGTCTCGGTCTCTTTATCTGTGAACAAGCCTAGTGTCTCTAAGGCTCCTTCCAGATTCACTGATGCTGAGCAGCGGCGTTTTGTTCAGCTGTAAGAACCACTAACGGGGTTAAGCAGTGTCACTGACACTTCCGCTGGACGGGCGGGAGAAAGAGAAAGTAAGAAAAGTGGTTGTATTAGAGCTTCTCCCGCCTGTGCAGAGCTGACATTGAAAGTGTTCTAACTACACTTGGACTTATCACTGTTCCTCTCATTGCCAATGGTTGCGTGTAAGAATAGGGATTAGACTCCTGATTTCATTGGTATGGAGAACTTCCTCCTCCAGTGCAGATTGCCACCCACTCTGCAACGTAATTGTCCAGAGTGGTGAGGGAGGAAGTCATTTGCTTATGATCATCACACAGCCCGCAAGTGTCAGAGACAGGACTTGGAGCTAGGTCTTCCTGGCTCTGAGACTGGATCTCATCTTAAGTGTAGCCTGATATATTTATAAAACAATGGACTGTGAACTAGGGATCCATTCCCATCATAAGGGAGATGTTGTTGAGTTATTTTTCAGCCTGTCTTAATTCCTCATGATCTTGGCAGAGATGCTGGAGTAGTTTGTTGTTTTCTTCTCCAGCTCATTTTACAGATGAGGAAACTGGGGCAAACAAGATTAATTCACTTGCCTAGGTCATACAACTAACAACTGTCTGTGGCTGCATTTGATTCTTCCTGATTCCAGGCCTGGCACTCAATTTTCTGTGCCACCTAGTTGCCCAATGGATGAATCATATAGACCTTCAGCGGCACCATTAGGACCTTTCCCCATGAAGTTTTTCCAGTCTTGGTAGATCTGTCAGAAATTAGTAGGATCTGTGCTCAGCTGACCCAACAGCCTTGTGTTACAGGGTCACTTGCACTCACAAAGAAGAATCAAGAGTAGTATTCTAGTAGAGAACTTGACTGTCCCCCAAAATGTACATCTCTGCTGATCACAAGGACCTCTCTTCCATGGAAATCACTTGAGTTTAATATATGAAGATCACCTAATCTAAATCTTTCATTTTATGAATGAAAAATGCCCAAGGTCACATAGATAGTTTTAGTGGAAGAGCTAGGGGATTTGAACCCAGGGCTTTGCTCAGTGAATACACCAGGCTATAATAATACATGTGGTACCCACTTTTACAGGGTAGGGTCAGATGAGATAATGTGCACAGAGTGATTTGGAAACTTTAAATCAATGTATAGTGTCCCTAAAGTCTTAGTGAAGGCTGCTCTAGGGCTTTGGGGACACCCTGTATAAATGCTTGCTATCCCTGGAAGACTAGAATGCTAATCTTATCCCTGTATCCCTACTATCTGTTATGTTAGTCTCATCTCTAATATCCTTAGAAAGAGAGAAAACTAAGCCTGGAACAAGTTGCATGCCATCTTCATGGTCACATAGCCAATAAAGTCAGGTACCACACTCTATCCACTGTGCCACGATCTGAAGTGAGGGTGGTTTATCCATAGGAATCAGGAGATTTTGGTTTGTTTCTCTTTCCTGTTACTATCTCGATAAATCTAGCTACAGTTACCTCTGGTGGCTTTGGTGTGAGTAAATCCCACCCCTACTGTGTCTATTTTGTTCTCTTAAGACCTCTGGCATTTGTCAGCTTCCCAAATTGGCTATTTGGATGATTTATTTTTCCATCTGCCCCTCAGGCTGAAGGGCTGTGTTGATATTCACTACCTGGTAAATCCAAAGGGGAGCTGTCTCCAGTCATCCTAATGAATATCTGGTCACTGGAACCAGATGGTTCAGGAGGAGAAGTAAGGCTGGTGACCTGCACAGCCCTCCCTTACTCAAAACAAAGTCAAGTGTAAGTCATCTCATCATTTCTCTGATGGCATGGTCTTCTTCGGCAGCAAAGGATGAACACGACACACCAGGCTATCCTAATGGTGACAATTGAAGGTCTATATGTCTCATCCGTGAACCTTTCTAACAATTCAGAGAGATTCATTGTCACTTGATTGGCTACAAGGTTATGAATTTTTCCCAAACAGCAACTCATGAAGGTATAAGTAAGATATAAAAGGATCTGTGTGAATGGTGGAAAGAATCGAAGTACCCACATGGATAAAATCACAGATTCTTGAAGTAGTAGAATTTCGCCATGAGTGTCATTAGCAGTCACCATTGTCCCTGAGAAGAATAGGCAATGTTCCTTAAAACAGGAAAAGACAGCCTTAGAGTTGAATACACACTAATGTGGCCAGTGTTACTATAAGGTTTTTTTTGCTATATTTTTTAAAATTCTAAATTTAAACAAGTGAATGTTGCCAAATCCAGTGGCCTTTTCTCAGTCTTCATTCTTTGGTGTCTCTGTAACCTTTGACATTATCGGTCACCTTCTTTTCCTTGATATCTTCTCTAGGTTTTTATGACATTGATCTGTCCTGGTTCTCTTCTATATTACTCCTACCAACCAAGGGGGATCCCCCAAGTCTTTTCTGGACCCTCTTTCCCCTATATATTATTTCACTTGATGATCTCATCAGCTCTCATAGTTTCAGTTATCTTTATGCAGATGACTCAAATCTCACTTGTCCTAACCTTTCCGCCATCTAGTCTCCTACCTCCAGGTGCCTATTGGACATCTCAGACTGTCAAGATGTCAGTCAGTTATTGTGCCAGACTGTGTGCTGAGTTTTGGGGATTCAAAGAAAGAGAGAAGAGAGACCCTGCCTTTGAGGAACTCATAATCTAATGAGGGAGGAAATATGCAAACAACTGTACAAATAAATTTTACACAGGATAAATAAAGAGGGATTGGGAAAGGCTTCCTGTAGAAGGTGGAATTTTAGCTACAACTTGAAGGAAACCAGGAAGCCAAGAGGTGGAGATAAGATGGGAGAGAATTCCAGGCATGAGGGACAGCCAGGAAAAGTGTCCAGAGTCTGGAGACAAGTGTCTTGTTTGAGGAAAAGTAAGGAGGCCATCGCCACTGGATCCAGAAGTATGTAGGGAAGGGGTTAAGTTGTAAGAAGCCTGGAATTTGGTGCGGGGGGGTTGGGGGGGGGGCGTTGATAACACGGTGCCCCTGGAGTTATTGAGTAGGCAGGTACTATGTATGATTGACCTACTTTTTTAGGAAAGTCACTTTGGTGACTGAATGGACGATGGATTGTAATGGGGAGAGACTTGTTTTACGCAGATCAGCAGGCAATTACAGTAGCTCTAGGCACAAATAAGGAGAGGAGGATCTATACCAGGGTGGTAGTGGTATAGTAATAAGAGGAGAAACAGGACCATATTGGAGAGATACAGTATAGGTGAAATTGATAGACTTTGGAAACCTTTGTTTTTCTAGTTCAGATGAAAATGAGGTTCATGGGATGCTTGTTCCCTCCACCTCTTACTTTACATTTATAGTCTTTGTTTCACATACCTCTTTTATATGAGAGTAATTTCCTTCCTATTCTTCGTTTTTTCCTTCCCAGTGTATTCCCCTATCCCTTACTTTTTCTTCTTCTCCTAAGATTACTGAAGCAGAACAGGCCCTCTTATCTTTCGTTATGATCCTTAAAGACATTAAGTTTTCAAGAAGATGCTTATTTTTTTATACCACTAATTAAAAGGTAAACAGTTCATCATAATACAGTCTTTTCTATCAGTCCAATATATCTTGCCTTTCTCTGTTTCTCTTCATTCCCAAGTTTACATTCAAATTCAAAGATTCTGCTCAATTTTGGCAGGGAAATTTCATTAGAAACACTTAGAAGGCCCCTAGGAGTCCTTTTTTTTTTTTAACTCTTTAGAAGTATACTCAGTTTTGTCTGGTAGATTTTTTTGCTTTTGTCATGATTTTCAGTTAGTCCAATGATCCTGCATTATTTCTCCTTGACCTTTTTTCCACATCAGTTGTTTTTAATAGAAAGTATCTTACATTTTCCTCATTTTTTGAATCTTTTGATTCTGCTTTAATGTTTTTTGTTGTCTTTTGGAGTCATTGCTTTCTGTTTGAAAGAACAGTTTCTGAGTTTAAGGGAGTTCAGTTCTTCCATAAGGCTTAACATCACCATATCTCAAATATTCTCTTTCCCATTCTTTGCTCCCTAGCTGCTGTTTCCTTCAACATGGCATTTTTTATACTTTGTTTCATTTCTTCCAGGAACTCTTGTAGTTCTTGTGGCCACAATGATCTTTTCTGAGACCTTGTTTGTAGCTGTGAAATTATACTTTTTTCTGGGTTTTACCTCTTAGGATTCTGTCAGTTCAAAGTATTTCTTCATTACATTCGGTATTTTCTTTCATTTACTCATATTTTAGTTCTCAGTTTCTAGGTCAAGACTTTGTGTTGAGTAGCATGGTACTTAATATAGTGCTTGGAACATACTAGGTGCTTTATAAATGTTTTTTGATTGATTGACTCTGCTTGGTTCTGGATGGGGCTGAAGTAGGCCCTGCCTTCTATAGAAATTACTGGTATTTGGCTGTTTACTTTATGGTGTGACTCAAGTTTTGCCTTAGCTCTTTCTTGCACAAACCCAGATTTGGCTCTGACCCTTGATGGGAACCTGACAAGGTCCCATCTTGAACTTGTTGATGGTGCTAGTGGCAAGAGTCCTGGGACTGTGCTTTCCAAATGCTGCCCCTGGTTGGTTTTCTCTCCTGCTATGGCGTAGACATGGTTGGACTGGCTGCGTCTAGGCATTGAAGACACTTCAGATGTGACCTGTGTCTCTTCCCTGCTGTGCCTCATGTGGGACGCATTGGGCACTGGTCTTTTCTTGTGTCTGGGGAGTGAAGCAGGGGGAGCACGCTATCTGGATACCACTATCTTGTACCACAGGCATGGCTACACTGCTTGCTCTGGCCTTGTCTTGTGATCCAGGAAAATCTGTGCTTTGGTTTCTGCCTGTCTGGATCTTCCACAAGTTTCTGGCTTTTTTTTGCAGTCCTGGACTGGATAGAAGAGCTTAGAGTTAGAACTGTTTCTCTTTGTTCTTCTATATCATTGTTCCTGCTGCTGTATTTTTAAGCTTTTCTGCACCACTTATGGGAGATCTGGGTTCACCTAAGTCCTACTTAATTTGCCACCATCTTCATGCCTTCTGAACGAATTGTAGACAAACAACTCTTAGAATTCTTAAAGATTCTAATTTGAAGTAACAGTTAATTATGTCCACAGTTGGCTTTATTTGCTTCATTATTAAGATTATCAAAGGCCTGTTTAAATCCTAATGGAGCAATCAGAATATGGAGAATTTAGGAAGAGTTCAGAAGAAAACAATGGAAGTTATTAAGATTTAGAAAATGCAGGAATTACTGTCATAAGTCACCTTGCTCCATTTCTTTCCAGTCCCAATTTCAATAGCAATATCTACAAGCATTCATTAAATTCCATTTTTGTGCCACGCACTGTGTCAGACGCTAGAGATATAAATACAAAGTATGAAACAGTACTCTTAAGGAGCTACGGTCCAATTTAACGTATTTAGATTAAATTACTGTATTAGATTTTTCCCAGCATGATTTATAACATGAAAAACTTTTACAAAGGAAAGGAGAGGATCTAGGGAGTTACACAGTGGGTGCAAAATCACAAAGTGATTTGAGGAACTAGGATATCACAGACACGAGAGATTTAACTGATATTCAGTCTTCCCTAGAATACTGCTACAGGCTGCAAAATGGTCAGGGTAAAGTACAAGAAGAGGAAATACAAGTCAGTTGCCAGTAAAAGTGTTGTGAGAGTGATTAACATTATTATTTAAAATGAGACTTTTGTTTAATTCAACTGCTTTGTGTATTCAAGGCGCTAAGCTTAGGAGTATGAAGACAAAAGTCCTCCCTCAAAGAGCTTCCGTTCTATTAGATGGTTGAAATCTATGAATTAAGAATTAACTCAGATTTTTCAAAACCATTTTTTCTTAGTAAGCAAGATTTTCAATTGACACTATACTCCAGCAATAAACTAAGCAGTAAAAGCATTTGATGTGCAAAAAAAAAAATGTGTTCAGTTAAATCTTAGTTTCCAGATTTAACTTTTATAAGATTTTGAGTTCTAAATTTTCCCCCCCTCCTCTCCCACCTCCCCAAGAGAGCATGCTATCTGCTATATTCTATACACGTACAATCATATTAAAAATATTTCCACATTAGTCATGTGAAATAAGAATCAGAACAAAAGGGAAAAAGAAAAGAAAATAGTATACTTTGATCTGCTTTCAAACTCCATAGATTTTCTCTAGATGGTGGATAGCATTTTCAATCATGGGTCTTTTGGAATTGTCTTAGATCATAGCACTGCTGAGAAGAACTAAGTTCATCAAAGTTGGTCATCCAACAATGTTGCTGTTACTGTGTGCAGTGTTCTCCTGGTTCTGCTCACTTCACTCAGCATCAGGTCATGTTAAGTCTTTCCAGGTTTTTCTGAAATCTGCCTGCTCATCATTTCTTAAGGTACAACAGTATTGCATTACATTCATATACCACAGCTTGTTCAGCCATTCCCCAATTGGTCGGCATCCCCTCAATTTCTAATTCTTTCCTACCCCGAAAAGAGGTACTATAAATATCTTTGTACGTGTGGATCTCTGGGATACAGATCTAGTAGTGATATTGCTGGATCAAAGTTTTATAGCCCTTTGGCATAGTTCCAAATTCCTCTCCAGAATGGTCAAATCATTTCACAACTCCACCAACAATGCATCAGTGTTCCAATTTTCCCATATCTTCTCTAGCATTTATCATTTTCCTATTTTGTTATATTAGCCAATCTAATAGGTGTGAGGTGGTATTTCAGAGTTGTTTTGATTTGCACTTTTCTAATCAGTAGTATTTTAGAGCATTTCTTCATATGTCTATAGATAGCTTTAATTTCTTCATCTGAAAACTGCCTGTTCATATCCTTTAATCATTTATCAATTGGGTAATGACTTGTATTCTTATAAATTTGACCCAGTGCTCTATATGTCTTAGAAATGAGGCCTTTATCAGAGATACTAGCTGTAAAAATTATTTCCCAGCTTTTTTCTTTCCTTCTAATCTTGGTTACACTGGCTTTGTGCAAAAACTTTTTAATGTGATGTAACCCAAATTATCCATTTTGCATTTCATAATGTTCTCTGTCTCCTGTTTAGACATAAATTCTTCCATTCTCCATAGATCTGACAGGAAAACTATTCCTTTTTTTTCCTAATTTGCTTATAGTATCTCCCTTTATATCTAAATCTTGTACCCATTTTGACCTTGTCTTGGTATATGGTGTAAAATGTTGGTCCATCCTTAGCTTCTGCACTATTTTCTAGGTTTCCCAGCAGTTTTTGTCAAATAATGAGTTCTTATCCAAGAAACTGGAGTCTTTCGGTTTATCAAACAGTAGATTATTATAGTCATTGATTCCTATGTCTTATAATACCTACCCTGTTTCACTGTTCTGCCACTTTATTTCTTAGTACCCAGTAGTTTTGAAAATTGCTTTAGATCAGTGTTAGATCTCATACGGCTAGGTCCCCTTCCCTTGCATTTCTTTTCATTAATTCCCTTGATATTCTGGACCTTTTGTTCTTCCAGATGAATTTTGTTATTATTTTTTCTAGTTCTCTAAAATATTTTTGATAGTTTGATTGATATAGCACTGAATAAGTAAATTTAACATAAATCTTTCTTTAATAAACCATTGTTACCACTCACTATGATTCTCCTTTGTTCTTTGATTTTACTTCTGCTCAGGAAATATATACTCTTCCAGTTTTTAGTTAGGCTTTCCAATTCCTCTTTGAGTTCCCCCCGCCCCCACTTATTTGTATACTAACATTGCTTCTGGGATCTGTGATTTTTCCAGAAACAAGATCTGACAATAAGATCTTAACTCTCCCCTAACCTGGGATGTTGTCTTCAAGAGTGGCCAGAAAAGCCTCTCCAAATTTAATCGAACTGGGGCCAACTTGAAAAATATCAACTATATTACCAAGCTCATAACTTGAAGTCTTTCTAACCTGAATAGGAGCTTGTAGAGCAGGGAACAGCAAACTGCCAATGGGCCAAATGCCATCTGTGGCCTCTTTTGGTACAGACGGCAAACTAAGAATGTTTTTTGCATTTTTAAAATGGAAAAACTATTCTTAACTCAGAGGGTGACCAGCTAGGCTTACAGTTTGCTGATCCCTGTTCTAGAGCGTAGAATGACACTGTTGGCATAAACTAAAATCCAGGGTTTGCTACGTACTATAATGGGGCATCAGAACAAAACCTTAGTGAATGAATGATATGACATTTTAAAGTTTACAATGTATTTTATGTATAAATATTACCATATTTTAATTATGTAACACTAAAAAAAAAAACTAAGCATGTTATCACCCTGGACATTTTTGAAACATTGGGTTTTGGGGCAGTGGTTCTTGTGTGTGTATAAATATTATGATAAATGCCGAGTACCTAATACCACTTTTTTCTCTCCACCTAGAATTATGGCTGTTATTCCTCAGAATAATCTGCAACAACAGCTAGAACGTCACTCAGCCAAAGAAATTCAAAATAAATTAAATGTTCTGAAACCCAAATCTACGTGAGTATTTTGGTCTGTTATGCCATTACAGTGAGAGGCAATGTGATAAAGTAGGCAGAGCTAAAACTAGCCTTGGATCCAGAAAGATCAGATTTTAAGGCCTACTGTCTGACACACACTATACTAGGCAAGTCTCTTGCATTTTCAATGCTACAGACAACTTGCTAAAGCTCTACGTTGGAGAGAAGGTGCTAACCTGCTTTGGTAGAGTGACTTTGTTCATCTGGGAGATGCCTCTCTCTCCCAATATGAGATACAAAATGGTACAAATGCATGAAAACAGAATTTTAGAAGTCATTTGGTGTAATCCCACATTTTATACATGAGGAAATGAAGGTCCAGAAAGGTCATATGATGTGCCCCAGTATCATGTTACCTGTCCCGTGTAGAAGCTTAGGGTCCCATTGTTCTTTAATGATTCTGCATCTCGGTCTTCTTCAGCCTCCAGTCATTCCTTCACCATTTTGTCCTTATCTATCTCATCCTTTCTGGGTGGTTAAAGGGCACATTTATGACCCTGACAATGTTTTAGCTGATCACCAGAACAGTTTGCAACAATTTATACAACACTGAGACATGTAAGGATCAGCTCGGGGTAATCTTCTCAAAGGGCTTCATTTCTCATTGGCCATTGTCTTCTGAGGCTCTGCAGCATGTTTGAAAGCCATTCCCTGGAGCAGCTAGGTAGCACAGTGGATAAAGCGCTGGCCCTGGAGTCAGGAGGACCTGAGTTCAAATCCAGCCTGAAACACTTGACACTTACTAACTGTGTAACCTTGGGCAAATCACTTCACCCCAACTGCCTCACCTTTCTCCCTCTTAAAAAAACAGTCATTCCCCTGGATTTACCAAACACTGACCCTGTCCTAATCCCCTTTTTCTTCCCTGATCCCCATTCATTTGAAGGAGAGTCAAGGTAATGATGTTAATAATTTAAGTGCAGAGACTTTATCTAGTACCCATCCAACCTCTGAAATATTAAGCCAAATATATTATAATTGGCTATCTGAGGCTTGCAAGTGTTTTGCCTCTATCCATTTCCATGTATCAATTCAGAACTAGAACACTGAATTTTTGAACAGTGACATTCCACATTAGGGTGGAAGATAAGACAATAATACTTACTGAGCCATTAATTATTCATAAGTACCTTCCATTCTTCAGTGTATAGTAAAGACGGTCCTGAATCTGGAGTCCTAAGGCCTAGGTTTAAATCTTGGCTGGCTCTGCTACCTGATACCTCCATCACCTTGCACACATCACTTTACCTCTCTGGGCCTCAGTTTTCTCCTCTTAAAAAAGTACAAAGGTTAGACTAGATGATCTTGAGATCTCTCTTTTAGATCCAAGACAGACATTTAGCTGCAGTTTTTTCATTTTCTGTTGTTGATAGTTAAGCATGACTTTATGGTAATATGTCTGTTCCTGAGGATTCTTTTGTAAAACTTAAGTCCATATTATTTTAGTAGAATTTATTTTTAAAAACTAAAACTTTGTAAATATAGCGGAGTAAAAGTACCAGTAAACTATTAGAATAGCACTATTAACTGAAGTCCAAGGATAATGAATATAAAATAACCAAAAGACAGGCTGCCTGAGAGAGAAAAATAGAGAGTCAAGAGGCTTGTATAATAAACAATCAGTTCCTAAGCAGTCACAGAGGCAGTATGACATAGTAGATAGAAAAACTTCTAGTTCTGTGACCTTGGGTAGGTTACTGTCTCAGTGTCCTGGGCAGCTGGCTCTTCTAAGACCCCAAGTTAGAGATCTGTTGTTTAATCTGTAGTTCTTCTCTGCACGGGAATGTTCCTGCCCAGATACCAGGAATTCACCGCACAGATGGACTCACAGGTTCCAAAAAACAATTTTTTTAAAGAAGTCAGAGAATTTGGATATCTGATGTATTCTCTGAGTCATTAAGCAGATTTTTAAAAAAACACAAATCATGGATGATGAAAATAAATTGGTAAAAACAAAACAAAACATAGTACACTAAAGCTTAACTCCTCACAAATAAATTAGCTTAACTAATAAAGTCTTATTTTTCTTTTAAAAATAAAATGTATTGTCTTTTATGGGGATGTTAAAATAATGTCAGTTTTTCATGCCTTTTCAGAGGTTTTACTTTTAAAAAGAAAATACCTTCTAGCAACAGTGTAACTCAGGCCCTTGTGTTAAGTGATAAGGATGTTAATGTTACTGAGACCTTGCCTCTCAGTAAGCCTTTTCTCAGTACCAAGAACCAGCAGACAAGTATCAGTGCCTTCTCAGAGAGAACTTCAAAAGGACCACAAATCCAGAAGTTTTGTTCAAACCAGATATTATCAGTTTCTTCAAAGAACACCCACAAGTCTTCATGTAGTTTACAACCTCCTACAAAAGAAAACTCTGTCGACAAGGAATTGTCTAAAGATTCTAAGAAGTTAGAATTGAATTCTTCATTTGACTCTGCCATACTTGTCAGTGACTGGGATGATATAGATGACTTTGATACTTCTGGGAATTCAAAAACTTTTACTACACCCTCTAGGACTCATTTTACAAAACTAAGTAATACTCAGAGATCAAAAGGGGATAAAAATAACATATCCAACACACGGATGAGTAAAGCAAATGGGAAGAAGGTTGATCGGGAACTTTTGAATTTTCCATCTGGTAAAAGCAGACAAGCAGAATTGACTGAAAAAGCCTCGCCTGAATCAGAAGAATTAAGTAATCCTGTGATTTGTCTTGATGATGATTCCATTTCTGAAGAGTTTAGAAATGAAGATATTCAAGAAAGCCATGCTTTAAAAACTCATTTGGCCATTGAAAGAGGTAATGATTGCTATAGAACTCTTTCTTTCAATGTGTTAATTAAATTTTAGAATTATAGAATGTTAGAACTTGAGGAAATCTTAGAGATCTTGGTCAACTCTCTCCTTACAAATGAGGAAACTAATTCCCAAAGCCCTATGTCTTAGCTATTGATTGTTTCCATTAACCTTTAAATATCTAATATATTGCTGCTTGATCAACAAATATATATTAAAACACAAAGAATATATTAGGCACTTGCAAGTGAGTTTGAGGGGAGAGTACAAAATATAAGTGAGATGTGGTCCCTGCCTTTGAATAACCATCCTCAAGTTGAAGACAGTGTAGATTACTATAATATACAGTATTACATTGTACAATTACAAAACAAAGTATTATGTGAGGCCTGAAGGAAAAGGTAATTAGGAGGGTGAGGAGCTTATTAGGGAAGGCTTCCTGGAGGAAAATTCATTTGAGTTAGGCCGAATTCCAGACCTATAGCATGAACATTAGGAGAAAACTGATGAGATCTGAGTTCATAAGTCTTTTAAAGTTGTTTTAATTTATAGTTAGTGCTCTCCTTGTATAAATTGTCCCGGTTCTGCTCGTTCCATGCAGTGAAAGTTCATACTACCCAGGAATCTCTGACATTATCTCTCTGTCATTTCTTATGGTCCAATGATATTCCATTATATTAGTATAACATAATTTATTTGGCTAATCCCCAATTATCTAATGGATAATATAACCCTCTTAGATTCTAGTTCTTTTCTCTCTTTTTTTTCTATTTACTTTTCCCTTCAGGATTAGGAAATTTGTGTTGATTGTAACTGTTGCTTTCCTCTTGACCTACCCTCTCTCCAACCACCATTCCCACTTATTTCTCTGTGGAGCTGAATATAGTTCTATATTTCTACAACAAACTGGGTGGTGGTGGGAGTTGTTGACCCTCTTGTCCATTTCAGATAAAAGTGAGGTTCATTTGATGCAAGCTCCCCACCTCCCTTTATAAGAAATGACAAATTTTATTGGTTTTGTGCAAAAACTTTTTAATTTTATGTAATCAAAATTATCCACTTTACATCCTGTGAACCTTTCTATCTCTCATTTCATCATGAACTCTTCCCCTATCCATAGATAGATCTGATGAGTAGTTTCTTTCATATTCTTTGAACTTGCTTATGATGTCACCCTTTATGTCTATATTATAAATCTATTTGGAGCTTTTCTTTGCATATGGTTTGAGATATTGATCTGTACTTAATTTCTGCCAAACTATTTTCCAGTTTTCCCATCAATTTCTATCAGATGAGTTCTTGCCCCAGTAGCTGAGCACTTTTGCTTAAACAAACAGGTTAGTTACTGTTTCATTTGCTTCTCTATATTGTGTACCTGATCTGTTCCACTAATCAACCCCTCCATTTGTTCCCCAGTACCAAATTGTTTTGACAATTACAGCTTTATTGTATGTAGTATGAGATCAGGTACTGCTAGGCCACCTTCTTTCCCATTTCTTTTCTTTGACTTCTTTGATATTCTTGACTTTTTTTCTTCCTCCAAATGATTTTGTAACTATTTTTTTCTAGCTCTCTAACATAGTCCTTTGGTAAGCTGATTGGGATGGTACTGGAAAAGTACATTAATTTAGTTAATGTTGCTATTTTTATTGAATTTGCTTGACCTACAGGCTGTTATTGGTCATAAGCCTGTGCTTTGCTGTTTTAGATATTATACTCCAAGGACTTCCTTCATTTTTCATAGTAGTTTCCAGGTCTTAATGTGACTGTGGTCCTTTGGTACTTAAACTACTTCTTTCTCAATACTTGCAGCATTTTTTATTTGATGTGGGAGCTCTGGATTTTGGCAGTGACATTCCTAGGACTTCCTTTCTGGAGGTAATTGTAGTTTTCTATCTTTACCTCAATGGTTCTTGCAGATCTGGAGAGTTTTCATTTATAATACCTTGAAATACGGTATCCCAGCTTTATAAAAAATTAATGGTTTTTCATGGAATTGCATGATATTTAAATTTTCTCTTCTTGACCTGATTTTGAAGCCAATTATTTGTGATTTTTTACATCAGATATCTTACCTTTTCTTCTATTTTTTCAATCTTTTGATTTTGTTCTAGTATCTCTTACTCTTTCCCAAAGTCATTGATTTCTGTTCTATTCTAGTTTTCAATTAGCCCATTTCCTGGGTAAGGTTAACGACTTTCTTCTTCTAACCTATTAATTCTCCTTCCAATTCTTTTCTCAAGATCTTCTTTTAATTATTTTCTCTCTTCCTTCATTTCTTTTAGGTATTCATGTAGTCCTTGTGGAGAATCTCCTTTTTTCTTTTGAGTCTCTGTTTTCAGTTGTTATAGCATTACTTTAACCTTTTAGAGGATTCCTAATTTGCAACAATTTTTTATATCAGTAAGTGTTTTCTTTGATTTATTCATCTCTCCAAATTTAGTGCCTGAATTGAGAGTTTGTGACAGAGCCGGTCTCTGCCTCCTGCTGCACTTTTAACCATTCCCCAGTTGATAGATATCTACTTTGTTTCCAGTTTTTTTGCCAGTACAAAAAAAAAGCCTCATGAATATTTTAGATGTGTATGAGACCTTTTCTCTGTCTTGTACCTTAATAGTGCGATATCTGGGCCAAAGGATTTGAACATTCTACTTACTTTTTTAGCATGATTTCAAATTGTTTTCCAGAATGGCTGAATCACTTCAGACCTCTACCAATAGTGTATTTGGTTTGTTTGTCTTTTCATAGCCATTCCAACATATTAAGTATTTCCATCTCCCTTTTTTTTTTTGACAGTTTGCTAAATATGAAGTAAAACCTTAGGTATTTTGATTTACAGTTTTCTTGTTGTAAGTGATAGCCCTTTTTCTTACGGTTGTTAATACTTGACATTTTTTGGAAAACTGTTCATATCCTTTTGACTGCTTTCTCCCTTGAGGAATCCTTCTTGGTTCTATAATTCTGTACATTTTGTAGCTATCACATATTTGTACAAAGACTTTCCCTAATTGATGCTTTCCTTTCTTAATTGCATTGATTTCATTTGTGCAAAAGCTTTTCAAATTTACATATAGTAGTCAAAATTCCATTATCTTTTAACTGCTAAATCCAGTAGCTTTTTCTCAAGCCCACTTCTCCTTGATTTCTCTTTTAACACTTGTCCCAACTCTGAATCTTCTCTTTTCCCTTGGCATCTGTGATGCTGCTTTGTCCCAGTCTTTCTCATATTTGAGTGTTCCTTCTCGGTGGCCTTTGCTAGATCATCACCCATATCCCAACCCGCCCTTCCAAGTATGAGTGTCCCCTAATACTCTCTCATAACACTCTTCTCTATGTTAAGATCATCTCTCACATTCTCTCAAAGCCTTCCATTAGTAACTTCAGAATTATCTAGACATTTTCTCTCCTTTACTCCCACCTCATATACAGTCAGTTGCCAAGTCTTATTGATTCCAGCTCTGTAATATTTCTCACACTCATCCCTGATTCTATTTACCTTGGCCCTAGTTAGGCCCAGTCTCACTTGGACTAATAGTTGCCTAATTGCCCTGATTCCTGTCTCCCCATTCAAAGTTTCCAAAATAATTTTTCTAAGACAGAAACTTCATCATGCCATTTCCTTACTCAGAAATCTTGAGTGGCTTCTTATAGGATAAAACACCAACTCATTTGCCTTTTATTCAGCCTGATTTGAGCCTACCTTTTCAATTTTATTTCAAAAGACTTCCTTTCATCTATTCTGCATTCCAGGCAAACTAGACTATTTATTAACTATTTTCCAAACTCAGCATCCACTACTTCCATGCATTCACACAAGCTGCCCCTGTACCTAGAACGCACACCATCATTACAGCCTTTCAAAACTCCTACATTACTCAGCCCACATAGCAGTTCTGTGAAACCTTCCCAGATATTCGTAATTATTGGTATTCTGTCCTTCACATTGCCTTGTATTTACTTGCCTGTAGGAAACCTTTAGCCCTCTACTTAAAACCAATAGGTGATGGCTCTATTTATGCCTGCAGTTGTGAAAACAAGACTTCAGTTTAAAAGTCTTCAGTATCAGTATTCTAAAAGGCCACAGGATGGGGCTCTTATTCCATGAAAGTCTCTAACTAGGTAACGTGTGCACGCTTATGTATTCTATGAGGCATTCTATGTAGATTTCTCTGTAGTTTTTCTTTTTCTGTATTTGTGTGTTTTGCACCCTTAGATTTCCCCCTTTCTTTCTCCCTTACTGATTTATGAGGTATAGCTGTAAAAAAAAATTTATTTTTATAATCATACATTATGCTTTGGGTCTGTGTTTAATAAACATGTCAGAACTTATATCTATACAAATGTCCCCATCATCACGGTCACTTTGGAAGGACATGTATATTTTATAGTAATGCCACCATTGCTCAATGTTTTTAGAATTCCTCTTTTAGAAATGCCCTCACAATTTCTTGAATAAGAAATAAAGGATATTCTCTTGAATGTCTTGAGCAATGCAAGTCTTAAATGTTTTTAAGGTGGATTTGACTTAATGGGGCTAGAGGAGGAGGTAAAGAGCAAACGTTATTTGGGACCAATGAAGTGGGTGGCCTCACTTGGTAAAGTGTTCTTGGTCAAAGAACAGAATGTGACTCTAACGTAAGGAAAGTAATGTTCTTTTATAGCTTCTTAAGTGTCTCTGAATGTAATTCCAGAAATGTTTTTCTTAATGGCCACATTGTTGTAATAAGCCTGCCAAAATGATTGCTTTGAAGGACATCGATTTAGTCATTTGAGTAATGTTGTGTTTATTATTCAAAAATCAGTCTGATTATTATACTTTTTACACATATATTATTTGTTGAGTATAGTTTTATGTTCTTTTTCTTAAGTTAAAAAGCAGGCAGAATATTTTTTAAAACTAAATTAAGAAACTACACTGTGTCAGCCATATTCAAATTGATGGTTTTAAATTAAAATTTTCTTTTATAAATAAAACCTGTGCAACCAAGAATTTTGCAGGAAATTGGGAAAAAACTTTCATAGACCATCTTTCAGATAGAATAGGATCAGGTTGGAATATTCCTGTATAGGAAATGAAGAGCCGGTTGATTTTAGAAAAACATGGAAAGACCTGGACTTATGAAAGATGCTATCCACCTTCAGAGAAACAAATGACAAATATAAGCATAGTATGTCTTACATATATGTGCGTAAGTGTATATGTATATCTATGTGTAAGTGTATGTGTATATCTGGGCTTAATTATAGTGGGGGGGGAAAGGGGGCAAAGTAAAAAGTACACAGCAGAGAAGAAAGGAAAAGCTGGACAGCTTTGGAAAAGAATGTACAGTATTATATGGGTTTTTCTGAAAGGGAAATTTATTGCTTTATATTAAATCTTCTCTTGTTCTACTGTGTACATGGGCACTTTTTTTCTTATTTTGCACTTAAGTTTAAAATAAATTTTAAAACTTTTTTTTAAAAAAAGGATAAAAAATTGTTTTTCAAAAATTCTTTTAAGCACTCAAGTTCCTACTGTCTTTCTTCTATTAATTATGGAAATGATCTATGTTCATTAGCTGTTTTGTTTTAGATGACAATGAAAAGAAGAAATATCCTGAAGGAGATGAGCGACATGCAGTTGATGAACCTTTAGGGGCTGACTCTGAGGAATTTAATGAAGACGATTTTGATATAGATTTTGTTCCACCTTCTCCAGAAGAAGGAGTGTTTTCTTCCCCTTCCTCCTCTTTGATGTGCCTTAGGTAAAATATCAAACATCTCTGTTTATTATTGGGGTGCCTTAAGTAATTTGACTTGACTAAGTCATGTTACATATTCCTATTCCTGTACGTTAATGTGTTCTGTTTTCTTGTTTGCTCATTCTACAAAGAAAAACCCCAAATCACTACTCAGCTTATACATTTAAAATCTTCATGGGCCTCCCAATTTTTTGGTATGACTGGATTTATAATAAAGAATATATTGCAAAGAATCATTCTGACACATCATTTATACAACTGAAGTGAGTTGATATTCCAGAGAGGAATCTATGGAATTCTTTTGATGCCTGAAATTGCTAATCCTTGTCATCCTCATCCTCCAAATCAGAGCATCACTTAGCTAAATGGTCTTTCCTTTTCAAGTCTGTTACCTTCCATTGAGTGATAATAAATACCTTGTGCTACTTCTTCCAAATTAGGATGTGGCAAAATCCTGCTGTGTTCTATAGCAGGAGAAGCAAAGTGTTGTGTATATCCTAATCACCCCTTTTCTGTTCATGCATTTTTTAAGAGATGGTTGGTTAGAATTTAGAGGTTGTAAGCAAAGTCAAGGCATAATTGTTATTTGATAGGACAAGAGAACTATAAAAAATTCCTCTCCCCAGCCCACCCACCTCAAGCACTTAAAACCTTACATAATATAGAGACTTTTCTTTTTTAGATTAATTTTTATTGATAATCTTGGGTTTGCATTGTCTTCATTCTCATCAAATCTCTTCCTCTATCCTCCTAAAGTTATCCTTTATAACAGAGAATAAAAATGAAATAGGAAAAAAGTATTCAAGAAAGCTAATCACATCAGTCATGAAGGTAGTTCCACATGCAGTCTCCCCTTCTGCAAAGGAGGTAGAGAGGTTCATTTTTATACTAAAGAGAGACTCCTACATCAACAGCACAATACGGTATTCATATTTATTAAATGCCTGTTGTGTGCAAAGGACTAGGAAACTTGTTTCAAAAGATTATTCATTGAAGGAATTAGTTTTATTGGATCATCAAAACATTCTTGTTTTGTACCATCCATGGAATATGAAAAATAGCTTTGTTACTTAGGAAACTTTTTTTGTAATAGTGTTCTTATAATTAAATTTTATCTTTATGTTATTGTCATGCCTGTCGTAGAGGGATATCAGAGACAAAAATGAGATATCGATAGAAATACATTTTTGATTAGTCCATGTTGTGATTATTTTCTCTTTTGTTATTTGCAGTACTATAAAGGAGCCTTCCATCTGTGATGGGGAAAAAAATTCTACTAAGCTATCAAATTACTTTTCATCAGAATCAGAGAAAACAACTAGCCCACAGCCAATACAGGAGACCAGTACAAAATATGATGGTATGAAAAACATTTTTTTTTTTGGAGGGAGACAGTTTTGATTTATTGATGTTGCTTTTGTAAGAACAAATTTATAGTTCAGGGAAGCAGCTTCTGAGGGGAATATCAAATGGTTAAAAGGTTACAAACTAACTTTGATGTCAGACGGCAGCAAGAACGTAGGGAGAAGGCAAGCACCAGGCTCTGTTAGTGTATAAACTGAAGATCAGGTACCTGGCCCTGAGCTCAGGGCTCCACGGAGGGCTTGGGTACCTCCTCTTGAGGCCATAGCTGGGAGAACTCTGCTGAGGCCAAAGGCTGGTGGCCCAGGAGATAAGGCAGTTTTGTGGCTCCTCAGCTCCATGTACATGCAACCTTTGTTTTCCAGGGAACTAAGAATGGATGGCAGCACCAGCATCTTGATCTTTAACTGAGTAGCCCCTGGGGCAGGAAATCCAAGTGTACTGGAACTAGAGCACCTCACTTTTTTCCAGCATGACCGAGCTTGCCCTCTCTCAGTTCTTACCTTGATCCCAGTGCCTCATACACTATCCCTTTTCTCCTCCCTCACCTCCCACCTTGAGCTGTTTCCAGAAAGACACCACACAGGCTTCCTTATTTCCATCCCAGGAAGAGGGGAAAGAAAGAGACCCTCATTCTGATGCTAAGTGGATGTGGTAGAAAGTTTCAGGCAGACAGGAACTACAGACCTTCTGTTTGGTTTAGTTCAGTCATGTCAGGAAGTAAACATAGTCTGGCCTCTTAGGACTTATTGCAATAAGACACCACCCAAAATGTTGGTGTGAGGTTGATTCCTTGTCCTGGAACAGTGAGAGGCAGGTAGATGACTTGAAAAGGTTCAGGAGCTCAGCTTCATCTAATAATCTTCATCTTCTCCTTTGCTGCTGCTTCTAAAAATCAAGAAGCAGCTGGGGCAACACCTCGAACTGTTCAGTGTCAACTTTATCCAGGTCTTCAGCCTGCGCCTGTCTTATTGCTCGGGCTGCAGCTTCTTGGACAAATATCTTCAGCATCTCCACCATGAGCTGCAGAGCATCTGCACTAACTTTGCATCTGTCATCCTTAAAATGTAAGAACAACTTGTTTACCAGCTCCTTCCTAAAGCTAGGATCCTCTTCCTCCATCTTGGCCACAGAGGATGAAAACATTTTAGATATAGCAAGTGTTTGTTATTCTCATTTGAGGATGATGAAGCAACTGAGTCTGTACAAAAGTTTCTTTTCCATCTTTGGTCATGTTTTTTAAGTATGATTAATTTTCCATTTCTTTTATGATTATTTTTCACAGGCCATCACCCCTGTTCTGGCTTCACTTTTCTCCCTTCCCAAACTTGACCCTGTAGTTAATCATTTCAGCCCAGTGTGGTCCTCTGCTCTTAAAGTTCTTTATACTGTTGCTCTAACCACCCTGGGGATCCCCATCCTTTGGAGTAACTGGAGAAAATTATGCAACCACACTGACTAGTCCACTATAAAGTCTCAGGTCCTCATTTTGGCAAGGCAATCCTTTTGTTTTTCCTGACTGACTCTATACTAGTTCTCATATTGGTTATTTTTTCTTCTCTTCTTTCTTTAAACCTTCCCCATCTGGAATCAGAAAGACCTAGGGCCAGAGTCAGGAAGATCCCGGTTCAAATCCAGCCTCAGACACTTCCTAGCTGTGTGACCCTGGACAAGCCGCTTAACCTCCTTTTGCCATAATTTCTTCGGCTGTGGAATGGGTACAATAATAATAATGCCCCCCAGAACTGTTGTAAGAATCAAGTAACATTAATAAAGCACATAGTGCAGTGCCCCCCCATAGTAGACACTAACAAATGCTTGTTCTTCCCTCATTCCCCCTCACCATTATTCCCATTCTCTAATGTTCAATTTGTCCCCTTCCTGCTGCCCAAAACAACCCTAATTCTACTAGACCTTGCCGTCTCTTCAGATTACCATCCTTTGGCACACCTCTTTTCTCTCCACTCTTAACCTATTGTACAATATTTAAATGTTTTTCTAGTGTTCCTTTTTGTCTGGACCAGTGTAGTGCCATTATGATATTCGCAGCGCCTGCGGCAGCCACAAATATACCAGCACAATTCTGAATCACAAAATACAGCAGCCTCTCCACGTGGAAGACAGAACCAAAACATTTATTCAGCCACCAGGAAGCCAAACCCATCATAGAAACAAAGAAATCTGTACACAATAACAATGCAGAGGGCAATACCAGCCCCAAGCCTTCCCTCTGTTAGGTTTCCCACAAATCAGCTCCCTTAAACAAAATCACAAACAAGCTCTCCCACTCTAACTCTCACATGCTAACCAGCTGCTTGCTTTCTCTCTCCTCCTCTGACCAATTTCCTCTCAGCTGTGCTCCAGCTCTGCCTCTTCCTGTTCTGTCCCTTCCTGTTCCACCCATTCAGCAAGCTTTCCCCACCACAGACACATGTGACTCGAGCTACCATGTGACCCAGGGTCCTGTTAGTGAATGGGAAAGATATATGTGGCCCCAAGGTCTTTACTATTCATTACATAGGTCGATAGGGCAACTGGTATCAACAGAACTTTAACAGAGATAACAGAAAATAAGCATATAAAACAATATCTTTAGACAACTAGTGTCAACAGAACTTTACAACAACATAACAGTGATCACACAAAATAAGCACATAAAACAATATCAGGGCAGGGCTTAAGCACAAGTACCTTATCATTCCCCCCTTGAACTAATGGAGCCCAAAATCTTGGGGGAAGGAGTGAAAGTCCTCTTTCATAGCTCCTCCCTGCTGAAATTGGAGGTAGAGCTGTCCCTGTCGCAAGAGGTCCCATTCAAGGAGTCAGTTCCTCAGCTGGCATGCAGAGCTTGGTCAACACCAGGTCCAGGGATGATTCAGCACATCTGACGGAGGGGGGGAGGGGTGACATCCACCTTAAGCAATCAGGCATCTGCAGGTGGAGGGTATTAAGCCTACAGAAAACAAATCTGACAAACAAGGTGAACAGACAAAAAGCCAAAAAGAAACAAGAAGACAATAACCAGAAGCAGAGTAGATAGGGTCAGCCATGCTTTTGGAGTTCATGAACCCACTATCATAGCTTTACTGTTTTCTAACTTGCAATTTTGGGGTCATCATTCTAGTTAGAGGCATACTTTCTTTAATCTGAGCTGGGGCCTGGCCAACCTCCCATTCTCCCTGCAAGTGTGACAAAGTTAGATACAATGTTTCAGAAGGATGTGCCAGGGCAGTTCTTATCTCCCTGTTCAGTCTAATATCAAGCCCCTTTTCTCCATACATTTTATGTAGTTCATTAGTTGGAATGCCATCTATTCTTCCAAAATCTACCCCTGCTCTCAATAGAGGAGTAACCTTTTCTTGTCAATCTATTCTGACTTTGAATTTGCTAGCTATTTACTCTTCTCTCTTGAGGAAATTTATTTGTTTCAGTGACTGCAGTGTTTCTCCATGCTTTGTGTGAACCAACTTAAAATTTACTCCTGCTAAGTAAAATCCTCAATTACCTCCCCAAATGCAGTAGGGACCCCCGATTCTCCTGTTGTGCTTCCTGAAAAGCTTCTTATGCTTCTTTCTTTTTTTTTGCTTCTTTTCGCGAACTAAACTAACAACAACTTTTACTTCTACCACCTGAGACTTTCCAGCTTGCTCTTCTAAAGAAGAGTTTGAATGCTACAACAACAAAAGCTTCTCATGCAAACTAAGACCCTTTTCTAGCCGAGCTTTCTCTTCCAGCACTTGTCTCTACTTTTACACATAAGGTGATAACTTGTTAGCAAGGCTCAGCCTCTTCTACACACTCCTGCCATTTATTTCCCTGGTTCTGTTGGTATTCCTTGCAAACATATTTCTAAATCTCTGGGTCCTCCCTTCTGTAGCCTTGACTCCCAGTTCTCACAGAGCCCTGTGCTATTAGCCCATTCTCTTGTTAGGGGGGAATAAGATAAATCCTCCCATCCTGGGATATCCATTCCTTCCTCTAAAGCCTTTCTGTCTCCAAATAAAGGTCTGATATTTCACGACCCTACTCTCATCTCCATTTATAGTGCCAGTGTGATTTTCATGGCCTCTGTATAGGCAGTGAATATCATGTTGGCACTACAGCCAGATACCTTTCCCTCTCCGTGACTAGCAATTGGTCCTTTTCTCCCAGAAGATAGTATTATTGTTATTAGAATTAGAATTCTTCTGCCCTGTTTGGATCCTGTAACATATATAACCAGAGACAGGGCTGACGTGGAACCATTATATTTCCCTACATCGTTTCTACCAGTAGGAGTGACTGTAACACATAAGTGGACTTTTTTTTCACTCTTTGCTTATGCTCACTAAGCATAGGGAAATTGAGTACTACTAATAAATTAATTTTTAAAACTTTATATAAGGAAAAAATTTTGATGGTTTTTCTAATTTCTACCATTTTGAATACCCTCTTAAGACAATGAAGTCAAACAATAATAATAACTCACATGTACTGCATGCAAAGCATTTTTCTCCCAGAAACCTTGTAAGGTAAGTGGTGCCAGGGTTTTGTCTCCATTTTACTGTTTACTATTGGCTCATAAGGTTATGGTTACATAACTAGTTAGTGATGGAATCCTTGTCTCCTGACTTTGAATCCAGAATTCCTTCTACAATATCATTCATTGTTTCACATTTGAACACAAAGTTTTTCTTGAAGAATATTGTATTGTATAGATACCATTTTATTTAATTGGTTTTCCTGACAGTTTTAGGTTTCAGGATGTTTCATGATCTTAAGCTTACCTGATCTTTCTGGGCCTTTGTTTCAACACCTATAAAATGAGAAGGTTGAGATAATCCCCAAAGTCCCTTCAAGCTCTAACCTGTCCTTCTTTATTCCTATTCCTTTATTATTTGGCCAGAAAGGTGGGCCAGTAAAAGCTAAGAAATGAGAACAAGTGCAAAAGATCCCACTAATCATTCATTTAGGCTATGAATATAACATATATAATAATGTACTGGATTTCATTAGTGTGGCTACTCTCTACCAATGTCAGTTGTGTGACCCCTTTCACCTTTTTAGATCAACATCCCTGGAGACAAACCAATCATGAGCCTCTCCAGATTTAATTTGGCTGGTCCTCAAACCATAAAGCCTATACCCAAACTTATAGCTTGATAGCATCTCTGAGAGCTTGCACTCTCCTGACATAGCCTTTGAGAACACCGGTGTCATCGGAGTAGAACTTCAGTGTACTATGTTAATAGTCTTTAGAAAAAATGTTTAATGTTACTGTTTCTAATCATCTAACTAGAAAGAATGACTTCGGTATATCTTAAAATGTTGTTTATTAAGAGAAACTCAAGTGTAGTATTATTTTGCAGGTAAACTATTGACTTTGCAACAACAGCTTTTTCATGTGATGGAGGACATCTGTTCCTTAGTGGATACTATTCCTACTTATCAACTTCAAGGCTTGGATTGTGGAAACAAACTTCTCCAGCATCGAGATCTTAGGTGTCTGAGTTTTTCTTATTTGGTATACATATTCTATCTATGTACAAAATATTTGTGAGGTGACATAGCTACTCAAAATTTTTTAGTCTTTCAGAGTACTTAAGAATTGTGTGTGTGTGTGTGTGTGTGTGTGTGTGTGTGTGTGTGTGTGTGTTCTAGACATCCCTGTGAATGTATTTTTCTGATTGTAGATTTTTTAGGGACAGGAGGCTTGGGGAGCATTAGTCATTGGAAATTATGGAAAATGACTTTGTTAGGTATAAAAGTGAATAACAGGCAACTAAAAATTAGTTTATATTAAGTGGGGAAATGGAAAAGGGCTTGTGCAGTTTAAGATCCTTCTAAGAAAAGAGGCAAATATTTTAAGCCTTTTCTTGAAGGAATGAGACAGGAAGAGAGGTTGGGGGTAGTGGAGAAAGAGAAAAAAAAAAACAACACATCATTGTCCTAAAATGCCCTCTTGTCCCCGATTCTTTAAAACTTTATTGAGACAGTGATTGTAATGATCCCACCTCTGATAGGACCAAGAGTAAGAAAAAAATTCTTTCAATCCTTTTTTAATAACACAAAACTACTTAGAACAGATAGCTGCAGAAAAGACGAGTTGCTTGAAATTAAAGGTATAAAAAACAGCAATGCTTGGAGTACAGTATAACAAACAATGTAATAATGCAATATATACTATATTGTAATGTGAAAGTATTCAAAGAGTAGGATAACAAAGGGTCATTGTCTTCATGGAAAGAGAGTACATGCTACTGAAATAGTTGAAGTTTGAATTCCATGATTGCCGAAAGTATACATTACTATTTGTGTATTTTGATGTAAAAGGGATCATTTTAATTTATAAAGTTGAAATATTACTGCCCACTCTGAAGTTTTATTTAATTGGGAAAAAAAGTCTAAAAAGTTGGAGTTTCATGAACTGTCTCGGGACCAGTGGTCTCCAACAATTTTTTATTGCTGTACCTGTGAGCTTATTCTTAACTAGATATATAATTTAGTAATTGATCCAGTAATCCACAGTAGTTTTATAAAATATGAAATATGTAATCCAGTAATTGAATTGCCCAAATAAAAGCTCCCAGTACCCAAATATCTACCAGTCTCACCTTTTGTCTATCATCCCCAAACCCAGCCATGGAAGTGGACAGATGTTTATGAGACCCAATAATCTTCCTTTCTGTACCACTATGATATGGCAGCCCTACCTTCCCATCAAAATTTACCCTCCTTCTCTACCTTCTTGAAAGTAGGCAAAAGTAGTTGCAGATCTCCACACCAAAATGTTCAGAAACATGACTGGGAATTGTGTCTAGATGATCTGAAATCAGCCAAAGTCTATATAGTTACTATTTGAAATCATTACCTTTTTATAAATATCTCTTTAGTTCAAATTTTTGAGGTAAGAGAAAAATGATTATTTCTTAAAAGAATTTGAGGGGAGGGGTGAATAAAAACAAAACAGACATCTTTTAGCCCATAGATGCTGACCTAATGTTATTTTTTTCTTTCTTTAGAAGAAAACTTTTAGCTGATGCAAATTCCAGCAAAAATGACACTAGTCCTCCACCCTTGAATTGGATATACCAGCCTAATTCACAGGCTCTATCTGTAAATGGCAAGACAGCTTTTTCCTCTCTGAATTCATTTCAAAAGGGTAAATCTCCCTTCACAGGGAATTTAGTAAGAGAGTTTAAATCTCTACACTTTCCTTCTAATCCTGTCTCTACTACTGATTGTCAAGGAAATTTTTTTGATAAAATTACAAGGACGTTTCCAAATCTGGATGTTTCGACAGGGATGCATAACACACAGAGAACTACTCCAGAAAAGTCAGAGCTATCATCTGCCGGGACAAATGTCTCTGAAAGAATATTACTCAGTTCCCAATCACCAGAACCCTTTCTTAGGAGCAGTTCTGCTGAAATATTAAAGACAGAAGAGAACTATAAAAGGCCTTATCCCTTACGAAATATTCTCACAAGCACTGCTATAAAAGATCAGAATAAACACATTAATTTGGTTAATGACCTGAAAAGCAACAATTTTTCTGAAACCCAGGATATTGATATTTTTGATATAGATGATTTTGATGATTATGACTGGGAAAACCCAAGTTATAATTCAGTAGAGAAAGAATCTTCCAAAAATATTTATCTGCCTATTCGTGAAGGTCATCCAACTAAATCATTTTCAGAAAGAACTCCTCTGACCAAGACAAACTGCCTCTCAGTGATACCTTCTAACCAGAATAAGAGCACCTCAATCCAGAATTGCCCTGGTAAGTTACAATGTTAAATGTTTGTGTGCTGATCTCCAAGGTTCCTTTAAACACAAGGTTCTGTGATTCTAAGACAAAATTGTGCAGAATGGGAATTTCATGGGCTAGTGTCATACCAAACTTTCAATTAAGAATCACTTTATTTCTTTGCAAGTTTGTACTTACATTGTATGTTATAAATCTATTCCCCTCCCCCAAAATCTTACTGTGTAACTTATAGCCAGGGTAGTTTTATAAAATATGAAATTGTAATTGAGTCTTTTGCGATAAGAAAACTCTGGAGTCATTACAAGTGTTTTATATTTAAGTAATTTTTTATTGTCCCTAAAACAATTAGGCTAATGATTCTTGGGACCAGAAGAAAGCAAAAAAATTTTTTTCATTAATTTTAATTGTGCGTATTTTGGGATTACTAAATTGTTAAAGATCTAGTTTAACAGAAGTTGAAATTTTACATACTAAAAAATTCAGTAGAGAGTGTAACCCCAATGAGTTGTGGAGTCACAGCTTTCATAAAAATAAATAAACCTTGTGCAAGAAACTTGGAAATGTCAAATTAGCCACTGAAAAGAGGAGTTATTTGAAAAGAATAACAGATGAAAGCATAATGAAACCTTACATCAGCCATATAAAACTTTACAAGAAATTTTTTTAGCTGAAATAACTTTGTGCAAAATTTCATAAAATCCTGTTTTTAATACATCAGTATCATGAAGATTCTGGTTTGTTTTTTTAACCTTTAAAATTGCACATTAATTGATTTATTTTTGTAATATGATGAAATAATGTGTCATAATTGATGTACAAAATATCTTTATGAGACAGTTGAGTGTTGCAGTTAGAATGAGTGCCAGAGCTAAGATTAGTGTATTTTATTCTCTGCACTGAGCTAGAATGGTGGCAGTAGGAATCAAAAAAGTCATTGTGAGGGAAGACTCAGCAGGACTTAGTGACTAAGTCCCTGTGGGAGGTGAGGAAGAGGAAGGAGGAGATGGCTCTTATTGGTCACTGGTTTTACCTTTAACAGAAATGGGGAAGTCAGCAGGTGGGAACCTAGTAGGTGGAGCTGGCGTTGGGAGAAGAATTCTATTCTCATCATGTTGAATTTAATGTGATAGAGCAAATGTGGATGGGAGAAAAGGCTTTTATCAGTAGCATGTATCATACAGTCTTTTGCTTTCCTCTGGAAATTTTATTATTACATTTAAGTGTGCAAGAGTTTTTGTACTTTTGTGTATTCAGATATCCATCTCATTTCTACTTTTCTTGCATCTTTCTCATTTCTTTTCCCAGTTTTTCCTCCACCTGTCTAACTTGATTTTCAAAATCCTTTTTGAGCTCCTCCATGGCCTGAGCCCATGGGGTATCTATTTCAGATATTTGAGATACAGAGGCTTTGACTCCTGTCTTTACCTGATGGTAAGCGGATCTCTTCCTCGTCAGAGAGCAATGGCGGAATCATCTTCTCAAGAAAATAACCTTCTATGGTCTTAGTTTTTTTCCCTTTTCTGGGCATTTTCCCAGCCAGTTACTTGACTTCTGAGAGTCCTCTCCACCCTGGCCTAGGTCTGCCCAGCTAGTGC
>CM053769.1:556590227-556622990 GCA_028658325.1 Potorous gilbertii
CCTATTCCATGCCCTTCGATCCCTTAATGTCGAAGCTGCTAAATCTTGTGTTATCCTGATTGTATTTCTACAGTACTGGAATTGTTTCTTTCTAGCTGCTTGCAATATTTTCTCCTTGACCTGGGAACTCTGGAATTTGGCTATAAACCTTTTTACAATAAACTTCACTATCATAGGTAGTGGAGCTACCACATTTAGTTTCTAATAGTGTCTTTCCAGTTGTGGGAAAGAAGGAATGGCACTGAAATAAAAAGAAAGGAAAAACAGCTGGATCAGATCAAGTATACACCTTGTGTATATGCCTTAATACTGTAGACAGACAATAAAAATATGAAGGTGTTGTGGAACGTATTCTCAGTATATCTGAGAGAGAAGATACCAGAAGTACAGGAAAATCTTAGACCTTGTTGTTACCAAAAAGACGGGGAGAGGTTTGAGAAAGCCAAGGGTATGCTTATAGATTGGAAAGGACTTTGTAGTCATTTAAGTTATAAGGTAAATCTTTGTCTTCAGTAAGATCAGCCTTGATAAAGGTGTAAGAATGGAATAGGCAGGCTTTTGCCAACAATATTCTACAATAAATCATATCTTTACTGTCATATAATTGATTGAAAGTTATAAAGATAAAATCTCACTGTGTTTGGTTTTTTTAATGATAGAAAAATTAATTGGTACAGTAAAGCAAGAGACTGACTACCTTAAAAGCTGCTCTCCAACAAGCTGTCTCCTATATGTGTAAGAATATTGAAAGAATTAACAGTAGAGATAATCTTTTTTAACCTCTAATTATTAATATCAAGAGAAATATGAAATAATGAGGCATATTCTTACAAAAGGTGTTTGCCAAAATCACAGTGTCCTACATGGAGTCCAAGTAGAAGAAAAGTTTCCTTTAAATGGTGAAGTCTTCCAGATGTTCTCTTTGTTTATGATACTGTGCTTGATTGCATAAAGCCCTGGAATACTTTAGATCTTCATAATTGAAATCCACAGTCCCTCAGGAGTTTGGCCTTACTCTCCACATGGCAAAACCAAGTGGATGAAGAATACCTATTGTCCAAACCAGTGAACTCAAGGTAGATGCATACAGTGATCCACGAAGTTTATGAAAAAATATTAGAATTGAGGAGACCAGCGCAGCTTTTCCATGTATAAGCAGCTGCTGCCTGATTCTTCTGTTTTCTTTCTCCTTGTTTGTGCCCAGTGTGGGCTACACTGGTTGGTCAGCCAAACAACTGCATTCCTCAGGCAGGTGTTAATTCCCTAACTGACTCCAACCTCTTTCTTTTGACCCCCACATCCCTCTGTTCACTCTCCTCTGCTTCCTCTATAGACCCAATATATGCCTTTTATGTCCCTTGGCCCAAACTGCAATGAGAATAGGTAAACCTTAATTCACCAGATGCAAGGACACAAGGATCCTTTCAGGACCTCAAGGGAGGATGAATAGAATGTGTGTTTTGTGAGTACTTTGCTTCATCACTAGGAAAGATAGTCGGCACACCATCGAGTTCCCCTTGGAGCTGAGGCCTTAACCATGGACAAGTTTCCTGGGACTCAAAATTCTTCTAAGACCTCCATCTGAGTGGAATGTAGATGACATGGGTACTTCCTATGTCCTACCTCCACCTCAGGAGAGCAAGAGAGTACTCTGCCTGGACTTGCAAGAATTCTAGGCCACACTTGTAACAGATAGCCCTGATTTCAGAATCCATGAAGGGCTTCACCCTCAAGGAAGGATGGATGGAGCATATACTCCACAAAATAAGAGAGACCAGGACACACTTAATGGTGTCTCAGGTTAAGAGAGAAAGAGAGAGTAGATGTCCAGGTTGGTCCAGCATGGGGAAGACTCAGCCTGAACATAGACTTCCTACTTGCCCACCTGGGTTCCTTTTTCATGGCAAGTATTTGCTGCAGCAAGGAGAAGCCAGAGAATGCCTAACAAATGGTTGATGCAAATAACAGTGAGACAGAAAACCCAGAACTGTCATGTCTATAGCCTTGTTTCCAAGACCTCTCCCTCCATGGGATGTCTTGGAAAAAATCAAAGCCATCCATCACCAGGAAAACATGGTCTACTTTGACATCTTCCTGTCTGCCCTGAGTTCTACCCCTCTCATACCTGGAACAGCAGCTCTCCAGACCTGGTATCTGACCTCTAGAAACCACGATGCTGGCCTCTCCCACATGAGGAAAGATGGGAATTTACTAATCAAATGTCAACAGAACACTTTATATAATTGGTAGGTGGGATTGGAAAAATAAGTGTATTTTAATAATATACTTATTATTAATAATAATAATATATTATTAATATATTAATAATAAATAAATAATAATAAGCACAGCTAACAATGAATACACTTGTTCCATCTATAACTACATAGCTTTGTAAAGTATCTTGGTCAGCTGTGATGGCCATTAAAACCAAATCTGACAGAAAGACGAGGGGAGTCATGGTAGTTAGAGGAGAACAAAGGACTTAGCAGGAAAGCCAAAGGTGGAAAGAGTTTCAGAGACAGGATCAACAGTGTCACCTTCTTTAGAGAAATCCAAGCAAATTAGGATTGAATTTCTTGACAGGGAGGCCACCGGTGGCCTTCTGAAACACCAGGTCTCTCCTGTGGGACCAAAAACTAGATTGCAGGTTGCTAAAGAAAGGTAAGAGTTAAGGAAATGGAGGCAGAAAGTGTAACTCATTCTGTAGTCCTGAATGCTAAACCCTTCTATAGAGATTTGGGACATGGTATATATAGCAAGTGAATAAAAAGTCCTTTTTGCTGCAGCAGATGTGAACTGATTTTCATAATATTGATTCTTTTCTTCCAAGACAAATTGGTACAAAGTAGACCATCCAGAAATCCAGAGCATGAGCATTTCAAGAGTCTTGATTTTCCACATTCAAAAGAAATGATGAAGATTTTTCACAAAAAATTTGGCCTGCATCATTTTCGTACCAATCAGCTAGAGGCAATCAATGCTGTTCTGCTTGGTGAAGACTGTTTCGTCCTAATGCCCACTGGTATGTATTTATAGATACAAATTGGTGGGAGTCCATTGGCAGATGTTAAATGAAAACATCTAAGCTCTTAAACAAGAAATAAAAAGTATACATATATAGTCTTTCAATAGCTGAGGACATGTAAAATTTTTCTACCGTATGGGGAACATACATTACATTTGTCCCCAATACTCTGTTCTTATTGTTAATGTGGGAACAGCTGCCCTCTCATTCTGAACCAACTTGCTATATTGTATTGTATAATGTATTGTATAATGAATTGATTTGTTTCTTATGAAATCTTTCCCTTTTCCAAACAGCCTAATTACAGACACTTGCAGTGCTTCGGAGATTTTTGCCTCATATTCAGTAACCTTTGCTACCATTAACTTTGGTTTTTGAGAGTTGCACAACTCCTTCTAGGGAGGTTATGGTGGATAAATATACTATAAAACCCCTTTGCCCTTTTGTATATTTATATAGCATTTATACATTTAACACTTAAAGAAAAGGTTCAAGGCACCATGTCACATATCTATTCACAACCATTTTATTAGTGAACATTCATTAATTTTTTAAACTATTACCTACATTTCAGTTTGGGAAGTCTTTAAAATCATCCAAGCACACTAGCCTTCACCTACAAACCCTAATCCACTAATCTCCAAAATAAGAATTTGTCGATAAGCATGTAGCAAGTACACCACAACAGGCTAGTGGTTTTCTTCAAACCATTCATATTGTTCAGTGACAAATTAATATTTAACATTTAATAACTATGTTAAATATTGGCAAAGCTGAAAATTTTTAGACCAATTTATATAGTGCATACTGAATTTTAATCATTAGCATTTCAAGTTTCATAAGCTTGCATTTAGTTATGTAGCACAGAGCTAAGCATTCCTTATTTGCAAATGCAATAAAAAATAAATATGATTTCTATAATAGTAAAACCTCTAGGCTCTAAAACTCCCCAGCATTGACTCCTAACTCACTAGTGGTCAGACTGAACTTGAAAACCTGAGACTAAGCAGAGGGTCAGTTTGTCATCAGGTCCTCCTTGTGACTTTCCTCTGGTCACTTTCAGTGAAAGGCACGATTTAGAAATATGTATTATTACTGCTTTCCCTCCATCCCCTGCCCAGTACAGAGAATAATCCTGTTCTCCTTACTTTAAGAGGATGTTGGAAATATGACCTTAATGAGCACTCTCATTTCCTCTGTTAGTGCAGTAAATTCTGTTATCTGCATTCTGTTCACCAGAACTCTTAATTCGCATTTCTTCACCTATGTATTTTTTGAGGCAGATATGTGATGCGGTGAGTAGATGCAGGCCAAGTCAGGGGTCAGAAAACTTGGAGTTTGAAAACTGCCTGAGAAATGTACTAGCTGTGTGGCCCTGGGCAACGCAGCCTCTCTTGGCCTCAGTTTCCTTATACATAAAATGAAGAGTTCCTAGATTCTCTAAGGTCTCTTCCAACTCTAAGTTTATGCACCTAAGATATGCAGAATGATAGCACTAAGGCACTGAACAAAGGTCCTGACGGTTACCTTCATTTTTTTTAATTGTCAGAAATTGTTTTTTCTTCTCTCCCTCACCATCAGCATCTACCCTTTGGAAAAAGAAAGAAAACCCTTGCAATGAATATGCATAGTCAAGCAGAACAAATCCACACATTGACTGTGTCCTAACAAAAATATGTCTCCTTTTACGTACTTTATCAGTCTATTAACTCCCTTTGAGCAGGTGGACAGCATTCTTCATCAGTCCTCTGGATTCATAGTTGATTTTTGCATTGCTTAGACTTCTTAATTTTAAGCCTTTCAAAATTCTTCATTTTTACAATATAATTACAGTGTAAATTGTTGTCCTAGTCCTGTTCGCTCTACATTGGTACATGCAGGTCTTCCTAGATTATTCTGCCCTTCTGTTTCTAACAGCCCATTAGCATTACATTACCTTCGTAAATTATAATCTGTTCTATCAGTGCCCCATTGAGGGACAACTCCTTAGCTTCCAATTCTTTACACAGCAAAAGGAGTTGCAAAAAACAGTATTCTCCTAGTTCTGCTCACTTTGCCCAGCATTAGTTCACCTAAGCCTTTCCAGCCTAGCCTAGTCACACGTGTTTTGCTGGGGTTCCAGGACAGACAGTTTGTCTTCTGCACTGGGACTGGAAGCCTCACAACTGGCCTGCTATACCATTAGCCTGATGAGCAATGACCAGGAGGTCTCAGTCACTGATCTGTGCTGCGGCTAAGGGCCTGGACACTGCGCTGGGCTGCGCTCCCTTTTTACCCAAGTGAGACAGACCTTTCCTGAGATCCTTTTAAGTTATCTTATGCTGGAAAATGGTTTCACTCCCTCTTTCTGTGGATTCTGTCGCTCCAGTATCCATTTAGAGGTTTGATTTAACATTGTTTCCGGGAAAAACTAGGGAAAGTTCAGGCAGCTTCCTGGCATCTCTCTGCCATCTTGGCTCTGCACCCTGCCCCTCTGCCCCCTCCTTGAAGCTCTTTTTTAAAAAACACTATTCACTTCCCACTGTGACTCACCACCACAATCATTAAAACCTCCCTTGTAGCAAATAAGTATATTCATGCAAAAAAAAAAAATCACCTCCGAAGAGTCATACTTCAGTGTCACTCTTTTGATCTCATAATTGGTCCCTGCATTGGTTTATGAAAAATTCTGCTGTTGTTTTCTTTTAATTTTTTGTGGTCATCATGTAAATTGCATTCACTATATCAGTTCATACGAGCCTTCCAGAGCTTCTCTGAACTCTTTAATGTCTGTCATTTCTTACAGCACAAGAATCGTAACATAATGCATTCAGCCACTCTGCAAACATTATATATGACCTTTCCCTCCTCTGCCGCTTACATCTTTGTACTATATCCCTAATATTGCTGTTATAGGGGTCAGAGGGTGTATGCAGGTTAGTCACTTGTGGAGTATAAATCTAAAATGCTGACACAATCGCTGACTCTCCTGTTAGGTCATGTTATCACTTTTGTTACACCTTTCAGATGTTGGTCTTTGTGTTTGACAGCCTTTTCTCTTAATTTATTTTTAGGAGGGGGTAAAAGCCTATGTTACCAGCTACCCGCTTGTGTTTCTCCTGGAGTTACTATTGTGATCTCTCCACTGAGATCACTAATAATAGACCAAGTGCAAAAGCTAACTTCATTGGATGTGAGTATGAATTCAAACCATTCAGTCTTTTTTTTTTTTTGTGAGAGTAACAGCAGAGGGATGCTATGAAGTAAAGCCTGAAATACAGTCATCTGTGATTTATTAGGTAATATTGATAAGATCTAAAGCAAAATGGTTATTTTGCTTTGCACAGTTTAAACACTTTGCACATTCTTGTTGCCCTTCATAAGATTATTAATCTAATTTTATTTGGCTACAAAGTTATTATTCTAGAAAGATAAGAGAACTCTTCTTCTGTCTTTTTTGCTAATCTAAATTTATTTACCTAGAAAGGTTTTGTATGTGCCAAGCCAGCATGGTTCTCATTCTCTTTCAACACCTGAAAAGCATGTACGTTGTTATTTTCTCACAGTGCATGTGGGCACAACTTAGTTCTCATGCACATTTTGAGTCACCCTCAGGGTCATCGCCAGCTGCCCCAGAGCAGAGATCACTGTCACAGCTTTTCTTCCAAAGAAAATGGGGAGAGGAGTAGGACCTAATGTTAGAACACTAATGTGAGATGGTTTGTGTTAGATCACTCTGAACCCCATAATGGCAGGACCTTTCATTGTATTTCTGCAGAATCCTCCAAGAGTCATAGGAAATAGGGAATATAAGATATGGAAAATATATAACCAATCATCTGATCCAACCCTCTCATTTTTCAGATAGGAAAGTTTAGACCCAGAAAGGTTAAAGGAGCTGCAAGGAGAATGCGCCCTTCTACCAATTTAAATCTGCTGATTGTACTTCGTCTGAGCTGGCTATATCTCTTTGTTCCCCTTATGTTCTTTGTTTCTCTCTCCCAGCTTCTACTCTTCAAGCGCCTGGCTTTTCTGCTGGGAAAAAAATACCTTCTCTGGTGTTCCTGTTTCCTTTATTCCTTCTTAGAAGGTCAAGATCCTTTTGAGTTTCGCCTATTCTCCATAAATACATTTGAGTTCTTATATTCTGTAAGAGAGTTTTGGGTTTCTTGTCAATCTCCCAAGTATCAATTCTCCCAGGAGAGAAGAGGATTTATATAATATATACATTTTCTTTTAAACGTAGAGTTTTGTCCAGAGTGTCTTCCTTAGCTACCTAGCACCATTTGGCCTTCAAATCTTCTCTCCCTTTTGATAACTACATGCCTGACTCTTTAGAGTCATAGAATATAATTTTCCAGAAACATTTCTGGGGGTCAAAGCTTATTAAAACATCTAAATCTAGTCAGTATTGTCAGATATAATTTATGATTTACAAATACAAAACTATAAACTGTATAAATTGAACTTAAGCAAATAAATATGTAAATATATATATATAAAACGTATTTTTTTCCCTAGATTCCAGCCACTTATCTAACAGGGGATAAGACAGATTCCGAAGCTGCAAATATTTATCTCCAATTGTCAAAAAAAGATCCAATCATAAAACTGCTGTATGTTACTCCAGAAAAGGTTTGTGTTATATTGTCATTTTAAAACAAGGTGTTAAAATATATTTACTTTTTGAAAGTGTTGTGTCTGTTTTTCTGGATATATTTTCTCAAGTATATTAACTTCAAAAGATCTTCCTTAGCATTTATTTACCCAAATGCTCAAAGTCATATTTGCCAGCATAGAAACTGTTTCCTAAAAGGAAAATTGCAGAAATACCCAGTTTACTGTAACTTTGTTTCTTATAGCATTATTGCGTGAAGTAAGAAACTATTTTAAGTTTATAAAAATACATTTTATTGGTAGCTTTTATTTTTACCTCATTTTACATATCTCAATTTAGCCCTTTTCCACTCTGCCCCCCAGAGAGCCATCTCACATAACAAAGAATAAAAGTTTTCAAAATTAGTTTCACAAAACTTAGTAACATTGAGGGGGGAAAAATTGCCATCTAGAATGTTCCCCAGCCATGACCTCTCCTCCCCTTTTAAGAGGGAGAGGAGGGTCACCTTCGGCTGTTATGCAGGCCAAGCTTTTAGTTAGCATAATTGTGTGGCATTCAGTGAAACCGTTTGATTCTTTTTCTTTCTGGTTGTTTTAGTTTTTATGGAGATTGTTTTTCTGGTTCTGCTTACTTTACATCAGAAATGGCGTGAAGTTTTATCCTTTTTAGGAGAGTTTTATAATGATAAATTTTTGGTCTAGGTCTGTGCAAGTAACAGGCTGATTTCTACTTTGGAAAATCTGTACGAGAGAAAATTATTGGCACGTTTTGTCATTGATGAAGCACACTGTGTCAGTCAGGTAAATGTTGCCTTTATGTTTGAAATATTTAAAAATTACATTTTGTAAAACATATGCAGTCCATTGAAGTCCATTTTTTAGTAAATCTTCAGTGAAAACTCATTGAGTGATTTTAAAAACCATTTTCTAAAGAATTAAATCAACTTAGCTCTTTATAGCTTCTTCTAATAGTTTTGTGATTTTTATTAAGAGAAAATATAGACTGGATTTTGTTTTATGTCATCTTTTTCAAATAAAGAGTTGAATGATTGGAAAAAACACTGTTCTTTGTTTTTCAACTAGTGGGGACATGATTTTCGTCCAGACTACAAAAGATTGAATATGCTTCGACAAAAATTTCCTTCTGTTTCAATAATGGCTCTCACAGCCACTGCTAACCCCAGGGTGCAGAAGGATATCCTAACTCAATTGAAGATTATCAACCCTCAAGTGTAAGTTATTGTGGAAAAAATTGGTATAATATCTCCCAAAACTATTCTTCTCTCTTTGAAATGTAACAGTGTCCTACCATTTTTTAATAAGGATTAAATTATATGTTGTATTTTATGGACATAAAACCTTTGACACTTATTTGGCACTTTAAGCTTTGCAAACTATCTTTACATACTATTATCTCATTTGATCCTTCCAACAATCCTGTAAGGTAGGTACTGCCATGGATAGATGAGGAAATTAAAGCCAGGGAGGTTAACCAAAACCACAAAGCTGGTAAGTGGCAGAGCCACGGGTTGAACTTAAAGCAGGTCTTCTGAATCCTAAATCCATGATCTTTTACATCCTAGGATGTAGTTCACCCAAACTGCTTCACATTTTTAATATTTTGTCCTTCAGTATTTGTGATCATGGAAGTTATTCTCAAGGCACAAAAAAAATTTTTTAGCTTGTTCACATCCTAACAGTAAACTTTTTCTTATTTTTACCTATACGGTAGTTATCAAAAAATTAAAAATTATAGTATCCTACATATATTGGTTATACCCGACTCTAATCTCACATTTAAATTTGTAATTGTACATGCAACAGATGCATGCATTTCTTTATTTTAAAAAAATTATACTTTTTTTAGTTACAAATTTATTTTCTCTCCCTCTCATTTAAAAAGTGAAAGAAAGAAAAGCAACACCCTTGCAATAAATTTATATAGTCAAAACAAATTTCTGCATTGGCCATGTTCAAAAAAATGTATGTCTAGGAAGCATGCTTCATTAGTACTTTTAAATTGTTGTTAGTCATTTAATCAGACCTCAGAGTTGTCTTTCTTTACATTATTGTAATTGTATAAATAGTTCTCCTGGTTCTTCTCACGTCATTCTGCTTCAGTTCACATAAATCTTTCCAGGTTTCTCTAACACCATCTCTTTGGTTATTTCTTATGCACAATAGTATTCCATTTCCTTCATATGAGGGGGAGGGATGGCACACGATAGTCTAGCTGCCACTCATATACTATCTTTTATTCAATCATTTCCTAATTGAGGGACACCCCTTTAATTTCTAGTTCTTTGCTCTCTTTGTAGAACTGGTTTAATTTAGTATCTCAGGATCAAAGGTTATGCATAGCTAGCAAATTTCAGGGAATAGTTATAAATTGCTTTCTAGAATGGTTGGCCCAATTCACATCTCCCTCAACAGTATGTTAGTTTTCCTGTTTTTCCATAGCCCTTGTAGTATTTGTCACTTTCATTTTTTGTAATAGATTGGCCAGTGGATGAGAGGTGGAATCTCAGAATAGTGTTAATTTGTGTGTTTCCAATTATTAGTTACCTGGAACATTTTTTCATGTGGGTTATAGATATCTCAGATTTTTTTTTCCTATTCTTTGACCATTTAGCAATTAGGGAATAGCTCTTTTTTTTATACGTATAGACAGTACTATTATGGTTATAAAAAGACAGAGCATTCTAGAAGAGAGCTCAAAAAGCCATTGAAAAACCAAGTGTATGAAGACAGTCTGTTGTCCAGATATGATGTGTATTTAGATAAATAATCTACTGTTGATCTTGTTCATCACTACATATAAGCAATGAATTAGTCCTAGAATTAAGAGGAAGAGAGTAGCTGGGACTGCCTATGAGAAACTACAAAGTTCCTTTAATGACCCCAAAATTCTCCCAGAAATAAAGGGCCCTCTTTTTCATACCTACATTTTATCATATTATTTTATGACCTCAACCATAAAGTTTTAGTCTGTGGAGTAGGCTGCAATGTAAAGCAAACAAGGAACCACAAAAGACCAAAGTGAAGAATGTCAATAACAAATGTATGATCAAGACATTCGATAGGCTGGCCATGGGAAAGAGTGAGGGATGACCAGTAAACAGCTTATATGATCCATTGGTATCCTCTCAGGGTCAGAAAAAAACAAAGATGACTTTGTCTTGTTAGGGTAGCTCTCCTTGAGGCAAACTTGTCAGGGAACATAAACAAGAATCACTCAGGATAGGTAGGCACAGATGAGTTGAAAATATCATTCGGGGGAAATTCCACAATAAGAGGCCACAAATCCATTTGAACATTTAAAAGGCTGTGAAACAATGAAACAGTCTTGGGTGAAAATAAGTCAGAGGCTAAAGGTAAAAGGCTAGAAAGGGGATGTTGCTGGGAGAAGTAAAAACAGCAGCTTATAGGGGCTTTTGAAGAGAAAGGAAGAATGAGCTAGTTGATTATAAGAGGGTTTTTTTTAAAATCTGAGAAACTGCAAGTTCTGTATAAAAATAAAAATGAACATTGAAGTTAGATAACAATCAAGACCTTGTAAAATATAGCTCCCAAAGTATATTGGCAGCTATTAACCCGTACGATGTGAAGTAGGAAATTTAAGTAATTTAAGGTTTTTTTCTAGTCTTAGTATTTCAATGCTAATGGTATTTTCCATAGAATTAAACCATGGCACTTTAATGCAGAAATTTGATGAGTTTCAGAATTTCATTAATGTAATTTTCAGAATACAGAATTAAATATTTTAGTGCCATGTCAGTTTTAGAAAAAATGTGAGTAAATATGTGAAGTGCTTTATAACATAAAGTTATAATTTTTTTGGAGTTTTTCCCTTCCTATTTGGCAAAATTAATGTTCTGTATGTGAGATGTATCAAACATTATACTTCAGGTTCTAGTATGTATGCCATATGCAAAAGTCAATTTTAAAAACTCTGCATTGATATGTGAAAGCTTAAGAGAAAAAAATAGAAATAATTTTCAGCATGGAAACATGCCTTATGTTATGTTGACTGTCAGTTAGCATACTCTTACATCAACTATGCTAATTATCATATGCCCAGGGTGGAAGGGGGAAATCAGAATTCTCTGAATAACTTTTGTGAAATTTTTTAAGAAAAATTTGTGTTTTAGTGAGCGCTGCTGTAGACAGACAGCTGTGTTTCCTTATCCTAACAGTAGATAGACATAATGTATCTTATCACTGGATTTTCATCTGGAAGCATCTTTTAATATCATTTAGTCCAATCCTCTGCTTTTAAAGATAGGGAAAGACAAGGTCCAGGAAGGCCAACTGTATGATGTTATGTGTGGGTATCACTGGACAAGATCTTGCAACTTTGTGAAAATTTTTGCAAGAGAATAGATTTAATATTAAAATGTTTCTCCTGTGTACTCCCTCATCAACTCTTTTTGTGAGCATTTGACATTTTGGAGACATTGGAGGCCCTACAGTTTTGTGGCTTTCATCATGGATTCTCTGGTCTTTATTTTATTTGTTTGTTTTTTGGTTTGTTTTAGCTGTCTTTGATTTTAGTAAAGGCTTTTTCTTCTGGTGTGGCATACTTTTTAAAATTCTCACTATGGTTAGCTCTGCTTTTCTGTTCTCTGTATTCTTTGCCTAAGTTATTCCATGTTTCTCATACATTTTTTCCCTTCCTATCACCACTTACTTCCCTTCTTCATCCTTTGCTTGCTTCCATTTCATTGTTTGTACATTCACTGTGTACCATTCCAGTAGCCTCAACCAGCTTGTCAAGTCAATAGTTATGTTTCCTGTTTGGATGATCACTGCTTTGAACTTCTGGAGATGGTAAAAGTAAAGTTGCCTAAGAAGACTAAATTTTGTACTCTGGTCTTTTCTAGATTTAGCATGAGTTTTAACAGACATAATCTGAAGTATAGTGTGTTGCCCAAAAAACCAAAAAAGGTGGCATATGATTGCTTAGAATGGATCAGAAAACATCACCCACGTGAGTAGAGACTTGTGAATTATGTTTGGGAGTGTTAAATAAATGTCTTTTTAATACCACATGGGATATAGAAGACTGAATATTAAACAATTCTTTTCTCATTATGAGAGCACTAAGCAGTTATTTATAGTAAGAAATATTTCAACTCTGATTCCTGGAGTTGGTAAAACCCCATTTGGCTTGACAACAGTAATCACTAACACAAAATATGTGAAATACACCACCTGCATCTGTATTGTTAACTTACAATTGTGATTTTTTTTGAGTTGATAATTACTTTCTCTGTCTTAGAATCAGTGTGTATGTTATCCAGATTTTTTTGTTTCTGTACCCTGTCCCACCCACTTCCTGCTTTTTAATTGGTTATATGAAAATGAGACCTGAGGTTAATTTCATTTATCCATACAACCCTTTTTTTCCCATCACCATGAAGAATTGAAACTAACTTCCTATTGTAATATGTTAAAATCACATTTTATTAAGAACCTACAAACAGGGAAATAGTTTGTCCAAGGTCTTCTAGCCTGTCAGTAGAAGATCCAGGATTAGAGCTAAGTACTCTCACTTCCAGTTCATGGAATTCACCTATTTGGACTATGCTTTTGATATGATCTTCCTCCAGCCTTTAATAAAACAAACAATTAGTGTTGAGGTAAAATAGGCCATTTTTCTCAGTGTCAACTATCTTGGTTTGTTTGCAGATGACTCCGGGATCATATACTGCCTCTCCAGGCGCGAGTGTGACACAGTGGCTGACACCTTACAGAAGGATGGGCTTGCTGCCCTTGCTTACCACGCTGGCCTCAGTGATTCAGCCAGAGACGAAGTTCAGCACAAGTGGATTAATCAAGATGGCTGCCAGGTAACGGGAAAGCAGGCAAGAGTGTATATACATAACGTCTAAAAATGGTTGGCAGATGAAAGGTACTCAGCATCAGAACAAGACTGAAATTCAGATGGAAGATGGATGAACTTAAGACAATTTTTCTAACTTTTGTAATATTTAACTTCTATAGAGATAAAGTTAAAACATTAATTCTGAGTTCAGCCAAATATAATGTTAACATAACATCTAGCTCGACTCCTAGCTTTTCTAATGTCTTACCATGTTTGAAGAAAAAGTAAAAACTCTGCAAATGAAATGATTATTTTTGGGGGCTACTTGATTAAGTCTTCTAAACAGTCAGGATGAATTCTTATCCTGTACTTGTTAGGAAGTCTTGAGCTTGCTAGTTTCAAACTTCTCTCTCTCTTCCCCACCCCGTACTCCCACATACATGCATACTTTTTTCTCTCTCCAGTCAGCTAAAGTGACAGCCTTGATTTTGTGCCTTTTTATATATGGCTAACTTTGCTCTCAAATCTCTCCTTCCTTAAAGAAATTATCTGAATATGTAGTGAGTGGTTTTTAAACACAAATATATCTTGGAGAAGAATAAAAGAAGGAACTAGTAACTAAGTAAGATTTCCCAGTCGAAAGATGTCAGATCCTTCAGCAATCTGAATGTTTCTGATTTTGCACAGTGCCTTATCATCATGTGCTCAAAAGATATCCTTTTTAAAATGCAGTTACCTTTAAATATAATGTTCACAATTCATTATTCCACTGTTGTATATACGTGGGCATTCTCTGGACACCCTGCCATCTGCAACAGGAGGCTGTATTATACCTTTCCTTTCTAAGAAAACTTGACCTTGATGATAGTGCCATGCATTTTTGTAAATTCAGCTCACCTGGAGTGCAGCATAATTACCTTCTACTTTAATAAGGGGACACATTTGCTGAGTAAACATTAGGTATAATGCAGCTTCCTTCTCTGATATTAGTCACATATGTAAAACAAGTCCACAGCACCTCTTCCTTTAGTCTCAACATCATTTGCTTTTGAGATTCTGTTCTTGCAGGAGCAGCCTATTTTTTTTTTTTTTTTTGCAAAAAGGTATGAGTAAAAAGATCAGCAAAATGTGTTGTTTTTTAAATGAGATTAATTTACTGAGCCCATCTGAACAATTTTATTTGTATGATGCAGTACAACCTGAGTCATGTAGCTTTATTTTTCTTTTTTACCAGATTAACATGTTTCAAAGTATTGTTGAGGTAACTCTTCTCACTGACAGATCATTTTCAGGACATGCTAGATACTGCATTTATTAAGTGTTTACTTTGTGTCAGACACCATGCTAATTGCTGGTGATACAAGGTGGTCCCTACTGTCATGGAACTCATATTCTAATTCATTAAAAAAAAAACACACATAAAGAAGAGGTGGAAAGAAAGGGGGAGGGAGGAGAACTGCAAGGGGCCAAAGCAGTGTGGAGATGGAGCAAACCAGTAGGAAAGTGAGTCATGGCTGGGACTTTATGATATGGTGGTTCCAGGCAAAAACTTAACCAAGCATCAATTGGCAATTTATTCCTCTTGATTTTAAATTATCTTGTGCTTTCTGAAGAAAACTTTTTTGTAACGTGATTTAGTTTTGACATAGGATTCATTCTTCCAGTCATCAGATACAGTATATTCAGCATATGCTTTAAGTAAGGCATTATGCCGCTAGAATTTTCACTAAACTTTGATAGGTCTTGAATTTGAAAGTTAGCCTACCATTACTGCAAGCCTGGGGTTGGTACATGGCAACGTATTTCAGCTGTGAGAAAGGGAAGCTTGTAAGCCTGTAGTGAGATAAGCAGTTTGATGGTAAAGTTCGTGATTGAGTTATGGGAGAAGAAGGTCGTTATTGTTTGATTAACTCTGAAAATGCACAACAGTTGGAACAACTTTTGTCCATAGCATCTCTGCTCTGTTCCCTCTGTAACATCACAACCCCAGAAGAGCAAACAATATGGCACAAGGCTTCAAGGCTGAGTGTCATTGATGATGGTCCTAGCTATCCCATAATATTCAGGGATATTTAGTTACAAGATAGCTTCAGTAAAATGATACCTTACTTCAGTGCTGAGCCTCTTTACTTCAGAGTTTTCTGGAGATTGAATATTACCAGTGTGAGAATTATTTATGCTAATTGAGGTGACTAAACTAAAATACCAACCCAAAATGAATAGTTCATTAGAACATTTAAAAGTAAACTTTGGTGATACAACTCATAGAAGTTTCTGTTATTCAAATTTTCCTTTGGAGACTGTGTAGAATAACGGCTTAAAACTGCATTAAACTTTTGAGACACCTCATATTTTGAATAAAATGCAATTCTTATTTTGTCTTCAGAAGGAAAGCATTTTTGAGAGGTTTTGAATTTTGGAATAAAAAATTCTTTAACAAAAATCTAGAAAGTTATTGATATTTTCCTTATAGTTTTACTTTCATTAAAAACTTCATTATGCTTAAATATTATTATTCACAGCACTAAGCTTAGATTTTGTGAAATTTTTTATTACAGGCTAATCTTTTCTGATTTTATTTCAGGTTATCTGTGCAACAATTGCTTTTGGCATGGGGATTGACAAACCAGATGTGCGCTATGTTATCCATTCATCTCTCCCTAAATCAGTAGAAGGATATTACCAGGAATCTGGCAGAGCTGGAAGAGATGGTGAAATGTCTCACTGTCTGCTTTTCTATAGCTACCATGATGTAACCAGACTTAAGAGGCTCATTCTTAGTAAGCTAAAATTTTCTGTGGAATGTTATAGTCTTTAGTCTGTATTCCCCTTGGTGCTGTTACCCTTAGATTAACACACATTCATAGAACAACAACCAAAATATTTACGCAGGGCATTTCAAAAGCCTTAGTTACAGATTTAAGCTTTATTAGCTTAAATCTGTTAACTAAGAATTTTGGAACACTCCACATAGATAGGGAATGATTTTGAAATGACTAAATTTTTTAAACTGGTACTAAAATTTAATGAAGGGTACATTGAAAATTCCATTTTAAATATGCATAATAACACTTTAGTATCAGACTTTGAAGGGTGAGATAGTATAGCTGAGTCTACATTTGATGTGTTGATTTGTTGTGTTTAATGAAGAGATTGGAGAAGTTTTTGGCAAGTATTAACAGTGTAAAGGAGTGACAGGACAACATCTGGATCCAGGTCCTTCACGCAGTACTTTCTAGTTCTGTTTTTATGGGCAAATTACTATATTACTCAGGGGTTCTTAATCTGGGGTCATGGACCCCATGGACCACCATTAGGAGTTCTGTGGTCTTGGATGGGAAAAAAAACCATATTTTTATTTTCTCTGACCTCTGCTGAAACCTAGCATTTTTTTTCAATTATGAATATCAACAGAAAATGTCATACTGTGAAGGGATCTATGAGGTTCATTAATTTGCCAAAGGGATCCATGACACAAAGGTTAAAACTTCTCCTGTAACTGTCTTAGCTCAGTGGTAAAAATAGGGATAGTGCTGCCTGCCACATCATCCTTAAACATTGGATTTTGTAGTAAAAGCACTTTATAAAATGCAAAATGTCATATAAATATGAATTGTTATTTTGTTAGCCTTGGGTTTTCCAGTGGATAGGTAAAATGATGTAATCAAGGTTACTGGAAATTATAGTGCAATCCAATTTTAACCATTTTTTAGCTCTGTTTTTGGGAAGTGCATGATTCTGTATCTTGTATAAAAAGAAAGTTCAATAAGCATTTTGTTGAAGCACTTGGAGGCAGTAATTTACTTTTGGCTTGTATCACTACACAGTGCCTGGCACATAATAAATTACTTGTTGTTTGATTCAGTAATAGTTAATAGGTTAACTCCTATTACCGAAAGGTTTCTAAGAAAAAGATTTCCAAGTCCTATCTTATCAGGTACTTATTCCAAGGAAAACTTAATTTGTTGACATCTTAACAAAGTACAAGATTACAGCTAACCCTGTTCAGTTCATTGTAACAAGATTTCACTTGTAATAATGTCAATAATTTTCTGATTTCATTAAATTATCTTGCTTCCACTATGAGTAGTAATATTCATCTGTTTTTCCTCTAATAAGTGTATTTTTCAATGATATTTCTTAAATTTTTCAGTGGAGAAAGATGGAAACAGTCATACACGACAGACTCACTTCAATAATCTGTATAGCATGGTACATTACTGTGAAAACATAATAGAATGCCGAAGACTCCAGCTTTTGTCATACTTTGGAGAAAATGAATTTAATCCTAATTTTTGCAAAGAAAACCCAGATGTGACTTGTGATAACTGCTGCAAAAAGAAGGTAAAATGAGGGGATTATATTTTATGGTGGGGGAAGGGTTGGTAACTTGCTTGCTTTGGACGTGAAATGTGTTACATTTAAAAGATGAACAGTCAAGGAAGAAAAAACATGGATTCCGTAAAATTAAGTATTACTGAAAACATTGTAACAAGTGATTTTTTTATACTATTTCCTTTCCTGAAGGTCTATAAAAGGTGTTGGATACCTAACTCTACAGAATAGTTAATCTTTTGTGTGTTTATTGGTTATTAAGCTGCATTTTTAGAGTTTTTCAGGATTGGGGAAGTGAGGATCAAAAGGACACAGGTGCGTGAAACATTCGAAATGAAGCAAAATGTGTTTGTGGCGTAGGGCAAAAACTATTGTTCTCAGTGGGGGTAGATACTAAGGCTTATCCTCATCCAGGAAAATAAGTAGATTTGTAATTCTCTGTATGTATTAGACCAACTATGTTATTTTGCAAAATTATTAAAAATGTACAGGATGCCAGCCAATGCCTTTATCCAATTTCCATCTTAGGAATAGTTTGCTAAGTCTCATATGACCTAGCCCCTGTTGTGTTATTATATTTACCTAATCATTCATTAATTCAAACAAATCTTCATTAAACCTCTGCTTCTCGTTATTCTGAGTGCTGTAGAGTGTAATACAAAGGAAGTAAAAGATACAGATATTTTGTACAGCTAGCTGAGGAAATAGGACAAACATCTATGAGAGAACAAGACAGTCTGATTTCTAGGAAAGACCAATAAATTCAGCAGGAGATAGAAAAGAAAGAGAATCTGAAAATCTTATAATTTGTTGTTTTACATAAATGGTCTTTTATGAGCAATGTAAAGTATAATCAGATGGGAGTTCATTTTAAACCCTAGGAGTTTGGAAACCAGTTGCCATCTAGTTATAACAGAAACAATTGTTTGCTACTAATAGGATTACAAGACAAGGGACGTGACCGAAGATGTGAAAAACATCATAAAGTTTGTTCAAGAGCATGATTCACTGAATGGAGAAAGAAGTAAAAAGAATATGGGCTCTTGTGGAAGATTTACTATAAACATGCTGGTTGATATTTTCCTGGGTAAGGTGTTTCATTGGTAGACTATGTAAACAAAATCCAGGGAATTTGTTTTATAGATACAGAGAAGAAAGCAGTTCTATATTCCTTTAGTATTTAGCAGTTTTATAACAATACAAAATTAGCTTTTGAAAATTATGTCATTATTTAACCATTTTTATAAACGTCTATGTGAAAAGGATGCAGGTATTAATGTTTTAGAGGAAAACTATTAAAAGACTATTAGCCAATTTCATCACAGGTCACTTCTCATCGTAAACTTCTTAGAGCATCAGAATAGATCCTTGCCATGAAGTTTATTCATAGCAAGACCATTGTTAGGAATCCTTTTTTTCAAAACCTCTTTGAGATGAATGTGAAGCCTGCCAGAAGATGATAAACACCAAAAACACATTGCTTTTTCTTCTCTCCTTTTCCTGCTATTGTTTTAGATCTTTTTAGGTGGGGTTTGGTTTTTGTTGTTTTGTTTTGTTTTCTGTTTTTGGTACTTAATTTTGAAATTACTTGTGTTTCTTTGATGGTGTTTCTTTAGCATATTTTGAGACAGTTGGAGTCTATGTTTAATTATTGCTTAATGGCAAATCAAAACAATTCTTCCCTTTGCTGTATAAGAAGAACAGAATGGCATATAATTCACACCCAAGTCAATTTTTTTATTATTTGAAATTTTTTAATCAAAAATAAGAATAATTTATATGAAAAACAATCAGCAAAACACTGTTGCTAAGGTTATGGAATTAACTTTGTTATACAGAACATTTCTTTGAATACTAGTATGCTTTAAGAGGATTTTATCCCAAGAAGTATAATATTTGTGAGATGCCACATCTAATTTTTTTATCATGAAAGGGGAAGGGCAGGTTATATAGATAATTTAAAAGAAAAAAACAGATCTAAAGATGTAAGAGAACTCCATCCATCCATTTATATCTCTTCTTGAGATTTTCTATGAAATAGTATGTTCAGGCTTAATCCATGTTTTGTCTAGTTCAGACTTACCTGTCAATTAGTTGTCTATTTGTGGAAATCACTAAGGGAGTGTGATATCAGTGGTGTTACCTAGACATGCTCAGTTTTTTACATATGCTATTCTTTTACTTTCTCATCAGGGAGTAAAAGTGCTAAGATTCAATCGGGCATATTTGGGAAAGGAGCTGCTTATTCAAGACATAATGCTGAAAGACTTTTGAAAAAGCTAATACTTGACAAAATTTTGGATGAAGATTTGTACATCAATGCTAATGACCAAGCCATTGCCTATGTGATGTTAGGCGAGAAAGCCCAGGTGGTTCTGGATGGGTATTTAAAGGTAGATCATTTGAAATTTAAATTTAGCTTTACCTTCTGCCTGCATCTTTCAAGTAAACAAAGAGGAATAGTTGTGTGTTAGGCAGACCATAAACATTTGTATGTTTGAATGTGTGTGTGGGTGTATGTATATATTATAGTACATATTTTATAAAAGGTAGTCCTATAAATTTGTGCTCATTCTCTCCTTATGAATTTCTAATCATCTCTCTGGAAAGTTTAAATAAAAACTGAATCAAAATAGTCCTACTAGGTACATCAAAATTTAATAGAATTTATTTGTCCATCAGATCACTGATGCATAAATGTTTTCATTTTAATTAGAAAGCATCTGTTTGCTTATTTATAATTCAGTGTATAACTTCTTCTTTCCCTCAAAGGTGAACTTTCTGGAAACTGAGAATTTCAGTGGTATAAGAAAGCAAAAGGCTTTAGAAGCAAAGATATCCCAGAGAGAAGAACTAGTTAAGAAATGCCTGGGAGAACTGACAGAGGTCTGCAAAGGTCTCGGGAAGGTCTTTGGTGTGCATTATTTCAATATATTTAATACTGTTACTCTAAAAAAGCTTGCAGGTATGTATGAACCTTCAATTACTTGAATTGTAAATTAATAGACCAAAAGTTAATTTTGCTAATGAATCTTCTTGTCTGAAATTCATGGTCTCTGGAGCTGAAAGCTTAAAAATGTAGTTTAATTTCAGTCCAGACAAAATAGCCCTTTGGTAAGAATATATCTGGCATTCTCTTGTTTTTCCTATTGTTCTCTAATGGTATGCTTTAGGATAGGAGATGTTTTCATGATCTCATCAACTTCAACATTAAAATCTATAGAAGAGTTGAATACTCCCATCATTAATCATTTTCTTCCAGATTCTTCCTTGGCAGTGGTTCATAATCACCCCTTCCTTTCCATTCTTTCCTTGCTGTCCTAGCCTAGTCCCTTTCACTTTACCCTACAGTGCTTATAATAATCACACCGTTCTTCATGTTGGCAGTCTTTTCACTCAGTCAGCCTTCCATAGATCAGTCACATCCCTGCCTTTATTTTGATTCAGAAATTTCCAAACCTATGGGATAAAGACTATTAGATTTCTTCAGCTGACATTTATGTCACTCTGCAGACTGGCTCCTGCCTAGATCTCCAGTGTTATCTCTAGTACTCCAGTCAAACAAGTCTGTTCATTGTGGTCCTAGCTAAATTATGCCCATTATTTATATTGTCCCTCATGCTATGGATGCTGTCTTTTCGATTCTTTATCGCCTCAAAGCCCAGGCCTAGTACTATCTTCTCCCACAACGCCTTCTCCAACCACATCAGCTTCTCATCATTCCTGCGTCTTCTAACAGCATGGATGGATTGGGAACTTCACAATCTCTTGTGACTTGTGTGTTTTTAAATATTTTTAAGTATTTTAAGTCCCTGTTGCTTAATTTGTAGTATTCATTTAATAAATGTTTGACAGGAATCTGACTTCAGTTTGTTTTATACCTGTACCCAGAGTCTTTATCTTCGGATCCTGAGGTTTTACTTCAGATTGATGGTGTTACAGAAGACAAACTGGAAAAATACGGTGCTGAGGTGATTTCAGTGCTCCAGAAATACTCTGAGCACACATTGCCAGGTTCAGTATCTCTTCATATTCAATATTTTATTTTGTTTGCTTATATAATCTCTAAAAAAATAAACCCCTTAGATAAGTACATGGCTTTTTTACTTTCTGTTGAATGTTTACACTTTGACATAGAGAGCCAGACCTGTCAATACTGAAAGCATATTATTCAGTATGAGGATAGGTCCCTTTAAAAGTTATGTTTGTTCTTAAAAGACATCAGGGTACCCAGTACAGTAGAATATAACTTAATTATCACTTTAGAGAGCTGAAGTTGGGTCTGTGGAACAGCCTAATCTAGTACAAAAAGTTACCAAAGTTAACAGACCTCATTAAGGTCCTACAATGTGGCAGGCACTGTGCTGGGCACTTGGATACAAAAATCCCTATTCCCAAGCAAGTTACATTCTAATGGAAAGGACAAGAAGTACTCAAGCGTGTGTGTGTCTGTGTCTATGTGTGTCTGTGTGTAAATATGAAGAGAATAAATAGAAATCTGTCCAAGATAATACAGGAAGGAGGGCATGAGCAACAAGGAAAATCAGTAAAGAGCATTAAGAAGGTTGTGTTTGAGTTCTATTTTTGAAGGAAGGGAGATATTCTTTGAGGCAGAACTGAGAAGGGAATGCGTTCCAGAAATGTGAACTGGCCTTTATAATGACAGATGAAAAGGTGGAGATGTCTTATGAGGAACAAAGAAGAGGAAACCATTGTGGCTGGATTGGAAAGTGCCAGAGGGACAGTAATGTCCAGTGACACTGAAAAATAGCTTGAGACCAGGACCAGATTATGAAAGTCTTATATGTTATCCTAAAGGCAGTAGGAACCACTGGAGCTGACTGAATATGGCAGTAACATGGACACATCTTTGCTTAATGAAAATACTTAGGCAGTACTATATAAGATGGACCTGAGAGACTTGAGGAGTCATCTAGTCAAGAGAACCTTAACTGGGTGATAGATCTAGGAGCAGAGAGAGGGAGTCAGATGTAAGAGGTGTTACTGAGATAGAAGCAGCAAGATCTGTCTATTAATTAAATATGTGGGAGAAAACAAAAGAAGGCTTAAAACAATGCTAAGAGTAGTCACCAGGGAGACTGGAAGGATGATCATATCTTCTATGCAAAAAAGGGAAGTTTGGAAGGAGAGGAGTTTAGGGAGAAAGACAACGATTTCGGCCTTGGCCGTGTTGAGTTCAAGATGTCTCTGGGACATCTGATTTGACATGTCTGGTAGGCAGTTGGTGATAGGGAACTGAAGCTCAGGGAAGAGACTGGACTGGATATATAGACCTGGGAGCTCAATGAAGAGAAAGGATAAGGGGAAGGGAGGGGAACAGCCTTGGACAGAGCCTCGGGGAACCCCAGCGAGGTCAGATACTTAGGAGGAAAAGCAAGTCAGAGGCGGGTCATGAAACCACAAGGAGAAAGAAGAGTGGTGAGTGCTGTTTGATGCAGCCAAGGAGTAAAGAAGGTTGAAGACTGAGAAAAGACTCTGTTTGGAAAGTAAGAGATAGCAACTATATTATTTTTTTATTCAATATTATTTATTATTATTAAGTTTCCAACAAAAATTCCAAAAGTCCAATGAAGAAAGGATTTTGAAGTGTAATAAAATAATTTTAAAATACTGTTAATTTAATCTTTATTTTTTTCCTTTATAATGGATATAACAGATTAGTACTATATTACATGAGATAGTACTTTAGAGCAGTTTCAGTTGAGTGAGTGATGAGAGAAAAAGTAGAGGTAACGAGGGGAAACAGTTTTTCCAAGGAGTCTGGCTAAGAGAGGTAAGAGATCCAGAACAGTAGGTTGATGCTGTGAAACTTGGGCATGTTTTAGTTATGTAGCCAAGGATAGGGAAAGATTGGAAATTGCAGGGGGACAGAGTAGGAGTCAGGAAGATACAGTCTGTTCTGGAGAGGATGTCGTGTCATCAGCTCCAGGGAGAAGAGGAAGCTGTTCATTATGGAATGAGATCCCAGAAAGCCCAGTGGAAGGCCTTAGTGAGTTTGAAGTGAGGCATGGGAAAGGTAGGGTCAAGAAGGGTCGGAATAAAATAACAGAAGGTAGGAATCAGCCAGTGATTTACACAGGATCGTTATGGATGATAATTCTAATTTAGCTGTTAATTAACTATGTGATCTTGGGAAAGCTACATATAGCTTGTCTGTGCCACAATTTCACTATCTACAAGATGATCTACTTTTAGGAATAATGTAAAGATAAAGTAAAAACCTAGATCAGGATTTTTGTCAAAAGAACATACATTATAAAATCTGTGTCTTCTTTGTCCATAAAAATACCTGTTACAAAAATTCCTGAGAAATGTAACTATTTCTAAGCATTTGATTAACCATTATCAAAAGATTCCTATAGCTACTGTCCCCTGGATACCCATTATTACTAAGCTTTAATAAGGGGACTGTTGAGAAGGAAAACCATTTTAGCATATGTCAAAAGAATAGTTGTTTATATTTTCCCTCTAATATGTTGCCTTCTAGTTAGACACAATGTCAAGATCCAGTTTTCATGTTTTTATCCTCTTCTGCAGATAGTTTCTTTTTGAAACTAGGTTCCCAGAGTATCTTAGATAGGGATAGGAACTCGAACCTTTACTGGTACAGGTTAGCACCTTCTTTACAATTTATAGCCTTAAAGAGATGATTTGTCCAGGGTCACGCAGCCAGTATGTAATAGAGGCAAGGTTTGAAGCCAGGTCTTCCTAACTTCCCTGAACTGTCAAGGGTGCCACCATCCTTCTGGTCATTCAGGCTCACAACCTAAGTGTCCTTCTCTTTCCGATACTGAATCTGTTTCAAGTCTTGTCATTTCTACCTTCAAAGTCTCTCTCATACACTCCCTTTTCTCCTCAGACAGCTTTCACACAGGAACAGACCATCATCACTCTATACCTGGACTATTACAATAGCCTGCCAGTTGCTTTTTCAAGCATCTCCCCATTTCAGACCATTCTCCACTCAGCCATCAAAGGAATCTTTCTAAAGCATAGTTTAACCATGTTACTCCCCTTGTCAATAAATTCCAGTGACTTCATGTCACCTCCAGGATCAAATCTCTTGAACTTTTAAAACCCTTTATTAGCTGGTTCCATCTTACTTTTCTGGCCTTTTTACACCTTACTCCCAACATGTATTTTGATCCGGCTGCCTTACTGCTCCTCCCATAAAACACTCCATCTTCGTACTCATTCATTTTCACTGACTGTCCCTCATGTCTGAAGTTCTTGCCTCCTCACCTCTGTCTCCTGACTCCCTTCAAACCTCAAAATCCTCCCTTCTGCACAACATCTTTCTTGGTCTTCCTTAATATTAGCACCTTTCCTCAGAAATAATCTCCAATTTACCCTGTATATATCTTGTTTGTACACACTTGTTTGCCCATTGTCTCCATCCATCCCCTTCCATTACACTGTGAGGGTGGCACCATGGTAAATGCCTAATAAGTACTTGTTGAACAGCTTCTTGACTTAAGCCTAGCTCAGTCCCCTATGCCTAAGAACTTTTTCAGGTTTGGTTTTCCAAAACACCAGTGCTTTATTGGTGTTGATTTCTTTATCATAGCACTGTCCCTCCCCAACGATTCCTCTGATGAAACGTCTTTTAATGAACAACCCCCACTAGGCAACACGTACCAACACATTGCCCATAACTGATAGTATATACCTTGTTTATAGCTATTGTCCACTGTTTGCCAAGAAGAGGGAGGCTTGTTTCACTAGCAGTCTCCTGGAGTTAAGATTGGTCAGTGTTCATGAGAGTTTTCCATCATTATTTTTTTTAAATTTTCTGATAAAAAATGTTTTTGAGAAGTAGAACTAACATAATCCTCTTAATGTATTATTTGTGTTATCCAAAATTGAGCTTTACTTTGAATACACAAAGAAAATAAATTAGGCATTGTGTAGTTACAAACTCGAATCATCAAATGTTAATGCTGAAAGGCCCCTTAAAGATCATCTAATCCTTAGAGACCCAAAGGCATTTAATAACATGCTCAGAGTAACACTGTTAGAGGTAACAGAAGCAGGTTTAGAACCATGATTTCCTAACTCTCAGCCAAGATTTTTTCATTACACTGTGCTGTCTATCTTTCTGCCTCTCTTGAAGAGGAATCATCGTTGATATGACAAATATTTGGAAGCTGCTTAGGTGTAGATGAAATAGGACCGTAATGGATGGTGAACCCTGCCCTCTATGCTAGTGATAACATGAAGATTCATCCATATGGTTCTTGAGACTTCTTCCCCATCCCCTGCCCTGGCTTACCAACCAATCAACAAACGATTTTCTTTATAAAATAGAAAAAGAGTCACAATTGTTTTCTGCAGACAAATTCCAAGTATTCTGAAGTGCAAATCATTTTGTAAATTGTTATTGTCACAGAAGTATACATTCAGAGGCACTCTTTGACAACGTAATTAGTGCAATGTTCACAGCTGTTATGTGAAGATGTGTCTGTACACATAAAAAGAAAAGTTCATCTAGCATTTTTTGTTGCTTAATTGTTAAATAAATTTTTTACCTTGTACTGAAGTATTTGTCCTTATTAAATATTGTTACAGTTAGGTTTAGTACTGTAGAATGCTAAGAACTGGGCAGAACTTTAGTAAGGAGCATCATCCCCATTTTATAGATGAGGAAACTGAGACACAGAGGGGAAGTGATTTATCTATAATCACGGCAAGTTGTGGCCGCACCAGGACTAGGGCCTTGATCTCCTCCCTAACTCAGTCCAGTGTGCCATGCATTGCAGCATACACCATGCTGACTAATCAAATATAGACCTTGCTAAAGATAGTTCCTTTCTAACAGGCCTTTTTTCCCTATTATAATTAAATTAATGCTGGCTTTAACAGCTTAAAGCTGCAGTAATACTTCTGGGACACACTGTATTTGCATAACATTTTATATATTTCAAAGTACTTTCATATTTGAATATTATTGCCAAGCCAATTAAAATCCAATGTTTCATTCTGCCCTAAATATTTTTGAAAATTTGTCAAATACCCAAGATGTCCTACAGGTGCTATATAATGAACCACTAAGAAAATGGTTCACAGTCCTGGTTTTGTGATCTCCCAAATTGTATCTAGTTATCTCAACTGAGATTGTAAAAAAAAAAAAAAATACACATATGTGTATGTTTCATTAGTTGTATCTGTACTGCCATTGAGTATTTGAGATATGAGTAGGAAAGGGACGTTATGAAAATGAATAAATCATCAAGTGTCATAACTCCAGAAATGCTGAGAATTGCTTCTTGATTTGTGGCTTACATTATGAATGAATTGCTTTTATGGGACTCAGAGAAAATAAAGTTTTAGTTCCAACATTGAAATCCATTAAGTTCTCTTTTGTTTCGACTAAGTTCCCAAACCCACACAACTGCCAGGATACCAGGAAGTGGCGGATCCAAAAGCTTTATTTCCCTCAACTATAAAAATGTTGGTTTAAGTAAAACCAAAACAGTGTTGCCTAAGAGTGTGTCGTTATTGTCCCTTGGCAGCTGATGATAATGACTCCCTAAGTCCTCGTGATGCCGAAAGAAATGAAGACGAAGCACAAGTATCTTCTCACTATTTTTCAAATAAAGCTAAAAACGAGAGGAAAAGGAGAAGGTTGCCAACCTTTCCAAAGTCCAAAAGGAAAAAAACAAGCCATGGGAACCAGCAGTCCAGTTCAAGGAGGTATGTTTCTTTTGCTTTGGGTTGTATTTTGCAAGCCGTTATAGCAGCAAGAAAACTCTGCTGTGGCTCTGGTTTGGTTTGAAGCATTCATAATTCATTTAACAAGTAGTTATGAGAGTGTGTACGTGACGGTAGGTGCTGTTTGTTTGGTATTTTTCACTTGACAAAAGAGTTTTCCTGATGACGCTCAAGGCAGGTATGATTGTCCTGTTCTACAGAGCTCGGAGAAATGAAGTGACTGATGGTTACATTTCCCATTAACAAACTGCTAACTCAGATCTGAGGAGGAAAAAGAGATCTTATTTCAGATTCTTAAATTAATCTGTTCTGGACTACCGTGATTCCATCTAGATTATTTTCAAAATAGCTGATTTTCTTGAGCTGATTATATACTGGTTCATAATACTACTAATAAATACCAAGTAGGTAGCTCATCTCTATAGAATTATCTATTTAATATTTCTTGTTTCTTATATTAAAATTCTTCGAAGTCATATGATTCTGAATCTCTGCAGGTTGGTGGATTGATATGTTAGGAACATGATGAAAAAAAACTCAGCTTGTTTTTATGTAAGACTGAGATTTCATCTCCCCACCCTTGCAGCAGCATCCAGGAGAGGGTTGTAACCTGGAAGATCCAGAAGAGGGCTACATATATGATCTGTTCAGCAGTTAATTATAAATCCTAATTTAAAATTACTATGATTCTAAGTACCAGTATAACATCATCAACCTTTCATTTTAGGAGCCGGTTGAAAACCAGAAATAGGGTTATTTGGTGAATTGAGGGTGAAAGAAAATGTAGACCATGGTTATTTGTTTGTAAAGAAAACAAAAGCTTCATATGCTTGATTTGTTGAGTCCATATAGAGGAGTATAATTCAAAGGTCTTGGGGTTATTTTTCATTTCTTTATACCCTTCTCGCCTCTGCAAGCCTTCCTATTATAGCCATAAAAGAGAGCTCTGGATTGTTGCCTGTTTAGTTAAGGGATGGGTAGGGTTGTGGCTGTTACTTAAATCTAAAGAATGTGAAACTAAAAATAACGACATTTTCACAGAGATGTTTTTAGATAATGGGAAAAATCTGTAGTAAGCTTTGTAAGCTGTTGTATTCTCCCTTGTTTCCTTCTAGAGAGTAAAACTGAAAATTAGGTTAGGATTGGGACAGAGGTCATATTTTCCTTAGTTATCTTTTCTGGGTGGGAATCACTACCTTTTATATGCTGGTTCTTCTGCCAGTGCCCAGGAATGTAAGCTCATTACTAAGAGTGAGTTTAATTTTATAGTATTCAGTACACCAGAGACTCAGCAGCTATTCCATTGGGATTTTAATATTCTCATTTTCTTTCTTTGCTGTGCTGCTTTGGGAAATGTTTTACTACCCTAATGGAGTATGCACAAAATGTAATTGTTTCCTAAACAGGTGAATGATCTTCCAAATAATTTTAATTTTGGTCTAATCTTAAACCAGGGGCTATTTTGTTTACTTATAAAGAGAAACCTTTCCCCTTATAATCTGGCCTCAAATCTTGTCAATCTAAATGAAACTCGACTTTATCCAAACAGCTTCAGATTTTGATGATGAATTTTAATAATGTTATCAAGCATAATTCAATATACACTTCTATTTGTTACTGATTTTTTTTCACATCATACTCTCTCTTAGAAATGAAAAGCCGATTTATTATTACTATTCCATTTTCATTCATCAAGCTGCTATAGAAGAGAATTTTATCGTTATGTTGTGCCCATTCACCTAGATAACTGTCTTTCAGAACCCTTCACTCGGGACCTTTTATCGTCATGTTTTGCCTCTTCTAAACAGTAAACAATAAGCCAGTTGTATATTTGATATTTTGACTATGGGTAAAAATAAAAAAACTGCCCAGGTAAAATGGAAGTGACTATTTGCAAACCTAATGTTCAGCAGGGGTATTCATTTGAGGTTTCATTTCTCAGCAAGAGGTCAGCTTATGGCAACAGGAAAAACTGTTTCCCTTCCAGTTCAGAACAATCAACACCTACCACTTCATCATCCAGCCCCTTGCCATGTTCTACATTAAGTTACTTAAGAAAAGCAAGGATTAATTTAACAAGTCTTAACAGTCTTCAGCACTGAAAGAAGACCAGCATTGGCCAACAGAAGACTACAGTTATACCAGCGTGCCCCAAAGAAATGCAGAAACAGTAATGGCATGTCAAAATGCCATGGAATTAATGCTGGGCATAAATTCAGCACAGTTACAATACAGCAGGAAATAGCTCTGTGACAGAAAGCTTCTATAGATAACACTGCCATTATCTTTGTAAGCAGTCTGGCAGTGTGGATTTTTTTTGTTTGTTTTTGTTTTGTAAAATGCTATTATCTTTAGGTCAGCAGGGGAAGTGATGGGGCTGGGAGGACTTAGGAATAAACCATCTGAGGGAGTGAGAGCTACAGCTGAAGACTTTCTTCACCTTCTTAGCCTACCATTCCACTCCTACTTTACGAAATTTCTGAGTTAAAAGGTAACTGGACCTAGAGTTGGAAGGCAGTAGGATAAAACATTGGGGAAGCAACTTTAAGAAAGCAGCTCCTCCCTCACTAGGCCAGTGGACTAGGGCCAAAAGCCTATTAAGCTCACCCAGCAAACTAGCTCCACTTTCTCTCTTCCCTGCTGTCATTTTAAAAGGGATCACCAGGGTTTCACCTGCCTACTCTAGCTGTTCCATCCATGCCAAGAAGAGGTTATTTGGGAGATGAGAAAAATGACCCTTGCACCACCTCTTTCCAGAGATACAGTTTCCTGAAATGTGAATATGATTACGTGGTACACGTGGGCCAAGGGTTTGGGGGCTTTAAGGTATTTTCATTTATTTAAGTTGTTGGAAACAGAATCAGTGGTGGGTAAGTAAGTATAACAAGCTGGAACAAAGGCATTCGAAATCAAAATCTATAAAATTGCTATGTGTAGGGATAAATAGAAAGAACTTGTTGAATAGGTGATAACTTTATTTAAAGTATACTTAGGTAAATGAAAGATTACTTTACATATCAAGAAGTAAATTCAAGGAACTTATTACCACTAAGAAGTTGTCTAGGCTGAAAATAAAGATAGGTATAAAAAGGGAATTAGATAAATCCCTAATGAATTATTAAACAAAACAAGAATATCTTTGGCGTATCCTCAGTTATTTTGAGATTCACATTGAGGAAGGCAACTGTACCCACTTACAACAACTTTGGTCTTGCAAAAGACAATGTTGGGCTGACCATGTGTATGACTCAATATGGCAATTCTTATATTAATGTAGGAAATACTGGTAGTGGCAGGATTGGACTTACAGATCATTTGACCTTGTGTTATTCCATTTCAAGGGCATTTCTTACTGTGTTTCTCATTCGGTTTGTTGAGTGTTATTGAGACGTTTGCCTAAAATAAATCATGATAAATCAGAGTAATTTTATTTTACCAGTCAAAATGAAATTGACAGGGTTTAATTTGAATTTCTCTGGTCATATTTCTAGGGTACCTAACACATGCAGAAAGACATCTTCTAAAAGCAAATCCTCAAATGCATTTGGATCCAGTACAGCATCTTATAGTTCTCAAGCAACTTCAGGAGCCAGTAGAAAATTAGGGATTATGGCTCCACCAAAGCCTAAAAATAGATCATTCCTTCAACCATCATATTCATTTTTATAACAGCCAACCACAAATGTGCATAGTTCTTATTTTTATATCTGTCATCATCTGACCTGCACCAATTGTAATGGCTACCAACTGCCATAATACAACTTGTAAATTTTATTTTTAATAAATTACATGTTATTAAACATTAAAGATCTTTTAAGTTATTTGGGTACAATATGTCTTTTTTGGGACGGAGAGGGACACTTGTTTCAGGTACTCATAGTGTGCTGTTACCGTATGTACCGTGGCCATTGTTCTTCAGAATAATCTGTAGCAAAAGCTGGAGTATCATTCAGCCAGTGAAATTAATAATAAAGTTTTCTAAAATCCTGTGGTTGCTCTTGTTTCCCTTTTCAGGAGTACTATAAATACATAGGTTTCCCCAACATGTTTCTATCCTGACCCTTTTCTATAGCTCTAGCCCCATATTTATAACTGTTTATTGGATACTGTCATTTGAATATCCTTTCATATCTATGTCATCTATGTCTGAAAACTGAACTTATTCCTTGAATCCTCAAACACAAAATATCTTCTCCTCTGTTACCTGTCTCAGTTATTATTTTTGCTGTATTATTGTCCCCAAAGGATATGTTTAGTATATCTGCCATCTTATATGTATTTGCAATTCCTCTATACCCTAATACATAATCAGTTTTTGTAAAAGTGCCTTGTGATGCTGAGAAATATTTAAATTCTTTAGTGGTTCCCATTCAGAAACATCATAAGTCATTAAGTTTCAATTTCTCCAATAATTTGTTCAATTTTGTATTTTTCCTTTCATTTACCTTTGTTAGTTTTGTATGAGAGAACGTTAAAGTCTCCTACTGTTGTATTACTGTCTGTCTTTTTGCAATTTCATTTTTACTTTTATGATTTTAGATGCTGTCATTTGCAACATGTTTAATGTTATTTCTGATTCTTTAGGGCTCATTTAAGCATAATTCAATTTCCTTGATCATCTGCATTTATATTACAAATGTTTATTTTTACATTGTCTTATAGCATATCCCAAGCTGCTCCTTCTTTGGATTCACCTAGTGTATAGTAAATTTTGTTTCAGCCTCTCATTTTTATTTTACATGTGTCTGCTTTTTAGATGCCTTCCTTATAAGCCACCAATTGTGGTAGTTTGTGTCCTTATCCATTTGTTGGATTATTTAATCCATTCACATTTAAAAGCATGAGACTTAAATTTGACTTTTTCCATTTCTATTTCTCGTATTACTTTTTTTAGGATTTTTTTTTAATTTTTGGTTCCTCTTAAATCAGTACTTTGCCCCTATGATTAGTTTTCGTTTATCTCCTCTTTCCTTCCCTCCTGTTTTTGTCAACTCTTTCTTCAGTTGGGAGTTTTACTTATTTATTGATTTTATTATCTTGTTTTTTCCATCCTTTTCCTCTCCTTTTTTCCCCTCTCAGAAATGGTTAATTCAAAATTCTCTTTTTTTTAAAATAAATTTATTTAACTTTTTACATTAATTTTCACAAGATTTTGGGTTCCAAAATTTTCTCCCCATTTGTCCCCTCCCCACTCCCCAATACACTGGACATTCTAATTACCCATATCACCAATCTGCCCTCTCTT
>CM053769.1:556623490-556675990 GCA_028658325.1 Potorous gilbertii
TTTCTCCCAGCTCTCTTTTTCCCTCCATTAAGGAGACTCCTGCCTGCCTCATCTATGAAGAGATAATTTATCCCATTCCATTTCACCCTCTCTCCTCTCACTCCATTTCTCTCTCACTGTTTACCTTGATTTCTTTTAAGATATGATCCCATCCTATTCAATTCACTCTGTGCTCTGTCTCTGTGTAAAATTCTCTTTTCTTTCATCCCCTTGTGCTTAGGTTTTGTTGTTTTTCCCCTCTCTTCTTTCTAAGAATTTCTTTACCTTGTTCTTTTCATTGTTTTTCTCTCTTTTCTATTTATTCTAAACTTTTATTCTTTGATTGGTGGCTTATTCTTCAATCTCTCTTTTCCTCGTAGAATTGAAGTTTCTGCAGTACCACTTTTGATCTCTGTGTGTGTGTCAGGGATTCTTAACCTACAGTCTGTGAACTGTTTTTTTTTTTATATTTTGATAACTATATTTCAGCATAATTGGTTTCTTATAAGCGTTTATATTTTATATTACGCATTTAAGATCATTACCCTTAGAAGAAGACCAAGACAAAGTAAAGTTAAGAACCCTTTGTGAAAAGGTGCTGGGTAAAGAGTGCTCTCTCTCCATGAAATTCTCAAGTGCTTCTGGCTGTCCATAATGTCCATAAACCAACCAGATACTTTAGAGTGGAATAAGTTTAAAATCTAGTTTAGGGATATTAAATTCTCAAGTTGAAGTATCCCCACCTGCTTGAGTTCAAAGACTGGTCCACCCTGGCCTTGGGATTCAGTAGGTCAAAGTCCCTCTTTCTGCAGCATCTCTTCAATAATCATAACTTACAACATAGGCTTTAGGCTTTCCTTACAACAACCTATGACATAGTAGCCAAGTAGAACCTTGTTAGCTACTCTTCCCATGAAATATTTCTTACAGAAGTGTTTAAAGTGTCACCAGGACTCTGATCACCCAGGCATGTTTAAAAAAAAAATTTTTTTAACCCTGTTCAAATTGGACTTTGTTCTCTCAAGTACCTTTCCCAGACTTTCCTGGTGGTTGGTCAGAAGATATGTGACCTGCCTATTCCCTAGACTCCTGAAAGGACAATCCTAATCTCAGTTCTCCTCCACTTTCTTTGCCTGAGTTGATACCTAAATCCTATGATTCACCCCATGAATACTTCCCTGTGTATGACACAGTAGGAAGCTGAAATTGGATAACTGTTCTTGTCCCAACTCAGACATTTAGCATGTGTGACCCCAGGAAAATAATTTTTCTGTGTGTACCTTAATTTCCTTATCCATAAAAAGGAAGTGATACTTTTCCTTTCTCACTATGTTATTGTGAAAGAAAGCTCTAGCCTAAAGGTCATGAGGTAAAACCCAGAATATATTCTTTCTTGTCCTTTTGGTATAAATCCTATGCGCTAATCTATTTGGGGTATTTTTTTAAAATCCTTTTCTTAGCTATTTTCTTGAGTTACAAAGGAAGTGATTTTCAGGGACTTGGAGTCAGGAAAGCCTGGGTTTAAGGCCTGCCTCTGACAAACACCAGCCATCGTGACCACTGGTTAAATCACTGCAGTACCCTAGGCAATCTCTGAAATGACCTGCAGATCTACACTGAAAGAATTTCCACATCAGAAATCTTCTGTACACTAATGAAATCATGGTTTTGGACCCAGAATGATGAACATGGAGCCTCTCTCTACCACTGAATGCTGTAGCAAAGGGAGCTTGGCTGCAACAACTCACTTAAGGTAGAAACATTACTGTCCCACTAGCAGAACAGCTCTCTGGTCTCCCATGTGACATTTCACAGAATACCTAACCTCCCACCTAGAGGGAGGTAGCAGTTTAAGTGACCAACCTTACTTCCTGCCAGCCTGTGATCTGGTTCCATACTTACTTTCAACTGCCAGGAGCCATCCTTCCAGTTTAGCAGAAATATCTCCCTGGTTACCTACCAGTCATTTCTTTCCCTTCTAAAATATATCAATTTGAGCATCTGTTAGCGATTCCTTCCCTTCTGATGGAAATACACACTAGACTAACCGTTTTACATCTTGTTCGCCTTTCTGGTTCTTAGATGGGCAAGGAAAAAAAAACAATGAGATTTCATGGTCCAGAGAGAAATTTTCCAAAACTAGGAACAACATTGAGTACCCACCTTTTCTGATAGCTGCCCAGGATGATTACATCTCTCTTAAAATATTGCCACCTTAGATTTGTTTTTAATTGGTAGACTTCTGTTTCTTCATTTCAGTTGTGTCTGACTCTTTCGGACCCCATTTTGGGGTTTCCTTGGCAAACCACTGGAGTGGTTTACCATTTCCTTCTCCAGCTCATTTGACAGATGAGGAAACTGAGGCAGAAAGGGTCACACAACTAGCAAGTGTTTGAGGTCAGATTTGAATTCAGGAAGATGAGTCTTGCCTGATTCCAAGCCTGGTATGCTATCCACTAGCTGTCCATTAAGGTCTACTCACATGCAAATGTTCAAGTACATCTATAAAGAAGGTCCAAGACAGTACAAGTAAAGCTATAAGTCATCATAGTAGTAGTGATAAAAATTAAACAAAAAAAGAGCCAAAATAAGCAAAGCATGAAAAGAGGGACTATACATTTTGGTACCTGCAACACACCTTTTGTTATTTATCAGTTGGTAAAGTCAACTTGACAAGCCTTTAAGTACCTACTATGTGACAGGCAGATTCTCTGCATTATTCACGGTATTTTCTGTCTTATTTCTGTTTGAAGTTATTTTCTATATATGGTTGCATTCAATCTCTTGTTTTGGATCCTTTTGATGATCTACTTTATTTCATATGAACATTCTCTTATTTCTTTGTATTCATGTTTGTCATTCTTTATAGCGCAATGTTCCGTTATATTCATGTGCGACAACTTAGCTAAACCCCAATATTCAAACACATGGTTTTTCCTATTACAAGTAGTACTTCTATAACTATTTTTCTACAAGTGGGTCTTTTCTTCCTGTCACTCACCTCCTTTAGGCGCAAACCTAAAAGTGGAATTGATGGGTTAAGGAGTATGAATATTTTTGTAGCTTCTATTGTGATCTGATATGATGGAACCACTTCACAGTTCCAGCAGCAATGAGTTAGCATGACTTTTTTCCCCATCTCCCTGCCAATAATGAATTTTATCATCTTTGACCATCTTTGCCAGTTTGGGTGTGAGGTACTACCTCACAGTTTTTACTTCTCTTTTCCATCAGTTGCCAAGCTTTGCCATGCTATCCCCATAATATCTCTCACCTCTGTCTACTTCTTTCCCCTCACACATCCTCTCCTTTAATTTAGGTCCTCGTCTCTTGACTAGACTATTTTTAAAAAGTCCTATTTGCTCACCCTGCTTCCAGCTTACCCAATCTACCCTAAGCAGTCTTTTATACAGTTGCCAAATGTACATTCCTAAACCAGATCTGACCATGTCAGCCCTTTTCACAAAAGCCTTCATTGACTCCATGTTGCTCCTAGGATAAAATGCAGAATCATCCACCACATAGTCTAGGTCCTCCACTATCTGACTCCCACCTACCTCATCTTTTTTGACTTCACACAATGCTTTACTTCCTTCAAAGTACTACCTGGGGCAACCGCCTTCTAACATGACACATTTCCCAAAGTTTTCCTCATCTCCCCTTCTCAAGATTACTTTGTATATACCTCCTATATATATTATATATATATATATATATATATACATATATGTATATATATACCTATATATGTGTATATATATATCTCCCCAGTAAAATTTATATATGTCTCCCCAGTAAAATGTTAACTCCTTGAGGACAAGCACCATTTATTTTTATCTTTCTATCCATAATAGAAAATGCTTTGCATGTTGTTTTAATAAACATTTGTTGAATTACTCTTTTTTACATATTATTTTTCAGGTGGTTTGTTGATAATTTGTGTTTATTCTTTCTTGAACTGCCTGTTTATATTATTTGACTACTGATCTAATAGGGAATAGCTCTTATTCTTACATATTTATATCAAGGAGAACAAGGAAATAAGTCATTCGCTGTGCTAAGCACTTTACAAGTTTTATCTCATAATGAGAATGAAGTACTATCAGTATTCCCATTTTACAGTTGAAGAAACTAGCAATAGATGATATTTTTTTGGTGAGGCTTTTTTCAGAGAGATTTAATGTAGTCTTTTCAGTCCACATCCTTTCTTACTCTGGACGCATTGACTTTATATAAAAATTTGTAATCAAAATGTCTCTTGTGATTTCCCTTATCACAACTGTTATTCTTTCCTATGTCCATAGGGAAAGGCACATCCTATTATTTTCAAATGATTGTTTTTGATGGTGTGATTTTTATGTTTAGACTTTCGGTCCATTTTGAATTTGTTGTGGCAGATGCTATAATATGTTGGTCTAATTCCCATTTTCTACCAAAATGCTATCTAATTTCCCCAGTAGTCTTGGTAGAATAATGAAGTTCTTCCCAAGTAACAGAAGACTGCCATGTGCGTTTTGTTCTAGGTTTTATTTATCCTGATCTTCACTGTTCCATTTCTTTCCTTCAGTGCTAAATAATTTTGTTAATTACTCCACTGTTGTAGTTTGAGATAATAATGAGCCTTCTCCTTTCCTGAAATTTTGTGTCATTTCTCTTGATGTTCTGGACAATTTGTCCTTCTACATGCATTTTATTATTTGTATCTAGTTCCATAATATATTCCATTGGTGATTGGATGGGCTTAACATTAATTTTGTAAACTGGTTTGGGTAGTTTTGTCATTTTTTATTTATATTAGCCTGACCAAGACATGAACACTGAGTAACTCCAATTACTTAGTTCTTTTACTTTTATGAAAATTGTTTTGTGGTTGTCGTTATACAACTCTCATATATGTCTCCATAGGTTTCTGCTTAAATGTTCAATATGTTTTGTTATTGTAAATAGTATTTATTTTAGTATAGTCTAAGTAGCATTTCATCTTTTGGGGGGTTTATTTGTAATATATAAAACACTAATGACTTTGTAGATTTATTTCCTGATACTTTGCTAAAGTTATTCATTTCAGTTAATTTTTTGTTGTCTTTGTTCTTCCTAAACAATCGTATCATTTGCAGAGATAGTCTCTTCTTTGCCAATGTTCCTCCCTTTAATTTCTTTTTCTTGTGTTGCTATTGCTATAACTAGCATTTCTAGATATGTCAAATAATAATGGTCTTACTAAGTATGTTTGTTTCACCCCTGTTAATAATGGAAACTTACCTAATATATCCATTTTATAGTGTACCGTCTCGTTTCAGAGAAATGCTTTTTACCATATTTAGGAAAAATCTTTAGGTTTCTTTTGTTTGAGATGTGTATGTGTATATGTATGTATGTGTGTGTTTTTAAAGCCATTTTGCATCTATTGATATAATCATGAAATTTTTATTGATTTGACATTAATATAATCTGTTTTGCTGATTGTCTTCCTAATATACAATCCTTAAACTGCTGGTACAAATATAGCTTCTTTGTAGTGAAAAAAATTGTTGATAATATTCTTTATTTCTCTACTTAGTATAATTTGTTCCTTCTCTTTTTTTATCCTACTATTTTAATTTTTCCCTTTTTTATTAAATTGGCTAAAGATTTATTGATTTTATTGATCATTTCAGTAGTTCTTTTTTATTAACCAGATTACTATTTTTGTTTTTAATTCTGTTTATCTTAACTTTCATTTTGAAAATGCCCTTTTTTTTCATTTGCAACTTAATCAGTTGATATAGAAGAAATGGGCTGAAATATGATCATTCATTTCATTATATTGTCCCACTTGGAATTTTTTTTTAGTTCTAAACTTAACCAAGATCAAATAGGATGAGGGGAGAAAATAAGAATTTATATAACACTCTCTATATTCCAGGCGCTGTGCTAAGTGCTTTACAAATATCTCATTCACTGCTTCCAACAACCCTGCAAGATGAACATTTCCACATAAAAAGAACAGAAAGGACTATCCATGAAACTGCCAATCTATACTATGAACAGCTTGCCTTTCTCTTTAAGCAAATCAGAAATTCAACATGTTCTCTCCAAAAGCGTCCTGCTTGTCTTTTTCCTACTAACCTTTATTCTAGTCTCATCTGTGCATTTTTAAGTGCCTCAGTGACTGACCCTCTTTCTTTTAAAAAATTTTGATAACCTTATCACTAGCTCTCCCCTTCCAACTGCTCACTCCCACTCTTCCATTAAAAGAAAAATAATATCCTTGCATCAGATAGAGTTACACAAAGCAAATCCCCACTCTGGGTATGGCCAAAAATGTGTGCCTTGCTCTGTACTCTGAGTTCATCATCTCTGGTAGGAGAGAGGTAGTGTGTTTTTCTCACTGGAATCCTAGTTGGTCATCATGCTGATCCAAGTTTTCAAATCTTTGAAAGTTATGTTATTATTTTTAAGGGCTGTTATTAATATTCATCATTCTCATGATGCATTAGTTTATAGTGGTGGTATCACTGAGTCAAAGCATATGCACAATTAAAGAACTTCAGACATTGCTCCAATTGTTTCCCAGACTGGCTAGACCAGTTCACAGCTCCAACAATACTGTATCACTGCCTGTTTTCCCACAGATCCTCCACCAGTTGTCACTTTACTTTTTTGTCATTGTTGCCCATTTGATTGGGTGTAAGATGGAATCTTAGAGCTGTTTTAATTTGTGTTTCTCTAATAAGATAAATCATTTAGAGCATATTTATGGTTGTTAATAGCTCAGATTTCTTCTTTTGAGAGACAATTACATCTTCAGAAGAGTCAATTTACTAGTAAGTCATTGGGATTTCCCTAGGCATAGAAATGAGAGTGGATTCATACTGATGGTTAAAGAAGTACTTGTACAATTCATGATTAACATAACTATTCTCCCAGTGATGCTGTATGACTAAAACATGGAAGACCACAAACTCCCCCCCAACAAAAAAATCAGAATAACAGTAAACTTGAGGACCACAGACAGACACTGTGGGGACATGTTGTCCGCAGCCTATTGACTAGGACTTATGTACAAGAAGTATCATCAGATATATCATCCAGGAAATGTATGATCAGAAGAAAGTGATAGATTTGTCATGTAATGAGAACAAGAAATAACCACTGGATGGCTTAAGTGCCACACGGGTACCCACAGAAAGCTAAAAAATCTAGAGGAAAGCCCCTCCTCTTATATATTGTATATCTTATAGTCTGGTTTACAACTTCATCATTCACTTAAAACTGCTCTTTCCAAAATCAATAGTGATCTTTTAATATTTAAGATGTAAAAACTATTCTTAGCTGGGTGGAGCAGGGCAGGGAGGAGGGGAAGGCCTACAAAGATAGGTAGCAGACCAGACTTGACCTTCCTGACTGACACTACTGTCTCCTGGTTCTAGCTGTCCAACTTCTCCTTAGTCTCCTTTGATGGAGCTTCTTCTAAGTCATCCCTGATGGTCATGGGCTTCCTACAGAACTCTGTCTCCTTCCTTCTTTACTATTTCACTTGGTCATCTCATCAGCTCCCCTAAAGTTCAATTGTTACCTCATGATTCTTAAATCTGCTTATCTAACCCTAACCTGCTCATCTCCAGGTTCACATTTCCAACCACCTATTGAACATCAAACTGCAGACATCCTAAACTCAACATGTCCAAAACCAAACTCTTATCTTTCCTCCCAAGACCCTCCCTCTTCCGAATTTCCCCATTATTGTTGAGGGTACCCCCATGCTCTCAGGCACCTAGGCTTGCAATCTAGGTATCATCTGGAATGGCTCTCTCCAATCTGTTGCCAAGGTCTATTGATTTTTCCTTCATTAATATTTATTGTATTAAGGAAATTGAAGAGATTGGAGCAACAAGTGGTGGTGGAAATTGAGTGAACAACACTGACACTATTTAATAAATTGTTTCCTTAGCCATTTCATCTTTCGTGCACCACAGTATAAACTTCCTTCTCTGCCACTACCCAGATACAGGCCCTCATCATCTTGAGTCTGGACTATTCCAGTAGCCTCCTGGTTGGTCTGCCTTCCACAAGTTTTTTCACACACCAGTCCCTCCTCTACTCAACTGTCAAAGTAATATCAAAGCACAGATCAGACCATGTCATGCCCTGTACTCACAAAACTCGTTTCACTCCCTGTCACCTCCAGGATCAAATATGAAATCTTTGTTCACTGAAAGTCCTTCATTATCTTCCCCTTGCCCCTACCTATCCTGTCTTCTTCCACCTTCTGCCTCCCTACATATTCTGAGATCCAGCATCACTGGTCTCCTCGCTATTGTTCCAACAAGGCATTCCATCTCCTGATTCCAGGCACTTTCACTAGCTGTCCCCACCCATGCCCTGACATTTTTGCTCAGGATAAAGCATGGGTCTTCAAGTGGATTCCGCTAGTTAGAAATCCTTTGGAATTGCCTCCTGAACTAACGTACCAACTAAAATCCCAATTCTCCTTAATTCTAGTGCTTTTCCTTTTGACTAGTTCAAATTTATCCTGTACATAGTTGTTTGCATGTTGTATCCCCCATTATACTGTGAGCTCCTTGAGTCCCTTGAGGGATGTTTTACCTTCTCTGGTCCATCCTCCACGCAGCTGCCAAAGTGGTATTCCTGAAGCACAGATCTGACCAAATTCCTCTTCTGCTCAAAAAACCTCAGTGACTCCTTATAGGTTCTAGGATAAAATGCAAATTCTTCTGTTGGGCATTTAAATCCCTTCAAATCTGGCCCCAATGTATTTTTCCAGGCTTGTTATACATTCATGTATGTAAGATCTCTCCTCTGATAGAATTTAAGCTACTTGAGGACAGGAACTGTTGGTTGGTGTTGGTAGTATTGTCTTTGTCTTTCTCTAACATCTAACAGTGCCCGGGGTACAACCCCTTGTATCTGTAGATTGTAGATTGTGAATCAGTTTGACTCTATAGACATTAAGTGTTAACTATGGCCAAGAAACTATGCTAAGCCAAGTCTTCTGGCGTAGGAATTCATCCTACATAAAGACCCATTCATGGGACTTAGATTCCTATAAGGAAGGAATCAGCTTCTTAACTTGGAATGAGAGGAGTCACATGGAATTAAGTGACCTAACCAACCCCAGTTGATGAAATGATCCCTGAAAACCTTTGCCTGGGCTACTATTTCCCTTGAGAAATTGGGGTTCACCTGACTCAAAGGAAATCATCTCATTCATTTTAGAAACGTCTTTTAGGTCTTAAAATCTTTCACAGATCCATTAAATAGAGCAACTAACATTCCACATTTACCTATTTTCTAGGAGCAATATCTGAGTGTCAGATCTGGGTACGATTGTGGTTAAAAACAAACAAACATACCTGTGATGTGATCAGGACCGAATCACTTCACTAAAACCAAGGACGGGGAAGGATCTACTCCGTACAGTTCTTGTCACTACTACACTATGGTCAAGTCTGGAGAAAGAAGATAAAGATCCTTTCCCATCTGTTACCTAAGGAGGGTGAAATCCTTAGAGAAAAAAGGACAACTTCCCTAAGAACAGAATAGATCAGATAAGAAAATGGATCAGTTACTGTCCAAGAGACAGACAGAGATGAAGCCATTCATATACCTGTGAGAAAAAGCCTTAGTTTCCTCATTTGTAAAATAGGGGAAATAATATAAATTCATTACTTCACAAGATTGTATCAGCTTAAATGAGGTAATGTATGTGGCAAGTGTTTTGTTAACCCTAAATGCTTTGTAAATGTCATCTTCTGTTATTTTCCCAGCAACTAGCACAGCTTAATGTCTGTTGAAATGATTGAAACAGTGAAATAAAGTATGGGATCCTCCGTACTTTGTCTATAACCAAATGAAATGCTCCCAATGTGGTTACTATCATTCAAATAATTTGTCCTAAAGCCAATTTCTCAATAATTCGGCACTTGACATTTTTGCTCAAGATAAAGCATAGGTCTTCAAGTGAATTCCTCTAGTTAGGAATCCATTGGAATAGGTAGCAAGGGTCTTTTTCACTCTCTTTTATCAATATTTCTCAGGGACTCTGTGTCTTCTTTCACTTTCTGAAGCTAGGAGGCCTTTCAAGTCATCTGTAGGTCCTTAGATTCTGAAGCTCATGGTCCAAGCCCAGTCATGGCTTTTCTGTCCCCAACAACCAGGTTTCTGGAGAAAGTGAAAAAATACTTTCTATCACAGAATCCTGCTTACTTGAATGCTTAAAAGAATTCCATAGTCTACAGAATAATTCATCATAATATTTAATAGCCCTTCAAGGTTCACAAGGTGTTTTTATCGTAAATCTGAGGTAAACAGCTCAAATATTATCAATCACACAGATAGAGGGGTCATTCCTGGTCATCTAATTCAATCTCCCTCCTGATCTTTCTGATATAAGTAGAAAACTCATTCTTAAAATATCCCAGCATCGTTTAAGTCAATTCAGTAAACAGCTATTAAGAACTTATTGTGTACAAAGTGGGGAGAAAGGGAGAACAGAAAGCATGGAGAAGTGTCTAAGATAAGGTGTAACTGCTGCCTCCCCTCAAGATTACTATCCCAAGTATGGGAGATAATATAAATGAAAAATAGGTGATAAGCATATATGCCCATATATACGCCCTCCTTAGTATAAGAGAAGTAAAAGTAAAATGTTATAAAACTTGTTAGGAAAAAAGAAAAAAGAGTATTTCAGCCTCTGCATGAATACATCAGAGAATGGGGAAGTCACTACTTCACAACTCTAACTGCTAAGAGTTTTTTCTTTATGTTGCATTTTAAATCTACCCCCCTATACTGTCTGTTCATTGGCCCTGCTTCTGCACTCTCAGGTTTCAGAAAACAAATCTAACTCTTTCCAAATGAAACCCCTTCAAATATATGAAGGCTGCTCTCTTATTCAAAGGATCAAAGTCAGCTGTGAATTATCAACCACACCCTTCTGGGCTTTGGTCTCAACTCAAAAGAGGAAGAAGGCTTGAACAGTTATAACCACACACCAGTTTCTTACGAAAGTGTTTTCTCTGCCTGTAGTCTGTGGTGCATGGTGGTTTTAAGCATTTTAGTTACATGGTACCCTGTTCCACCATCCCCACGCACTTGATCTTGTCCTGCTCCCTCCTCGCTTATTCCTAGAGTACCTCGTCTGAACCTCTCCTTTCTTCCTCCTACCATCACCCCTTACCCTGTGTGTTTCATAACTTATATTAGTCTTATTTCAGTCAGTCAACCAATATAGATTTACCAAGTGTCTACTATATGCTAAGAACCAAGGATACAAAGAAAGCAAAAACTAAAAAAAAGTAAAAGACAATCCCTGTTCTCACACTGTAATGGGGGGAACAGCTATATACAAACAAGTTATATTCAGGATACACTGGGCGTAGGAGAAGGTGTTGGATTTAAGAGAAATTGGGACAGTCTTCCTGTAGAAGGTGAAATTTTAGCTGGCACTGGAGGGAGACCAAGAAGTGAAGATGAGGAGGGAAAGCATTGCAGCCATGAGGAAGTCGGGAGTTGAGTGGAATGTCTTGTTCAAAGACAGCCAGGGGGCTAGTGTCACTGCATCGCAGACTACTCAGTGGAGGGTGAAAGGTTTAAGGACTGGAAAGGCAGTAGGAAGGAAATATGTTGTGAAGGGCTTTGAACATCAAACAGGATTTTATGTTTGAACCTGGAGGTGATGGGGAACCACTGAAGTTTCTTGAGGGGGGCCCTCCATTCCATCTTTCTGACCTCCCTGAGGTCATGGCGAGAGGAAAGAACAAAGAACAATTGATTCCCATACACAACATCCCATCTCCCATTCTGATGCTTCCGTCCTCATTTCCACCAGTTAAAAATTCTTAGCTTCTTTCAGAGAATAGTTCAGGTGCCCCCTTCTTTACGAAGCTGTTCCCCATCCCCACCTATTAGCATTCTTTCCCTCTTGGAATTACTTAATACATACTTTTTAGTTATTTACTTGTGCTCATGTGATGTTCCTTATTGGAATGTAAGCTCCTTGGGGGCATTTTGTTTACTTCTCTTTGCATTCTCAGCACCAAGCACTGTGCTTCACCCATAACTGATGCTTAACAAATGATTGTTGAATGGGGTTGGAATGCATTTTACTTATGCCATATTGCCTTCCTCTTCCATTTAACTTCTTGAGGGCAGGCACAGTATCATGTTTTGTTGTTCTATCCCTAGTGCCTGGAACCATGTCCTGAATGTAGAAGGTGCTTAACGAATGGATGATTAACTGAATTTAACAAAATGAAAAACTTTCCAAGAAGACCCAACCACTGTTCTGCAGAAGACTCTCCCCAGAGAACTACCTATCAAAGCCATATTTTTTGCCCATTTGAAACAAGCTCTCTTTACGGAGCAGGAGCAAAAGTTTTCATTCCTAAAGTCTTGAGCCATTTGGATCAGAGGACTGGAACTAGTACCTGGCTGGATTCACTTGCCCAAAATAGCTGTAGTGGTTCAGGAGGCAACCACTGGATGGCAGCAGTGGGCACTCCTTGACCTCGAGATTTTGATTGGGGGTGCTGCTTCTATCTATACACAGCGGGGGAGCAAAAAAAGCTCATGATTTTCAAAGTATTTAGAGCATGGAGGGACCTGGGAGATCATCTAGTTCAGGGTTCTTAACCTTTTTTGCATATCATAGATACCTCCATACAGTCTGGTGAAGCCTGTGGACCGCTTCTCAGAATAACATGTTTAAATGAAGAAAATCACAAGAGAAATCACAAAAGAAACCAATTATGTTGAACTAAAGCCGTCAGAATTTTTTTTTTTAAATAAATTCATGACGGTGAATACAACGCTGGCCCTGGAGTCAGGAGGACCTGAATTCAAATCCAGTCTCAGACATTTGATACAAGCTGTATGACTCTGGGCAAGTCACTTAAATCCAATTGCTTTACCAAAAAAAATAAAATAGAATAGAATAAGTTCATGGACCCTACGTAAATAACCCCTGATCTGGTCCAACCCCCTCATTTCACACATAAGAAAACTGAGACCCAGAGAGGTTTCTGATTTGCCCAAGATTACACTGATAATAAACGAGTCAGCTCTCATAACAATATAAGAGGAGCCCAGATCATCTACTTGATCGCACACCAGTAAAATAACCTGTAGTTCTTACAGTTCAAAGAAGAGAGAAGCAGGGGGCCACAAGATAGAGATGGTTAGATAGACAACAGCAAAGTTCTTCTGTCCCAGGACATTCTAACTAATGGCCTAGCAGCTTGGGAATTTGCCCATTTTGCTTTGGGAAAGTGTCCAACTCTGAGAAAAGTCCAAGAAGGTAAAGGCCAGGAGCAGGTGGTCCAACCCCAGAGCAAAGGCTAAGCTGGGGGGAGGTGGGGAAGGGGTGTGATACAGAAAGGCACGAGGCCAAGCTTATTGGCAGCAACACAGTACCCCTGGGGTACCTGCTACAAGGTCAGAATCTGATTCTGCCTTTGGGTGTGAGGCCTGACAGAATAATTCAGGTCCTCCAAACCTAAACGATTTCTCTGGGATTGGTTCTTGTTCCCTCAGTTGTGAGAGGAAGGGATGCTTTGTCATATGACCCCTTCCATACTTAAGAATGTCATATAATATCTCCATGGCAGCTGCCCAACTTTAAGAAGGGTTGGGGCAAAGGTGTCTGGTCCCTTCATATTATAAGAGAGCTAAACACCTACGCCTGGACGCCCACACTTGGCTTGCCCATAGGCATAATTCTACTGTCCCTTTCTTGGAGTCCTAAATGCTATCTGCTCATTACTTAATGACCGATATTGATAATACAGACATGAGTTCCCACTGGCTGCTCTCCCACATGTTCTGCATCTTATCCCTGAAGAGCCCCTTCAGGGTGAAAAAGAAAATTAGGTGAAAAGTCATTACATTCTTTGTCCTGAATTTTCAGGGCCTACAGACACCGTATCAGAGAGATCCTGGCTATTCTTTTTTGGTGGGAGAACCAGATCACAAGACAACTCTGTAACCAGAGGCAAGAACCAGCCCACTCAAGGAGTCAAGTTAGCAACAAAGGTCAGTTCTGCCTTGTAATCTAGGTCAGGTTGATAACCACCAACCACACACCTTCTCTTCGTCTCGTCTTCCTTCCTCTCTCACTCCAGGAGATCTAAATATTTGAACCCATATGGCAGTTTACTTCCTATTCCCAAACCCCAAGGAGTTCTAGGAAAAAAAGCCTTTCCTGTAGTCTTCTGGGGTTACATTTAGTGAAGCCTGTGGAAGAACTATGTATCTTATCTAACTTTCCCCGCAGTGCAGTCATTCAACAAGTATTTAAGGCAGCAAAATGGTGGACTTAGAATCAGAAAGACCTGAGTTTAAATACTACTTCAAACATTAGCTTTATGACCCTGAACAAGTCATTTAGCCTCTCTGCGGTCTCTTCCATCTCTAAATCTATGACCTAATGATCCTGTGAACCAAACATATATGTGGAAAACACTCTTACTCAATATGCCTTGGACTTTCTGAGGGGGATGCAAAGCTATAAGTTTCCATCCCTGCCCACAAAAAATGGAGAAAATATGAGACTGTAGATGCTGAGAGCTTCAAGATTTCAAGGAAGAGAGATAACCATGGATATTAATACTTAGAAGAGATGTTATAGGAGATGTGGGATTTCTGTGTGACTTTGAAGATGAGTCAAGTTGAAATGGGGGGATAGAGGCCGGGGAATGTATAAAGGGTAAACAAGAGGATGGAAGTGGAAATAAGCACAGCCTGTAAGTATGGCTAGAGCCTATGTGTATAGAATGAGATAAGATTGGAAAAGCAGACTGGATTATGGAGGACCTTATATGCCAACACTGAGTTTGGACTTTGTTCTGTAATGATTGGAAAGTCACTGAAGATTATGAGGAAGGAGAGTGACATCATGGAAATACCATTCTAGAAATATTCAACTGATAGTGTCATGATGGCAGATTGGAGGGAAGGAAAAAAAACATCCAGAATACTCATTGCATTGAGCACCACCCAAACATAAAAGGACTTAACCAATGCTTCTCCTTCAGCATTAGTTTTTTTTTTCTAAGTGGTTTGGACAGGAAAATTATCCCCATTTTTATGCAAAAGCATAGTCTACAGGATTCTAAGAAGTTTATAAAGAGAGGAAAATGCAAGAAGGAGCTAAGAAAACAAGAAAGCTTATCATCATGTGAATCTCAGCAGATAAGGTGAGCTCAGTACAGGTCGGGAGAGAAATTCTTGTTGCATCACAAAAGCCACAGGGGATAGATAGGATCATAGGATATTGGAGCTGAGGTGCCTTCTAGAAGTTGCCGAGGCTAGTTTTAAAAGTTGCCTAGTCTACTCCCTATTTTACAAATGGAGAAATTCAATCACATAGCCAATTAGAGTTAGGGTTGTCTATCTCGACATTCCTACAAAGTCAACACACTGCTGCCATGGCTTAAGAACCAGGAATGGTTAGTGTGACCAAAGATATCTATGGACAGAAAAGGCCCCTTGTGCCCCTTTTCATGATGGTGGGGGGAAAGAAGAGAGAACTTAATCACAGCCATGGAGATACAACATACAAGGCCAGACTGAGTCAAGGCAGAATAACTCAGTGAGGATGGTAAGAAAACACCTTGCTGCCCTCAGTGAGTTTGTCACCAGGCTTATGTGAATGCTAGCCACCTGCCTCCAGGTGTTGAAAGAACTGGTAGCTATGATTGTTGCAATCACTGCCAGTGATCTTTGAATACTGGTGGAGAATTCAAGGAGTGCTACAGGACTGTAGAAGGGCAAATTTCCCAATTTTTTTAGAAGAGGAAGATGATATATTTGACAAATTATAATGTAATGAATGTGGCAAATTCCTAGGAAATCCTAGAACATATTAAAAGGGATGGTCTATATGTTATACGCATGACCCCTAGCCTCCCATCCTGGGGCCCTTGAGTCATGTGACTTCCAGCCCACAGAAAGGCAGCTGTCACTACATTAATTATCCAGTGAATGACTGCTCTTATCTAACCTACCTATCAGGTGTCTATCTTACTTGAGCCACCAGCTCAGTTGTCCTGTCAGATGTTTTTCTGTTATGTGGACTAGATAGCTCTTCTTAAGGGTTTACAATATATCTGTATTGACCACCAAAGCATGCTCTATTTGTGAATGCCTAAGCTGCTCCCACATTGACAAGCCCACACTGAGTGCAGCTGCTCAAAGCAGTTAGCTTTAATCCTCACTGGTCAGATCCAAAGCTAACCGAGGAGATGAAATGGAATTATTGGTCAAAATATGAAAATATAAACCTGTGGTCTGTGCCCAGTTCACAAGCCCTAACTCCTGTATTCTCTGTCATGGCTCCATATATTGATAGGATTCAAAGACTGCCATGCTGTGATCACATAGTTTATTATATACAGAACAAAATGGAAAGGAAATAGCTCAAGTGTTCCTATTCAGAGGGATCCAACTTCATCCATCTACACCTCCTCTGGGTTGCTGTTTGAGACCTTTAAATGCAGCTAAGGACTCTCAACTACCTACAATTCACATAAATGAATAAGGGAAAAGGTGTCCAAACTCCTCATCAGAATCATAGACTAGAACAGAAACAAGGAAAGCGGGGGAAGAAGGTGAAGATCAATTACCTGCCTAGGTAACCTCTCTGCTCTAGGTGTCTGACTGGAAGAGAAGACTTGGGCAGGGGCAAGTTACAGCTTTCAGGTGTTAAGTCAAAGCCCAAAATAATGGGTAGGAGATTCAGAAATGTAGATGTCAATTCAGTGTAAGGAAAAGCTTCTTAATCACTATAGCTGGGCAAAAGTCAATGGGCTACATTGAAAACTGACAGGTTACCCTTGCTGGACCTCCTCAGGAAAAGCCTGGGTAATGAATTGTCATCATTGCTCTGTGAGGATTCGGGGTCAGCTGCAATAGGTGTCCCATAAGGACCCTTCCATCTCTGAGATTCTGTAGCTCTCTGATGGAGGAGAACTTTCTGATAGTGATAGAGGGCTGGACTTGAAATGTCACCCTGGGCAAGTCACTTAACCTCTCTCAGCCTCCATTTCCTCATCTGTAAAATGGTGATGGTAACAGCATCTACATCACAGGGTTAATTTGAAATATCAAATGTGATAATATGCGTACAGTAATTCAGAAACCTTAAGGTGCTATATAAAGGCTAGTTATCATCATTAGAGTATCTGGAGAGGGTTTTTTGTGGAACATCTATGACAATATAAAGGACTTTACAGATTCCTTTAACTTCCCCTGTTTAATCTCATTAAGAAAACTTTTTGCCCATTGGGTTTGTGAGGCTAGGACAGGACTTTTAGGTCAATAGCTTTCCACATTTTCTTGGTGAGATTAAGGGCAAGTGTCCTAAAGAAACCAAGATAACTACTATGCAGGCCAGTTCTACACAGGTTTCCTTGGGAACCATTCCACCAACCCACCTGGAGATGGAGAGATAGATACTGTGGTGCAGTAGATAGATAGGGCACCAGTCAAGAAGTCAGAAGACCTGAGATCTGGTATCTGCCAATGACTAGCTGCAATGTCTCACGACTAAGCTATGTATCTGAAGTTCTCTTGGATTGAATAGTTTTCCTAGCCACCAGCCCTTGGTCATTATGACATTGTCCCTGCTTCCAAATTTTCTGGATCTGTTTTCTCATCTGTAAAATGAAGGGGATGAACCTGGTGACTTGCAAGTCTCCTTCCAACTCAAAGATGCTACAGTTCTGTATGTTTCTGAACAGTCACATTAATTTGTCCAGTACCAAAGAAAAACACTCCCCTGCCCCAAATAGTGTTTAATGCTCTGGGGTGAGGGTCTATAGGAAAGGTCTGAAGATATAGATGGGACTTAAAGGAAATGCAGAAGGAAAAGCTCTCCCTGCAGAAACTTCCCTCCAGGTCCTCTGCTCAAAGAAGGCACAGTTCACATAACATTAAGAAAAACCTTGCTCTGTGTGACTCTAGAAGGTAGAACTTAGACCATTGGGTAGGGTTCTAGGGATGGTGGAACTGAAAATACAATAAAATTGCATTTTTAAAAAAGATAGTTATAGGAATAGAGATTTCAATTCAATATTAGGAACAACTTTCTGATAGTGCTGTCAAACCATGTAAAAGACTGAACCAGAAGGTAGTGAGTGAGCCATCCCCAGAGATATTCAAGCAGAAAATGAATGACTACCTGCCTGAAATATTCCAGAAGGGATTTTTACAGTAGGTGAAAGGTTGAACTTGGAAACCTCTCAGGTCATTTCTATATGGTACAAAAATTAGGACACTGTGCCCCCTCCATCCATGGGCTAAAATGGGCCAGGAAGTTTTGTGGTTGTCTCACGACTAAGCTATGTATCTCAAGTTCTCTTGGATTGAATAGTTTTCCTAGCCACCAGCCCTTGGTCATTATGACATTGTCCCTACTTCCAAAGCATCTCTGAGTCCACAATGAATGTCCAGATCTATGCATCAGGATGTGAAGGAGGTGGGGGGCAGGAGTTTCCCTGAAGGAGACCCATATATAGAGGGCTGGACATGAATGATACTATACATTTGTGTAACATCATCTAGGATAAAAGTACACTTGAGATTTCCAGTAAAATTTTCTGGGTCATGTCCAGAACATCTCAGCTCTAATTCTCTACAATTTCCTGAAAGGAAGGAAGAGGTTCTTGTACTGGAAGCTTTTTCCCCAAAGCTCAGGAGCCAGGAAGTGACGTAGCTCCTATCAGGTTAATGAGGCCAGGTTACTGTGGGCAAACCCAACATATACATTTCCCAGAACTGAAATAAAAAACCCCAACCTTTCTTTCCCCTACCTAGCCCCTAGCTGTCAATGCAGGGGCCTAAGCAAGGGGTTGGTGGTGGTTAAGTTGGAGAGAGGGACAGCCCTTTCCAAAAGATCCTTTCTTCTAAGCCCTGGAGGCTCTCGTTGGGCAACCGAAAAAGTGATAGGGCCTCAAGGACTGAAGAGTCAAAATAAAACCAAAGCATTTGCTGCTGACCTTGGAAAATACAGAAGAATAACAGCCACAGACTAGCTGCCCAGAGCTTGAGGAAACAGGACAGAATGTCTGGTAACATCAGACATGGTGGCGGGGAAATACCTGTTAGCCCACTCCTTCCATAAACTGAATGTTAAATGTCACCTACAGTGTTCAAGGTGGGAGCAGTCAGCATCATGTGACCTAGAAAGGAGTGAATCTGGCCAGAGGTAGCTCAGAGATCAACCCATATTTCGCGATTGAATGAACCAGTTGTGACTCGGTGCCATTTGGAAAGGGATAGTGATTAACTCCCTTAACATATATATGTATAGCTTTATGTGAGTGAAAGAATGTATTGTATACTACCGTAATCATCTGCATTTGCTAATACATGGCTCAGGAAATAGCTTCTTCAATCGTTCTCACATATATTCTGACCCCAAGTAGAGATGACAATCTCCCTAGGGGCAGAGACTCCGACATCTAATTATTTAGGACTCCTCCCCCACACAGAAAGCACCCAAGACAATACTTGGTGCATAGGAGATATTCAGTAAATGTCAAATACAATGAAACTGCAGCCAACTTCTCCCCAGCCTCCCTGCCTGGCACCAAGAGCTCTCCACAATCTGCCTTCCACCTACCTTTCCAGTCTCATTTCATTTTTACTCTCTTTCACCCACTTACTTCCCCATTCCAGTCCAATTGGCTTGCAATTGGCTTGTTCCCCATACATGAGATTTTTTTTCTCTTATCTCTGTGTTTTTGAACAAATGATCCCCTATGCCTGAAAAGCATGCCCTCCTTACCTCGACCTCATAGAATCCCTGGCATCCTTCTAAGCTCAGCTAAGGGGCCACCTCCTACAAAAAGACTCCACTGGGCTCTCTCCACTTAGCACCATCTCTCTCTTGAAATTATTTTGCAGATACCAGATCTCAGGTCTCCTGACTTCTTGACTGGTGCCTTTTTATTTGCGTCTGTATCATATCTCCTACCCCCCAGTAAAATGTAAACTCATAAAGGACAGAGATATTCAGCGTCCTAAGTGCCAACATAGTGCCTTGAACATAATAGCCGCTTAATCAATTTTTATTGAATTTAATGATAATGACAGCGTTTGTATAGCTTTGTTGGTAAGATACTATACATACATTATCTCATTTGATCCGCACCACAACTCAGGGAGGTAGGTCCTATTATTATACACATTTTAGAGATGAGAAGGTGGAGGCTGAAAGAGGTTAAATGACTTGTCTAGGAGCACAACTGCTGTCTGAGCCCATATGTGACCTCAGGTCTTTCTGATTCCAGGTCCAGTGTCTCATTATTTCTAGCTTCTTGTCCTTTGCTGTCACAAATAGTTCCATAAATATCATCTTTATTATATCTCTCTCATTTTGACATAGTTGTTTGCGTGTTGTCTCCTCCCTTAGAATGTGCACTCCCTGAAAGGAGGGAACCTTCCCCCAGCTCTTACTTTGCACAATGCCCCTGGCACATACGTGCTTAATAAATGCTTGCTCACTGATTAAGTCATTTTCCTTCCCGATATGCTTTATTCACTTCCTATCAGTCAACATTGCGTATAAGGCACATAATAGGATGAAAAAAATAGAAGGTTCTCTTTCTGCATATGTAGAGTTATATCAATTCAATTCAACTGTTCTCAAAGGAGAATGATATGAGAGACACAGAGACAGACAGAGAGAGAGACAGAGACAGACAGAAACAGAGACAGACACAGAGAGAGAGAGAGAGACAGACACAGACAGACAAAGACAGAGAGAGAAACAGACAGAGAGAAAGACAGAGAGATAGAGACAGAGGGAGAAAGACAGAGAGAGATCTTCTGTTCCCAACTAACCAAATTCCTAGAAAAAGTTATCAAGACCCATTGCCTCCTCTTTCTCCCCTCCTACACATAAAGATTGCTCTTTATAAAGTCAACAATGATCTCCTTATTAATAAATCCAATGGCCCTTTCCCAGGCTTTATCCTTCTTGACCTCTGCCAAACTGGAAACTACTGAGCACCTTGAACTTCTGAATACTCTCCCCCGTTTTTGTGGTATTACTCTGTCATGGTTCTCCGTCTCTGTGTCATCATTCAGCTGTAGCTCCTTCAGGGCTGGTATACCCTAGCATCTTTTCCTGAGCCCTCTACACTCACTCTTACTGATCTCAGCAGCCTCCATGGAATGGACCATCATGTCTATGCAAACAGCACCCACATCTATGTATCCATCCTTAGCCTCTCTCCTGAGCTTCACTGCAGCCTGCCTGTTGGGCATCTCCATCTGAAAGTCCCAAAGGCGCATTAAACTTAGTATGTTCAGAATAGAAAACGAGATCTTACTTAACTATTTCTTCCAGTTACTCATGTTTATAATCTAGGAGTCATTCCTTGCTCTTCATTCTTAGTCACTTGCTTTTTCCAGTCATTGCTCAATCCTGTTGATTCTATCTTAACGCCTCCCCATCCATCCCTTTCTCTCTACTGCCGCAAACACTCTGGTCAAAGTTCTGTTGCAATCGTTTTTCCCCCTACCTCGGCTCTTTTCCTCTTTCTACTCCATCCTCCACACAGCTGCCAAACTAGTGTTCCTAACTCAGTCTAACCCCATACTTGAGAAATTTCCGTGGCTCCCTGTTGCCTTAAGAATAAAAGACAACCTCCTCTGTTTGGCATTTAAAATACTTCCAATCTGGCTCCAGCCTTTCCTTCCAAGTTTATTCCACATTACTCCTCCTCACGTGCTACCCTCCAACCACACTGGCCTAGTTGCCATTTCTATACATAATATTCCATCTCCCACATAGCGGCATTTTGCATAGGCTTTCCCCCCTTAATGCCTGCAACGCTTTTGCTCCTCACCCCCAGCTCTTGGAATTCGAGCTTTCTTCCACACTTGGCTGAAATAATATACTTCAAATATCTTTTTTTTTTTTTTACTTTATTATCCCTGGGGTGTTTTGGTCTGTTTTCTTTTGCAACATGGCTAATATGGAAATTTTTGCATGATTGCACTTGTATAATCTATATCAAATTGTCTGCCTTCTCAAAGAGGGGGGAGGGGAGTGAGGAAGAGATTGGAAACTCAAAATTCTTAAAAACAAATGTTAAAAATTTTTGTTTACATGTAATTGAGAAAAATATAATAAAAAATTAAATGTAAATAAATAAATTATGTCCTTCAAAGGGCTTTGCAAATTCTCTCAGTTATTAATGCCCCCTGCCCAAATTGCCAAGTATTTATTTTCTATAAATGCCATACTGCCATATCCATGAACATGTATCCCCATTGCCTCCCCCTCAGTAGAACCCAACTCTTTATATTTCTTGCCTTCTCCAAGGAGTGGGGGAGGGGCAGGAGGGAAGGATAGAATTTGGAACTCAACATTTTTTAAAATGTTAAAAAAAAGTTTTTAAATGTAATTGGAAGAAAAGGAGGAGTGGGAGGAGGACAAAAAGGAGGAGGAGAAAAAGAGAAAGAGGAAAAAGAGAAGGAAGAAGAAGAAGAGAAGGAGAAGAAAGAGGAGAAGGAGAAGGAGGAGGAAGAAGAGGAGGAGGAGAAGGAAGAGAAGGAGGAGAAGGAGAAAAAGGGGAAGGTGGAGAAGAAAAAAGAGGAGAAGAATAAGGAGGAGGAAGAAGAGAAGAAAAAGAAGGAGGAGGAGGAGGAGGAGAAGAAGAAGAAGAAGAATTCAAGTCAATTCAACAAACATTCTTCAAGGGTCAACTTGGTGCAAGACTGTGTTAGGTATGGAGAATACAAAAATAAAACAAATGCCTGTCCTCAAGGTGCTTACAATCTACTGGGGAAGACATGTATATAAAAGCAAATAAATGGAAGATAATAAAAAATCATTTCAAGAAGACACTAACAACTGGGTAGAATCAGGAAAGGCTTCATGAAGAATATGTCCCATGAGCAAGGCTTCAAAGGAAGCTAGGGATTCTAGGAAGTGGAGGTTAGGAGGGAGGTCATTCTGATCTGGAAGTACTCCTCTGCGCACAGAGGCTACATATGTAATGTGTATGGGGAACAGCTAGAAGGTCAGTTTGACAAGATGGCAATGGGTGAAAGGGAAAAACATGAAATAAGACTGCAAATGTAGGTGGGAGCTCACTTCCTGTCAATTAGCATTATATGAAAGGTATTGCTCTAGAATCTAGAACTATGGGGTTTACAGATTAAATAGAAGATACACAGTATTGCCCCCAGTAGAGTTATCCCTCAAGTAGTAAGCCAGGCATTTTCACTGGTTGTCTTCTATGCTGGAATATTCTTCTTCATCTCTGCCTACTGGCTTTCCTGGCTTCCTTCAAATCTCAGCTAAAATTCTAACTTGTCCAGGAAGTCCTTCCTGCTCTTTCTTCATTTTAGTGCCTTCCCTCTGCTGATCATTTCCTTTTTATCCTGTTTATAGCTTGTTGCTACATGGTTGTTTGCATTTTGTCTCCTCCATCAGATTGTGAGGTCCTCAAAGGCAGACTGTCTTGCCTTTCTTTGTATCCCTAGAGTTTTAGCACAGTTTGTGGCACACAGTAATAGCTTAATAAATGCTTTATCCATTTATAAATTTTATAGAATTTTATAGGATTTTATAGAATCACAGGGTTTTTCAGCTGGAAAGCATGTCAGAGGTGTCAAACAACCTCATGTTACAGAAATTTAAGAAGTTCCTTCCCAGAAAGGGGGAATGATGTCCTAGTTGTCACATCACTAGTTTGTTGTTGAGTCAGGGTTAAGCCCGTCTTTGTTCGTGACAGTGACCTCCAACTGTCCTCCCGCATACCACACTCACCACACCACAGAAAAATATGATGTCTTAGAATAAGTACAAAGAATAATATAACTCTACCACAATATTTACATGAACAATGATGAGAAAATGTTGGTGTAAGCTGAGCTAAGTAGAATTAGTCAGGGATGGCTTCCTGAAAGAGGTGAGTCTTCAAACTTTTGAAGATGAGAAAGAGTGTTCATTTCATCAGTGTTGTATACTGACAATCTAATGTACTAATTTGCACAGTACAACTACGGGAGAATAGAATACTATAGACTAAAGTATTAGTTCCAAGATATAAATAAAGAGGAGACTAACGGTTCAATTGATTAAAAACTCAGGAAAAGAAAAGGAGATAAAATAACCTTAATTTTGACACCTTAATTTTCGTGAGCCTGCTAGGTCTATATCCCAAAGACATAAAAAAAAAAATGACAGGGAAAGGACCTATTTGTTTGTGACAGCTAAGAATTGGAAATTGAAGGGATGCCCATCAACTGGGAACTGGCTAAACAAGCTGCGGTATATGATTGTAAGGGAATATTATTGTTTTATCAGAATTGACGAGTGGGATGATTTCAACAAAACCTGGAAAGACTTACATCAACTGATGCAAAGTGAAGAGAGCAGAAGAGAACCAGGAGAACATTATACACAGTAATAGCAATACTGTTTAGTGAAGAACTCTGAATGACTTTAAGCCCAGCAATACAATGATGCAAGAAAATCCCAAAGGACTATGACGAAGTATACTATCTGCCTCCAGAGAAAGAACTAAGATTGTTTGAATCCAAAAATACCAAAGCATGGTATTTTTCACTTTCTTTCATCTTTTTTCTTTTATTCGAGTCTTCTTGTACAAAATGATTAATATGACAATGTTTTATATGATTGCAATAAATAAATAATTTTCTGGTGGGTAGGGAAGTCTTCCTAGTGCCTGTAAGATAAAATACAAATTCATTGACCTAGCATTCAAGTCCTTCCACACTGAGTTCCATAAACTTTTCTGGCTTTATTTCATTTTATTCCTTGTCGTGAATGCCATGTTCCAGCCAGAAATATGCTGAGAAATATTTAACCACTGGATCTCTGAAAAACTGCAGGACAGCCTTTTAAATTTAATTTGCACTACTAACACTTTCTCCAACACTTCCTAAATTCTAGATAACCAACAGAATAATAAACCAACCCTGATTTGTAACTTGACAATTTCTGAAATGTAAATGCCCACACTGAAAAATTTAACAGTCGGCTCTGTTTGAGCTGATTCCAGCACACCCCTGATTCCAATTCAATTAAATTCACTGAATATATATTAAATCACCTACTATGCACAAGGGACTGTGCTAGGCATTGAGATATCAAGACAAAAACAAAACAATCCTAAAAGAACAAACTAGAAGGCTAGGCCATTAACTAACTACTCACCAAACTCAAAACTCGATCTTCGAGCTTCTGGCACTTATAAAAGCAGCCCTCCACACCTAAAAAGTACTTCCTTATCTTCAATACTGCAGAACCCTCTGAGCTCTCTCAGCCCAAGTACCCTCTTTCACAGGAATCCTTGTCTGATCCTTCGAGTCACTGACACTTTTTCCATACCTAATTTAGCTTGTAATGTGCTCCTTGAAGACCCAGACTTTGTTCATCTCGGTAGCCCTAGTGTTTAAACACAGTGTCTTGAACATGGTAGATGTATGATAAATGTTTGCAGAATTCAAATGAATTTTAATAACCATAAGCTGATGAAATTTATAACTATAATAAATCAATCAAAAAGCATTTATTACATGCCTACTATTTGCCAGCATCCTTGGAGGTAATGTAATATGACTCTACATTTTACATACAACTTCTGACCCAAGTATCCCTAAAAAGGAACTATGGGATCACACAGACCTGGGAGGTCTGACCCAAAAAAGTCAAGCTTTCTCTTTGGCTCTGTCCCTATCCTGGAAAAAAAACTCTAGGGAAATCTCTAAAACAAACTATAGCTCATGTCTAGGGCTTGCCCACAAGCAGATCAGGGGAAGGAAAGGTGGCAGTGGAGAGAGGTGTAGAAATCTCAACTGCCTTCCCATAAGTACAAACAAGATAAAGTTAGGGAAAAGGTCTCAGGAAAATAGGTTGGCAACAGTGGAGTAGAAAAGGAGTGATCAGCTTTCAAAGACTTGGTATCTAGCATTACAACTACTGATCTACAAACATCAAAATTGGTTTGATGAAAATGATGAGGAAATTCAGAAGCTTCTAAATGAAAAAACAAAAACTCCATAGAGTTTGCCAGCAGGATAGTTCATCCATCTCTAAGAAGGCAACATGTAATTCCATTAAAAGTAAAGTTCAAGCAAAGTTTAGAGAGATGCACGAGTCCTGGCTCAGTAAGAATGCTGATAGTAAGAATCCAAAGCACTTTTATGATGCCTTGAAGACGATGAGCCAAAGACCTATGGTACGTCTCAACTACTCAGCACTGATGGAACCACATTAATTAACGATAAGGACACAATCCTGGAAAGATGGGCTGAGCACTTCCATGGGGTTCTAAACAGTCATCAACCAATGCTGAAGCCATTGACCATTTACCTCATGTTGAAGCCAATCATTCTAGTCAAACTTCCACCTGAAGAAGAAGTTCTGAATGCCATTAGGCTTCTCTTGTGTGGCAAAGTACCTGGAGCTGATTCTATTCCAGTTGAGATTTACAAGGCAGGGTGCCCATTGCTCATTCAAAAGCTGACTGAAATCTACTAGGTTACATGGCAAGAGAAGGTTATCCCCCAGGAGTTCAAGGATGCTTCATGTCTATAAATGAAAAGGAAATAGGTTGTCCTGTAACAATCACAGCAGGAAGGGGAGGGGTCTCTGTTAGTCATTGCTGGCAACATTCTTGCCAGTCCTCCTTAACAGGCTGATGCTTCACCTGGAAGATAGTCATCTACCTGAGAACACACCTTGTGTGACTTCAGAAAAGGTCAAGGAACTATGAGGAAATATGGTGAAAAGGCCAAGGAAATATGGTGTTTGCTAGCTGACAACTCCAACAGAAATTCCAGAATCAGAACAGAAGTCTGTACACAATATTCATCAATCTAACCAAGGCCTTTGATACTGTCAGTCTTGAGGGCTTATGGAAAAGCAAGGCAAAATTTGGTTGCCCAAAGGTTATCAGTATCAGATGTTAGTCACATAACAACATGCTGGCACAGGTTCTGAATAATGGACAATATCCTCTCACTTTCACAGTCACCAGTGAAGGAGGGCTGTTGTGCTTGCTCCCATACTTTTTAGCATAATGTTTTTAGCTATGTTGTCAGATGCCTTCAACAAGGATGAAAATGGCATCAAAGTCAGCTATCACAATGATGGTAAATTATTTAACTTGAAAAGGCTACAAGCCAAGACTAAGGTAGAGGGAGACTTGGTCTGTGACTTTTTGTTGGAAGATTATACACTCAATACAGCCTCTAAGACTGAGATGCAGTAGAGTATGGATCTATTCACTACCATTTATGCTAATTTTGGCCTGATGATTAATACTAAGAAAACAGAGCTTCTCCACAAATCAGCACCTCATCATCCATACCTGGAACCACTGGTCACAGCAAATGGGGAGATTTTGAATGCTATGGATAAAGTTCACTTGCCTGGGCAGTATACTTTCCAGGGATGTGCACATAGACGGAGAGGTGAGGTTCATGTACAAACTGCTAGAGCTAGCTCTAGAAATGAAATTATAGCCAATTACTTTTCAGATCTCTGAAACTCAGAACATGTCCCCCTCCTCCACCCTTCTCCCTTCTCATAGGTAGATTTCTTTCTTTTTTCTTTCTTGAAGCAATTGGAGTTAAGTGACTTGCTCAGGATCACACAGAAGCAGTATTTGAAGTCAGGTCCTCCTGACTCCAGGGCCCATGTTCTATCTACCTTGCCACCTAGCTACTCCAGCAGATTCTTTTCTAAAAGAGTAGGGAAAACAGAGTCTTTTGGTGGATCTACAAGTGCCTCCCTCTGCCTCATGATGACTCATTACATAAAAGAGGCCTGACAGTGCAGCAAAAGTGCAGGAAAAGACTTTAAAGCAAATATTCTTAACCTTTTTCATCATAGATTCATCTAATTGGTGAAACCTATGGACCTCTGCTTAGAATACTGTTTTAAAGGCATTTAATAAAATATATAGGATTACAAAGGAAACCAATTATATTGAAATAGTTATCAAAATATTTTTTAAAAAAAACAATTGCACAGACTCCAAGGTTAAGAATCCCTACTAAAGGGAAAGACAACTCCCATTCTCATTCTGACTTCTTCCATTCTTCTGAATGTATAGCTATAAAATGTATTCACCTATGGTGAGGAAAGTATGTGATGAGACTGAATTGCAAGACCCTAGATACTTCTTCTGCTTTGTGTTTCTTTCCCTGAATACAGGTGACCAAAGGGTCATCTTGGGATGAATGATTCCAGCTTTAACAGCTACATTGAGAATCCCAGAGATCTGGAATCAGTGGGACATGTAGGAGCCTAGTACCAGAAAAATTCCCTGCACCTACTGCAATGCTACTCCAGAGGGATAAAAAATAAAGATGATTACTGACAAATGGAAAAGCAGAAATCATGCCCTGGTTGATCAGAGAACAGAGACCTTGAGAAAGTCAGCTGGACAATACAAAGCCAAGATAAAATAAAATGGCTATTCAGAAAGTCCCACAAAGTATTTCATGTTTTTAGGTTGTATTAACCTAACGGAAGAGTCTAAGAGAAGTTGTGAGTTGGCAGTTACTGCTTACTGTTCTACTCCTGTGTCAATAGTCAACCTGATCTTTGTTTTTTTCGTATGTGTAGAACCCATATAAAATTGCATGTCATCTTGGGGAGGGAGGGACAGAAAATTTTTTTTTAATTTTAATTTTCAACATTCATTTCCACAAAATTTTGAATTCCAAATTTTCTCTCCATCCCTCCCCTCCCCTCACCCCAAAATGCCTTGCATTCTGATTGCCTCTTCCACCAATGTGCCCTCCCTTCTAATACCCCTCCCTTCCCTTGTCCCCATCTTTTCTCTTGTCCTGTAAGGCAAGATTAATTTCTATACCCCATAACCCGTATTTCTTATTTTCCAGTTGTACACAGAAACAATTCTCAACATTTCTTCCTAAAAGTTGAATTCCAACTTCTCTCCTTCCTCCCTCACCACCCATCCCCACTGAGAAGGCCAACAATTCAACATAGGCTATATATGTGTAGTTTCACAAATGACTTTCATAATAGTCATGTTGTGTAAGACTAAGTACATTTCCCTCCATCCTATCCTGCCCCCCATTGTTGCTATTCTCTCTTTTGATCCTGTCCCTCCCCAAGAGTGTTGACTTCTAATTGCTCCCTCCTCCCATTTGCCCTCCCTTCTATCATCCCCCCTGACCCTGCTTATCCCCTTCTCCCCTACTTTCCAGACAAAAAGTTTAAAACTTATGGAAGTGATTGTTGAAAACTAAAAACAAATAAATTAACTGAATTTTTTAAAAAAAAGAAATTTTTTTCCAAGAGTTAGTTTTGGTTTGTTTTGTTTTGATTGGATTTTTTGGGAGGAGAAGAGTCTGACTTCTCTCTTTAAAGGCAGGTATCCCCCAGGGTCACACAGCTACATGTGTCTGAGGCCATATTAGAACTCAGAAAGATGAGTTTCTCACCTCAGGTCTCGTGCTGTAACCACTATGTGCCACCCAGTTGCTCAAGTCCATTATTAATATGGCAGCAACCATTTCTTATGTGCTATCAAGGATGTGGGTCACCTACCCTGGAAACACACAGCCCAGATGAGGAAGAGTAAAGAGAGCAGGGTGGAAAAGGCTGCTTTAAAGTGGTTTTTACAATAGCAAGGAACTAGAAAGTGGGTGCCCACCAACTGGGGAATGATTCATCAAACTGCCCTACATCCACGTAATGGAATGATATTGCTCTTTAAGAAATGACAAATGTGAAGAATTCCAAGTAAGCAAAATGTACTGATGACCCCATATAGGAAAACAACAGTCAAAGACCCAATTCAATGATCAATCATGACTCCGGAGGGCTGCTGATGAAGCATGCCTGCCTCCCTACCCTCAGAAGAGAGGTGGTAGACTGCAGGTTCAGAATGAGGCATGCATCTTTAGCAACAGCTCAGTTTTGCTTGACTGTGCTTATTTATTACAGGGGAGGCTTCTAATGGGGGAAGTCATTGAGAAGTCACAACAATGTTTAAAAATAGATAAATCAATAAAACATTTTAAAAGAAAAACAAGTTGATTTAATGCCTCTCACCCAGTTTTCTCTAGTTCCAAAATCCTTTTCAGTTTCAAATCCCTTCCCCACTCTCCCACATTCACTGCCTTGAGTCAGGTCACACTATAAATATCCCTCACTGTCCTGCTAGCTGAATATTCTCTTCCTGGCTGACTGCTCTCAGTGTATGTGAGAGAGATGGAAGAGGCCAGGGGACTTCACAAATAGCCCTGCAAACGAATGGGGCCTGGTGGGATACAGAGAGGCCCTTTGATTCAACCCTGCTGTTTGCAGAGCCCCCTACTATTTGAGACTAAGCCTCTTAGGCTCACATTTTCAGTCCAAAAGAATCCCCCTTTCTCCAGGGGCCATGCTACAAGCTGGTCTAGCAGAAGCTCCTTTCCAGAAACCCCAGGAAAGTCCAAACTTTGGCAGGTGAGTTTTGTGTACCCTGCACCCTGTTTGAGGCAGACCCCATATTGGTTCACTGTTTCAGCAGTAGACTGAGAAGTCTGTTGGCATCCCTTCCCTATCTCTCTACACATCCAGTCTAGGTCAGCCAACCAAATCCCTTCTCTCATCTTTTCAGAATCCCTCCTCCTCCCAGCCCACCCTTAGGCCTCCCATCTGCTACCCTTAGAACAATCTCAGCTCCTTCCTTCCAAACCTCGAGGATGTAGATAAATAAAACTGTGAGGGAATGTGTTTCTAGGATCATGATAAGAACCCATCTCCCTCCTCACCTCCATCTCTTGGAATCCCTTGCTTTCTCAGCTCAGGTACTACCTCCTATATTCAGACTCTCCTGATCCTTCCCCTCCCAGGTTATCCCCCAAAATTACTGTGTATTTGTTTTCTATTTCTTTTTTCTCCATTTTATATTTACCTGTCTGTGTATGCTATCTGTCCTCCGTCCTCCAACCCCCCCCTACCATCCCCTCAAGAATAATGTGTGTTCCTTGAGGTCAAGTATTATTTAATTATGGCACATAGTAAGCACTCAATAAATGCTTATTGAACTGACATTTTATAATGCTTTAAGGTTTATGGAGCAATGTCTTCACAACTGTGTGGGCTGGATAGTGCAAGTATTAGTATCTTTATTTTATGCATGAGGAAACTTCGACTCAGAAAGCTGAAGGGCTAAGTAGTACCTTAAACCTTAAAGTGATCCTAAGACCAGTGTCCTTTCCACAGTCTTTCTTATAAGAACTATAGGAAATTACTGCCAGATCTCAAGATGCCATGATGTTATTTGATGTCAAAAAAAAGTTAGGAAATCAGATCTCCCTATAAAAGTAACAAATGTCAGATATTTGCAATAGGGCATTCAGGATACAAAATAATAAAATAGTCCCAAGGCACATCCCATCCCCCAAAACAGAAAGCTTTGCAAACTGGAATTTTCCATGGGCATCACTGGAAAGAATGAGAGGGAACTTTCCCCTTTCTTTTCTGTCTGACGTATTTTTTCCTCTGTCCGTGTCTTTTTAGATTCAAAACCCTGGGTCAGCCATGTAGACTGCAAAACTATAACAGGAAGGTATAAGAGACAGTGTGCAGTGGTGGTAGTAGAAAGGGCACTGGTTTGGTATGCTAAGATTATTCCTTCTGTCTCTGACTGAGAAGAAATCTTCAGAAACCTGCCTTTCTTGTTCTTCCAATTTGTTCTAGCTTTCCAAGCTTTTCGAAGGGTTAAATCCTTTGGCCTCAAGCAGCTGCAATTTTATCTTATCTCATTACTATCTAGTCTCTAAATAGCCTTCTGGACTCTATTGCCCTAAACCCAAATTGGATTATAACCACCTGGAAGGCTATTCCCCACCACCACCCACCCAGCTGACAATATCTAAATCTTGTTGAATAAATGAGTGAATGAACAGCAAAGGGAGAAGGGGATGATGGGTGGCAAGGTGGGGCAGAAAATAGAGCCCTGGAGTATGAAAGACCTGAGTTCAAATTTAGCCTCAGATACCAGCTACCTGTGTAACCCTGGGCATGTCTTTTAACTTTGCCTCAGCATCCTCATCTGTCAAATGAGCTGGAGAAGAAAATGGTAAGCCACTCCAGTAATTTTGCCAAGAAAATCCCTAATGAGGTCAGACATGACTAAACAACAACAAAAAAAAGGAAAACACACACACACACACACACACACACACACACACACACACACACACACATATACACCTTAAAAGGCTCAATTTAACCAGCCTTTATCAAGTGCCTACGGTGTACCAGGCATCAAGCTTAGGCACTGGAAAACCAAAGTCAAAACAAAATAATTCCTTCAAGGAGCTGTTACTCTACTGGGGAGAAAATAACATGTACCCAGATCAATATGTATGAAATATATGCAGAATTAATGCAAAGTAATTTGTTGAGAGGAGGAGAGAACTAACAGCTGGGTGGGAGAGAAAGAATAAGCCTTGTGTAGCAGAGGCTTCTGGCTTCATAGCAAGCCTTCTCTTTCTGTTCTTTGTACAGAAAACCATTTGCATCTGTTGATTGTTGATCAAGTTTATAATAATAAAAAGGTTTGTTTTTTTTTAAACTGAGGAGGGGTGGAGAATCAGGAAATGCCTTTTATAGGAGGTGGCACCTGAGATGTATAACCAGCCTGACCATTCCCTGTTCCAGCAGGCCCTAGGTTCAGACTACTTCCTTCCATAGTAAAACTTCCCACAGCCAGATTTTGTATAGGAGAAAAGGATTTAGAGTTGGAAGGAAACTTGTTGATCACTCCTGCTAAGCCCTCTCGTTTTACAGATAGGGAAACAGTAAGTAAGGTAAGACTTTCTCAAGATCACAAAGGCAGTTAAATGTCAGAGCCAGGATTTCAACTCATTTCCTCTTCCTCTAAAAATCAGCATTTGTTTTCATTCCTACACCTGGGACACTTGGAAGATCCAGCTTAGCAAACTTGCTATTGTGACAAAGATGCTCCAATTCAGCCAGGGCTTTTCAGGACTATGTCCATCTGGTACCAGTAGAAGAGCTGCTAGGACAGACCTTAAGGATACATGGAAAAGGCAATCACCTACATCATATAAGTCTAACAAAGCTAGAAAGGTTCGTTTAACCCATAAAAACACCTCCCTCATTTACGCAATGATCCTTGATATTGTACCATTGAAGCCTCATTCCTCCAGCTTGACTAAAATGCTAATGCTGTCAATGGTGAGCACTCAAACTATCATGAGTCATTTACACTTCAGTTCAGTTCAGGTTTCAACTCATTCTGAGAGCAGGTTTTACAAGGAAGGAAACTGAAAACATTGAACTCTAGAAGAGGGATAAAGACCACAGGCTAGAGGTGTGACCTACTTTATAACTGGCATGGTTGTGTACTACAAACCGACTAGACAGAAGGAGTCCATGGATGAGATGTTTGGAAAATGAATCACAATTGCACAATGGGGGTATGGTAAAAGTAGTGATGGGAGATTTCACTTATCTACTAGTGCCCTCTCTGACAAAAACAGAAGAGACAGTAAATTTTTGCTTTGCTTTAATAATGATTTCAATCCTTCAAAAGATAGACTTTGTTGCCCAAGTAGGGGCAGAAATGGCCCTTGAGGGGAAAAGAGATCACTCCATCTTGGAATTCATAACAGAAAATGAGAAGAGAGCTATGCATATTTTAGTATTCACTCTAGAGTGTGGGAGACCAAATGTCACTGAATTCAGAACAAAGATTGGCGAGATCCCATAATTTGTCAGGCACAAGAACGATGCGGGGCAGGGGGGTGGCAGCTTTTAAGAATGAAATTCTGAGGGAGATGCCCTAGGAGAGTCTATCTGGGAGACTGCGGAGGCAGCGCAGGGAGCAACTATATAGAGGGTTTTGCTACGCAAGGTGAAGGGCGTGACACCCTTTGTAGTGGCTCTGAGGGCCAAGCCTCCTAAAGAACATGTTGATAAACATCTCCCTAAAATTAGACATGATGCTCTTAAGAAAGAAGTTGTTGAAGCTTCCAGTAGAGAAAATGAAAAGTTTCACTTGGATGTTGAGTGGAAGATGCACATTGACCGACTTTCTTTGAACAAACTTGTGCAGAGAAAAGTGGAAGATGTTATGCAAGGATTTTTGATAAACACTGAAGAAAGAAGAAACAGATGTCGGGAACTCCTGGAAGCTGAAGAAAATGAATATTTAACTGAAATTGGAAAAAAGGAAATCATAGCAAAGATTAGACAAGATGAGATGAGGGAGAAAACTTGAATAGTAAGAGAAGCAAGAGAAAAAGAAAGATGAGAGTTTGTGGCTAAAAAACGAGACTAACAATTCGGGAACACTGTGACGATCTCCGTAACTACTTGATCCAAGCCCACGAGAAGAAAGTGTATGAAGAAGGAGCAGCACAGGTAGCATTTAATGAAGAACTCAGAAAACAGAAAATGATAGAAGAAAAACTGTTCATTGAGCTGTGGGAACAGGACAGATTGGCAAAGGAAAAGAGAGAAGCTAAAGAAGCTGCTGAAAAAGTCAAGAGAGAGGAGGAGGCGCTCATGTCTCAATGCCCAACTGGCTACTCTTAATGCTCAGAAACAAGAGGCCAAGCATCTAAAGGAAGAAGAAGGCCTCAAGAGAATAGCTCAGCTGAAAAGAGATAAAGAAAGAGAGAGGCTGGAGAAGCAGAGGAAAATGTGTCAGACCAGGGACATTCTGCAGAAAGCCCTCCAAGACAGGAAGGACCGTCTTGCTCAGGAAAGAGCCAAGGAACTTTACTTGGACAGCAAGCTTTTAGAAATTGCTTGTCAAGAAACACGAGATGAGAATGAAGAACAAGGCAAAAGAAAGAAGACAATGAGAGGGAAGGAAAGGTATATCAGTCCTATCTGAATCAGTGCTGGGAAGCTGAGAGAAATCAAGAGGATGAGGCAGACAAAATCATAGCGGTGGAGGCTAAAAATAAAAGCCAAGAAGGACGCACAGCTGATGCTTGAAAAGGATGCAAGAAAATGACCAATGGATGATGTCTTGGCTACCAGACGACTACAAGTTATAGAAAAAAAAATTCAGGGAAACCCTGGAATACAGGGAGCAACTGCAAGCTCAGATTGAACACCAGCAATAGATGCGAGAGGCAGAAAAGGCAGAAGAAAGGCAAGAGTATGAAGCACTGATGGCGGAGGAAGAACTCAAGGAAAGAATTCAGGAGGTACTTGCAAAGTATGAAGCAGACCAAGAACACATCCATCCCTTTTGAAGAACTGCTCCCTTTCCATGATAGTATGTTTAGTATCAATTAAGATACTGTTATCTTATGCTCAAATATAATTGATTTCCAATTTCTTACTAATTCATGAATAAACTATCCTTTCTTCTTGAAAAAAAATGAAATTCTGAGTACATTAAATGGAGATCATTCCAATGAGGGGAAAAAAAGGAAACTAAGGAGTCCAAATTAAATATACAGAAAATTCATTAACCAACTTAAATTTTTTAAAAGTATATATAGCAGATGAAGCAAGGGCAAGTAACAGAATATTAATACAAAATAATTGTTACATGGTTCTATAAGAATCATTTCAGGAGCACTAAAATTCAGAATGGATTGAGATTGGTAATGCATATTAAGTGTATGGAAGAATTTTTTTTTAAAGTAATAGAAATTCATGACTTCGTTATAGAATCCTCTTTTGTGTTCTGCTGTGTGTATAAAAATGCTCTCTTTTTGGTGTTTAAGTTCAGAATTTTTAAAAAATGGTTTTAAGTGCATGGTTCCTAGACTGATAGCCCCGAAGAAATCAAAGAAAGAGGAAAAATATATCTGTACAAAAATATTTAAAGCAGGTCTCTTCATGATAGTCAAAAATTGTAAACTTAAAGGGTGTCTTCCTATGAGGGAATGGCTAAACAAATTGTAGTATATAAATGTAATAGAATATTATTATGCCGTAAGAAATAATAAAATAAACATTTTCAGAAGAAACTAGGAAGACCTTTATGAATTGATATAGAGCAAGTAGGCAGAACTAAGAGAACAATTTTTACAATGGTGATATTATGGGGGGAAATCCTTTAGTCTGTAGTACTCTGATTAATGCCTGAGTCCAAAATAATTAAAATGACACCCCTCACCTGTTGCCAAAAATGGTAATGGACTCAAATGCGGAAAAGAGACATACATTTTTGGGCATGACCAATGGGAGAATTTCTTTTTTCTGGACTATGCAGGTATTTAATGAGGGTTTTCTTTTTCTTTTCTTTTTTTATTAAATGGTGGGAAGACTAGATTAATTTTTAAAATCATATAAAATTAAATTCAAAATGTTTATATATACGGGTATCCAGAACACAGTTTGGAACTGTGCTTTTAAAAAATGATTCAAATTGCCACATCCTTTAACCCAGAGATCCCACTCTTAAGTATATATACACCAAGGAAATCAAAGACAGGAAGAAAGGCCCCACAAATACCAAATTATTCATTGTACTAGCAAAGAACTAGAAAGAAATTAAGTGTCCATCAACTGGGGAATGGATAAGCACTATAATGTATGCACCATTAAGAAATGACAAATATGAAGAATTCAAAGAAACATAAAAAATTCATATGAAATAATAGAGAAGTAAGCAGAAACAGGGAAACAATATACACAATGAAAATAACAAGGTAAACAGAAAGAAAGGTAAAATGAAATAGAATACAGGCTAATTATGACAAAGTTTAACAAGCTTGGTGCTGAAGAGATAAGAAAAGTACAACTTCATTTGAAGAGGTGAGGAACCATGAGTTATGAGATGATATATCTGCTATCAGATGCAGTCAATATGTTGGCTGCTTTTACTAAACTGTTTTTTGCTTTCTAAACTTTTGTTATTAAAAAAAAAAGACTTACTTGTCCAGGGAGTGAATGAATTATATATTCATAAATAAAAGTTAGAGAAAAACAAAAAGTATCAATAAAAATAAATATATTATATTAGGGAAAATAGGAAAATCAAAGAAAGGACACACAAGGGATAACGATAAGATGATAGAAATACTACAGAACAATTCTACTCTTAATTTGCCTCTGGTTCTTTTATGCCAAGGAAAATTATTTTTGGACAAGAAAGGAAGGACCAAACAAAAATGATTGATAGGCAGTTAAAACTCAAGATAAATGAGGAAATAGTGGAAGAAAAGCTCCTTTAAGTCCTTGTGAATCCAAGTCACTGAACTTACATGGGTTCTAAAAAACTGAGATGTAACTATTGAAATATCGTTAAAAGATTGACAGATGGGCGGGGTGTGGCAAAACTGAAGAAAGGCAAATAATTTTATTTTCTTTTTTAAATTATGTATTTATTTTTAGTATTCATTTTTTAAAAATTTTGAGTTTCAAATTCTCTCTCTTCCATTCCCTTCCTGACTCATTGTGAAGGCAAGAAATGTGATATCATTTGTACATGTGAAATCATGCAAAACAAAAAAAAAAAAGCAAGAAAAATAAGGAAAGTGATAAAATTATGTATTCTTCAATCTGCATTCAGATTAACATCACTTCTTTCTCTGCAGGTGGATAGCATTTTTCATCATGAGTCCTTCAGAACTGTCTTGGATCACTTCATTGTTGAGAATGGCTTGTACAATATAGCTGTTACCATGTTCTTGTTCTGAAGTCATTTCACTTTGCATCAGTTCATATATGTCTTCCTAGGTTTTTTCTGATAGGATCCTGCTAATCATTTCTTATAGCACAACAGCATTCCACCATAGTCATATACTTCGACTTGTTGAACCATTTCCCAGTTGACGGGCATCCTCGCAACTTCCAATTCTTTGTCACTACAAAAAGAACTGCCATAAGTAATTTTGTACGAGTAGATGCTTTTCCTTTCTCTTTGATCTCAAAGACCTCGGATACATACCTATAGGGTATGCACAGTTTTGCAGACCTTTGGACATGGTTCCAAATTGTTCTCGGAAATGGTTGAATCAGTTCCCAATTCCACCAAAAATACATTAGGGTCTCCATCATTATTATTGATTATTAACAAAATATTTTTAATTTAATATAATCAAAATTATCCATTTTACATCCCATGATCCTCTCTGTCTCTTGTTTGGTCATAAATTCTTCCCTTATCCCTAGCCTTGACAGGTAAATTTTCCATGCTTCCCTAATTTGCTTAAAATATCATATTTATGTCTAAATCACATACCCATTTTGACCTGAACTTGGTATGTGGTATGAGATGATTGGTCTATACTTAATTTCTGCCAAACAGTTTTCTAGTTTTCCCAGCAATTTTTGTCAAATAATAAGTTCTCCCAAAAGCTTGGATCTTTGGGTTTATGAAATACTAAATTGTTATGGTCATTTACTACTATTTATATCTGTCTAATCTATTCCACTGATCCACCACTATTTCTTAGCCAGTACCAGATTGTTTCAATGATTACCACTTTGTAATATCATTTGAGATATGGTACTGCAAGGTTATCCTCCTTCACTTTTTTTTTCATCAAGTCCCTTGAAATTCTTGACCTTTCATTCTTCGATGAGTGCTGTTATTATTTTTTCTAGCTCTATAAAACTTTTTGGTGACTTAATTGGTATAGCATTGAATAAGTAAATTAATTTAATGGAATTGTAATTTTTATTATATGGTTCAACCTGCCTATGAGCAATTAATATTTTTCCAATTTCTTAGATCTGTCTTTGCATGAAAATGGTTTTGTAATTACATTCATATAGTTCCTGAGTTGCAAGTATTTTATATTGTCTGCAGTTCTTTTAAATAGAATTTCTCTTTATGTCTCTTCCTGCTGGACTTTGTTGTTAATATATAAAAATGCTAATGATTTATCTGGGTTTATTTTATATCCTACAACTTTGCTAAAGTTAATTATTTCAACTAGTTTTTTAGTTGATACTTTAAGTATACCAACATATCATCTGAAAAGAATGATAGTTTTCTTTCCTCGTTGTTTATTCTAATTACTAAAATTTCTTTTTTCTATATTTCTATAAAGTAACCTGATTTTCAAAAAGGGAGAGAAAAGTAGAGGTTGTAAATGATGGGGCAGTGAATTTAATTCTCATTCCTGGGGAAGTCTGAAACATATTTTTAAAGAGCTGGCTTATGTCTAGGAAAAGAAGTAGTAATTACTAAGAACCTGCATAGGTATGGCGTCATCAAGAACAGTGATCCCAGACTAACTGCATGTCCTTTATTGACAAAAATGCTAAAGAAGTAAGTCAAAAGAGTGCCATGTTCCAGGCCATCAGCAGTTCGCCTTAGTTTTGACTCAGCTGAATATCATAATAAACTGGTTACCAGAAATCTTATCATCTTGATGATTGACTCACTTTTTGATACTTAAGGCCTTCTCAGATTCCCTCAGTTGCCTCTTCCCTCTGATTCTCCAATCAGAGAATTGGCTGGAAGGTAAAGCAATAAACTCCTCCCAAAGCCTTCCTGAAGCCCTGAACTTTTCAGAATTTTCCAGGTAAATCTCCATCAACAGCTTTGTTTGGTTTCCACTCCACTGAACATCATGGCATGGTGCAAGATACCCTTGGTGCCCCACCCCTTTCAGCTCCTTTGCTATTTTGTCTTCCCCGTTAGACTATAAGCTCCTTGAAGGGAGTAACTGCTTTTCTTATTCTTATTTGTATCCTCATCACTTCATACAATAGACATTCAGTAAATGTTTATTGAATTCACTTAAACATATACATATAGCTCACCTACATTTAAGCATTTGATGAAGGAGCTAAGGATATATAAACAAAATATATATAAACAAAATAGAGAAATGATGGTTGAATAATATAAAATCGAAGATTCAGAACTGCCTGAGTTATTAGGTCAAAAAAGCACTCATTAATGGTTCAACATCAACTTAGAGGTCTCCAATAGATTGCCCCCCCAAAACATATTCTTTACCTTGTGTTGTTTAATAGTTTCATCTATGACTTATGAAAGAGGCATAGTGAGACAAGCAAAAGTTGAAGGTCTATCTTAGGTCTATCTTAGCTAAAAAACACAGAAATTGACATGTAAAGAAGAAAGCCTTTAATCAATCAATCAATAAAGATTTATTAAGCACCTACTAAGTGCCAGGTATTGTAGAGGCAAAAGACAGTCCCTGACCTCAAGGAATTTACAGTCTAATGGGAAAGATAATATGCAAACAAATACATACAAAATAAGTTATATACAGGATAATTAAGAAATCAATAGAGAGGAGACAATAGAATTAAGTAGGGTTGGCAAAGGCTCCTTGGAAAAGATGGGATTTTAGTTGAAACTTGGAAGAAGCCAGAGAAGTCAGTAAACTAAAACATTCTCTACCCTAGAAAATGTAAGTTAATGAAAAAACCAGCAAAGTCAATGAAGTTATTACATTCAAACCTTGTCTCTAGTCACTTATCTACGTAAGATTCCCCAAAGGAATATGATTTGGGAGGTGAAACTATTCACCCTAAAACAAAGTAGAGTGCTTTACAGGGAGGGATGGGGTTCAGAGTCAGAGAACCTCCTTGTACTCCCCTTGAATCTTCCCACTAAATCTGACCTTTCATACCCAAATCTATTACCCTTAGCCTAATCTGGCCTATCCTAGATTACTTCCCACCTAAATCCTCCTTTGTCTGATACTTCTCAATTGCCTCCAGCTGTTTCTCACCCTTGATTTTATTATTAGTTACCCCAGTCTCATCAATATCCTCCTTAGACCCTCCTCCCAGACTACTAGACCACCTCTAGATCTTTCCCAAGATCTTTCTGTATATAAGTTCCATCTCACCTCCATGAAAGGGCTCAGATTCAATCCAGCTCTGACTCTGTCTACCTGAAATTCTGTCTGGCCCACTTGTCAATAGAAGCATCACAAAATGCTTAGGCTGACTGTGGTAGACACTATAAAATATCCGGGAGTCTACCTGCCAAAACGAACCTAGGGACTAAATGAACACAATTACAAAACACTTTTCGCACAAATAAAGTCAGATCTAAGTAAATGGAAAAACATCAGTTGCTCATGGACAGGCCAAGCTAAGACAATAAAAATGACAATTCTACCTAAATTAATTTATTTATTCAGTGCCATACCAATCAAACTGCCAGATAATTATTTTCTAGAGCTAGAAAAAAAAATATCAAAATTCATCCAGAAGAACAAAAGGTATCAAGGGAACTAATGAAAAGAAATGCTAGGGAAGATGGCCTAGACCAGATCTAAAATTGTACCATAAAGCAGCAATCATCAAAACCACTTGGTACTAGCTAAGAAATAGAGGGGCAGACTAGTGGAATAGGTTAGGTACTCAAGACACAGTAGTCAATTAATATAGCAATCTGCTATTTGATAAACCCAAGGACCCCAGCTTCTGTGATAAAAACTCACTGTTTGACAAAAACTGCTGAGAAAAGTGGCTGTATGTTAGTATGTTAGAAACTGGGCATAGACCCAATACCTGGCATTGTACACAAGAATAAAGTCCAAATGGATACATGATGTAGGTATAAAGACTGATACAATAAACAAATTAGGGGAGCAAGGAATAATGTATTTGTCATTTTTATGGAGAATGGAGAAATTTTTGATCAAACAAGAGATAAGAGAATATTACAAAGTGCAAATTGGATTATTTTGATTACAATAAATTGAAAAGATTTTGCACAAACAAACCCAATGCAACCAAGATCAGGAGGAAAGCAGAAACTAGGAAAGAATTTTTGCAACTAGTGTCTGTGATAAAGGCCTCATTTCTAAAATATATAGAGAACTGAGACAAATTTACAAAAATACAAGTCATTCCCCAATTGATAAATGGTCAAAGGATATGAACAGGCAATTTTCAGAGGAAGAAATTAAAGCTATCTATAATCACATGAAAAATTCTCTAAATCCCTATTGATTAGAGAGATGCAAATCAAAACAACTGAGGTACCACATCACACCTATCAGATTGGCTAACATGACAAAACAGGAAGATGATAAATGTTGGAAAAAATGTGGGAGAGTTGGAACACTAATTCATTGTTGGTAGAGCTGTGAGCTGATCCAACCTTTCTGGAGATCAATTTGAAACTCTGCCCAAAGGGCTACAAAATGTGCATATCTTTTGATCCAGCAATATTACTTCTAGGACTGTATCCCAAAGAAATCATAAAAATGGGAAAGGGTCCCACATATACAAAAATATTTATAGCAGCTCTCTTTGTGGTGGCCAAGAACTAGAAATCAAGGAAATGCCCATCAATTGGGGAATGACTGAAAAAGTTGTGGTATATGAATGTAATGGAATACTATTGTGCTATAAGAAATGATGAAGAGAGAGACCTGGAAGGACCTATATGAATTGATGCTGAGTGAAAGGAGCAGAACCAGGAGAACTTTGTACACAGCAACAACCACAGAGTACAAGGAACTTTTTTGGTAGACTTAGTCCTTCACAGAAATGCAAGGACCTAAAACATTCCCAAAAGACTCTTGAGGCAAAATGCCTTCCACATCCAGAGAAAGAACTATGGAACTGGATCACAAAATGATCCAGTTTTCTCTTGAGTTATGCTTGGTTTGGTTTGGTTTTCTCCCATTCATTTTAATTCTTCTATACAACATGACTAAGGTGAAAATGTATTTAATAAGAACGTATGTGTAGAACCCATATAAGACTGCACGCCATCACAGGGAGGCAGGGGGACAGGGAGGAGGAAAAATCTAAGATATATGGGAGTGATTATAGAAAACTGAAAACAAATAAAATAATTTTTTTAAAAAATTTTTAAATGCTTAGGGTCCTTAAGAGTCAACATAATATGGAAAAGCTTCGATAAACTTTGTTTTACTTTGACTGGAAGAAGTCTTGAGTCAAATTCATTCAGCAGGACCTGGCATGTTGGTATTTTCGGGTCCTGAGCACCCCAAACCTCAGTATGGTTACCAGACCTCAACAGGAAGCTGTAGGGTTAATGGAATATAAGGTCTTCCTTGTCCATTAATAGGCCCATATGACCACATGTGTTCCTTTTTCCCTTAGAACATGGGCCATGTTCCCAGTTCTAAAGGTACACCGGTATTTCAATCACAGATGTCTTGCTGCTTTGAGCTCTGGCCCAGTTCACAGCTGTGACACATCCTGAGTCACATAGAGCCATGACACAGAGCCAATCAGGCTCTGGGCCATGGGTATTTTCATGCTTTTCCAATTAAATGCTAAGGCATGTAGATGTTCAAGCTTCTTAGGCTAAGCCAATCAAGTACCCAGTCTTTGTTAGAAAAACACATTTATTATATTGTTTGAAAGGAGAGGAACAGGTAGAGGGAGGAACTTACCTAGGGGGATTTGCTTGCAAGGAGACTTGTTTGCAAGAAGGCTGGAGGGAAAGAATGTTTAAGATGTCAGTGTTCCCTGGATTGGTGATATGTACAAATATTTCTGTTACTTTCTTAAGTTTTGCCTTCTGGTATCTCAATAGTGATGCTCCAAATAAATGTTTTGGTTTGGTCTTGAATGAAGAGAGCTTACTATATTTTGTGGCTCAACACTGGAAATACATATTTTTATTCATAGCAGCTGCTATGAATATTGTATTGGCATTACAGAGGATTATTATATAGGAGAAACTAGACCAAAAATGATTTATTCTATGAAATTTAAATTCAGTCAAAGGGACACACTTGAGGACCTAGAGGGTCACAAGTGACCTTGAGGCCAAAGGTTCCCCACCCCTGACCTAGACCTTCTCTGCCTTGAGAGTGAAAACTGAAGAAGTCAAAAGGACAGTTTTTAACCAATCCTATACTAAGGGTTGTTGCTTTAGCTGAAAGAACATAGTACTCTAGTTGAGAAAAGCATTCATTATCCAGCTAAAAATGGTGTAGCCCCTCATTCAGCCTTGAGAATAGCCTAGCAGTCAAGCAATTCGTGACTTTGACCTAAGTTGCACCTACTAGTAGCCAGCCCACCCACTAGTCCTCCTTTCCAGCAAAGACTCTGCGCTCTGGGAGGGTTTAACCCAGCCGACCAGCAGATCAACTCATTCATCACCTACCACCCACCTCTTATTCCACAGTGAACTTCATGAGGACCCTCCTTAAAGAAAAAGGACACTGAGGTACTGAAGTTCTGGAGCAATGAGTTGCCTTGGTCACTTGTGTTCCCTATACTTGTACATCACCACCATCTTTAAGTTCATGTCCACTCTTCCTTCCACATACTCTGTATAAATTTGTGAGAGAATACACCACTGGAGGTAGGGCAAGGAATGCTTTTTAATAACTGTCCTTGTTATCATGTCATTTTAATTAATTGCTAAAGAATTAGCTGACTCTATTAGCTGACTGTTAATTGGCAGGGTTTCAGGAGCTAACATTTAAGAGGGTAACAACCCACTCAACCACATTGCTCCTTTCTCTTGAATCCCTAGTTTTCTTATCATTTCATTGATAATGCCCAAGCAAATCTCCTCCTTGGATCACTCCTACTATTTATGTCTTTGCTCCTACACACATACTGCTGAATAAAGGTAGAGAACATCACATACCTGTTCTGACTGGATTCATCACTAATTTATTTTACACAGCCTAGAATGGGCCTTCATTGCTGCTAGGTAATCCTACTATACCTCTCTTATCGACTCACTATCCTGCTCTTCACAGTGGCTCTTCCAAACTTTTTCATCCCTTCTCAAATTTCCCATGGCTCCGCCTTTCCTGCTCAACTGAGAACCTTGCCTCAATATTTTACAGGAAAAACTAAGGTCATTTACCATGAGTTCCCTCTCTTCCTCATCTCATATCATATCCCTCATATATCTCTTGCCACTATCTACTCCTTCACCAGTCTCACATAAAGTGACCTTGTTATTGTTCAGTTGTGTCTAATTCTTCATGACCCTATTTGGGGTTTTCTTGACAAAGATACTCTAATGCTTTGCCATTTCCTTCTCTAACTCATTTTACAGATGAGAAAACTAAGAAAAGCAGAGTTAAGTGTCACACAGTGAGTGTCTGAGGCCAGATTTGAACTCAGGAAGGTGAGTCTTCCTTACTCCAGGTCCAGCACTATCCACTGCACTACATAGGTACCCAAGTCAACGCTTTACCTCTCAAGCAATCCTTTTCCTTCCCATCTCTTCCAATAGACTTCTCTCTCTTGTCATCCCCATCCTATCATTTATTTTCAATCTCTTCCTGTCTATTGGCTCATTCCTTACTATTACCTACAAACATACTCTTTACTTGATCCTTCTATCCATACTATCATCCTTTAGCCCTATGCAGCTAAATTCCTTGAAAAAGCTGTCTACAATAGGTAGACTCTCACTCTCTTTTTAACCTCTTCCAATATAGCTTTCAACCTTATCACTGCACTGAAACTACTTTCTCCAAAGTTACCAATGATCTCTTAGTTCCCAAATCCAATGGATTTTTTTTCTATATTTTCATTCTTCTTGACTTTTCTGTAGCCTTTGACAATATTGATCATACTCTCATTGATACTCTCTTTTCTCTAGGTTTTCAAGACACCATCACTTTCTGATGGTTCTCCTCCTACAAATCTGACCATACCTTTGCAGTCTTCTTTACTGGATCCTCATCTAAATCATACCCTCTAACTTTAAGTATCCCCCAGGGATACTTCTCTTTTCTCTTTATATTACTTCACTTGATGATCTCATCAGTTCCTATGAATTTAATTGTCATGTCTAAGCTGATAATTCTCATATCTACAAATCCTGTCCAGTCTTCCCATTGATCTCCAATCTCAAGTCTCCAACTGCCTTTAAGTCATCTTGAATTGGATGTCCAGTAGACATCTTAAACTCAACATGTCTAAAACCAAATTCGTTATCTTTTCCCCTAAATTCTCCTCCTCCCTACTTTCCCTATTAATGTAGAGGGCAATACCATCCTTCCAGTCTCTCATAGCACAAAACCTTGGTGCCAATAATATCTCTCACTCCCCACTGCCAAGGCCTGTTGATTTTACCTTGACAACATCTCTCAAATATGCCCCTTCTCTCCTCTGACACTGCCACCCCACTAGTGTAGACCCTTATCACCTCATACCCAGTCTAATGTAAAACTTGCTGGTGGATCTACCTGACTCAAATCTCTCCCCACTCCAATCTACCCTCCATTCAGTAACTAAAGGGTGACATCCATCCACATCACTCCTCCTCAATAAATTCCAATGGCTCCCTATCACCTCCAGGATCAACAAAATCCTCTTCTTGGAGTTTAAAGTCCTTTATAACCTAACCCTCCCCTACCTTTCCAGTCTTCTTACACGCTTTTCTCTGCCATATTCTCTTTGATCCAATGACACTGTCTCCCTCTCTCAGTTTTGGGTGTTTTCTCTGGATGTCCCCCATGACTGGAATGTTTTCTGCCTACTGTCTTCCCTGGCTTCCTTTAAGTCTCAACTAAACTCCCATCTTCTACAGGAAGCCTTTCCAACTCCTTTTAATTTTAGTGCCTTCCCTCTGTTACATCTATTTACCCTCTACACAGCTTGTTAGTATATATTTATTTATTGTCTCCTCTTTTAGATTGAGTCCTTTGAGAGCAGAGACTATCTTATGCCTCTTTTCATATCCCCTGTGTTTAGCACAGTGCCAGGCACATGGTGGATGCTTAATGAATGTTTATCAATTGATAGATAGCAGTCACACACACACCCCCACCCAACCTGCCAACCTGTGTAGGGATTAGATGAATGAGCCTAGAGAGAAGTGTTATACTTGAATGAAAACATAAAATGAACATGCTTATCCAATTTACAAAAGACATAAATCTAGGAAGAATAGAAAATATAATGGATAACAGATTCAGGATCTCAGAAAATCTTAACAGTTTAGACTGTTGGACTAAATCTTATAAGGTAAAATTCACTGGAGATGAATAGTAAATCTTATGCTTGGGTTTTTAAAAATCAAGTTTTCAGGAAAGTATAGGGAAGAGCCATGACTAGATCTAAACAAGATTGAGAGATTTTAGTGAAATGTACGGCCAACATGAGTCAATTGTTAGACATGGCAGTCAAAAATGTTAATGTGATCTTAGTCTTCATTACAATATAGTGTCCAGGGCACGCACGCACACACACACACACACACACACACACACACACGCATGCATGCACAATAAGAGTCTTCCTGTACTCTTCTCAGATTAGACCACATCCCAAGTTTGAGTGCCACACTTCAGGAAAAGCATTAACAAGCCAGGAAGCATCATCATAATACCTAACATTTACGTAGTGCTTACTATGTGTTAAGTATGATCTCCTTTGAACTCTAAAACAACCCTGAGAGGGAGGTGCTATTAATATCCCCATTTTACAGGTAAGGGCAAACAGATGTTAAGTGACTTGTCAGGGTCACAAAGCTGGTAAGTGTCCAAAGTCAGATTTGAAGTCAGGTCCTCCTGACTCTAGGCTCAGGGCTCTGTACCACCTTCTGTCTAGCCCAGGAGTAGGGAACCTGTGAGTTTGGCCCTTTGATTGAATCCAAGCTTGTGAAGTTTCCCCACCCCTGGTCTAGCCCTAGTGAACAGAAATAGGAGCAATGGTTGGAAGTTGCAGAGAGACAGATTTAGGCTAGATATGAGGAAATTTTACAAACAATCAGAACTGCCCAAACTGGAATTGCCTACCTCTCATATCCCTCGCTAAAGGTCTTCAAGCAAAGGCTACATAGAAATGCTATACCAGGGATTCTTGGTTAGGGATAGGTTAAACTAGATGACTGCTGAAGTTCCTTCCAACTGTGAGTTTGTGTGTCTATGAATCATGGTGCTGTCCATGACAAAAAACAGAAAGAGCAAGTTCAGGAGAAGCCTATCTGCTTAGTGGCCCTGAGTTGGTCACAGTATAAAACAGAATCAACAAATGCTAGGTTTGCAAGGCATCTCCGGAACCAGATACCTGATTGAGAATCCCTTTTATAACTTTACTATATTAAGTGGGCCTCCTGACTTTCCTCTAGGGCCCCTAATGAAAAGGGACCTTCTTCACCCCAAAGCACCTAAAACCAATGCCTTCTTGGCCACTAAAGGCTAGAACAAGTCACAACTCTTTTATCCTGCTAGGCTTTACTTTCCTTATTACTAAAATGGGGTTGGGCTTCATCTGATCTCAAAGGTCCTTTCCAGCTCCAGAATCAGTAATCCTATAATATGGACCAGCAAGTTAAAATCACAACTTTGAAACAGGAGGAGTTAATATTATTGCCCTCTTAAGTCTGAGCCTTTCAACCCACCACTTGAAGAATAAGACTGAGGGGTGAAAAGAAGGAAAAAAAAAGAAAAGTGATTGTTATTTTTTAAATTACAGAAAGGAAGTTGATTTGAACTGCACATAGATGGTCTCACTATGAGAAACTAAATACATCTTGCAAGTCAGGTTTGGCCTGATACTACCCTCCTAGCTATGAACTTCATTGCCAGAGAGATAGTGTCCCATTATACCTGGAGAGTAACACTGTCCAGCCTACAGCTAACACTAGCTAATAACAATGATGCAGAGCAAGCTGGTGTGAGGGCAGTGCCTTTACTCCAGTATCAGCCTATTATTAATGGCACTTTCAGGTCAGCATTGTAGCACCTGGTCCATGTTTCCTGGTTTTCTTTCCCCTATCAACCAGTCTAGGGAGAGAGGGAGGGAAATGAGGGATCTCTGCCTGCTTCAGTAAACATTCACCCAACATATATTGATATTTATTGAATCTACTCTCAGCAAAGTACTATGGGTACCATGGAGCACTGTATGGCACTGCAGGGCACTCTACTAAGCATCACAGGGTTGTGAACAGAAGCACACAACCCAGCAGAAAGCTAAGCTAACCCCTGCAGCCATGCAAATGAGATGGGATAGGACAGGGGAGAGGTGCCAATTCCAAACAGCTGTACTTTTCACCTAAGCTGTCACCACTACCATTTTGATGACCAGTTTGGGTCAAACAAGGATAAAGAATTCCTACTCTGATCTGATTATGGAGGCTAGGGAGGGTGAGGGAGATGAAAGGACGTAGATGCAGGTAGCTGGGAGAAGGTGCTACCAGTAGGAGGAAATGAGAATACACAACCTGGCCTCCTTCCACTCAGGGGCTCTAAACTTTGCTGCTGTGAAGTTATAGCAAGATTAATCAGGGTCAAATGCTAAACAAAACTATTAAGTAGGTACCTAAAAGGAATGAGAAGCAAAGAAGGTGTGTGCCCAAGCTTAGCAGGGGAATGGACTTCCTGGGCCAGGGATATCTAGGCACTGATTTGGTATTCTTTCAGACTTTGGGTAGCTCATTCCATTCCTCTACTGTCTGCCAGATTATGTATCTGTGCAGCAGCACTGAATTTTCGTTCTCTCTCACCACTGACCTTGCTTGATCAGATACTGAACAGCTACAAAATCCATTTCTTTTGATGACAGCTTCCTCTAATTCAGAGTGAAAAGAGTATTGGACTTGGAATCAAAAGAGCCCCATCTGCCACTTGTAATATGTGTGACTGTGGCCAAGACATTTCATTTCTTGAATAAGACTTGAAAGACCTGGGTTTGAGACAGCTCCATCATTTGCTATAGGACTATGGGCATGTCACATGAACTCTCTGAGCCTCAGTTTCCCCATCTATAAATTAAGAGTAATAGAAGTAGAGGCAACAAGGCTATTGTGAAGACTGCTTTGTAATAACAATGACCCATTATGTAGTAGGTAGGCATCAGGTGCCTACTCTATGCCAGGCACTGTAAAGCTAAGCACTTCATAAGTATTATCTCATTTATCCTCACAACAGCCCTGGAAAGCAAATACTATTGTTATTCCCATTTTACTGTAGAAGAAACTGAGTCAAATAAAGGTCAAAAGACCTGCCTAGTCATACAGCTAGCAAGTGTCTGAGGCCAGATAGGAACTCCAAGCCCGGGGTCTTCATCCCTTAGCTGCCTTGTTATGTAGTGTGATTTAATTCATACCTTAATGTTTTTAAAGCACTTTATCTTCATTGTCTTTGATACTAGGTGTTATAAAGTACCACTTAACAAGGACAGCTAATATTTATATTGCAAGGTTGGAAATGGTATGTATAAGCTGTACCAAGTATTTTATATATATTATTTCATTTGATTCTTACAACAACCCTAGGTACTATTATGTCCTTTTACAGATAAAGAAACTGAGGTAAACACATGTGGCAACGTGGCCCAGGACCACACATCTAAGAAAGGTCTAAGACAGGATTCAAACTCAGGTCATATTGATTCCCCGTCCAGGACTCTATCCCAGACCACCTAAAATGCCCCTACCTCAAAGCTTGTTATCATCAGGATGTCTGTGGAATATCAAGTTACCAGGTTAACATCAAAAGCATAGAGGGCAAGAGACAAGAAGAACAAAGGAGTGAAATGAAGCCCCAAGGTTCAATGTAGCTAAAGTAGGAAAGAGTTATTATTCTGTAAGAGACAGTGTGCATTGCCTTCCACCCATCAGCCTATCGCTCTCATTCATCTGTCTCTGTACAGAACGCCGCCCAAGATATGCTACAATGCATGCGTGTCTACCCAGCACATACACATTGGTCAAGGTTTGGAGACAACCAGAAAATGCTGGAGTAAGGCTTCCTAGAGGGCTGAAATTCCATCCTAGTGTAAGGGAGGATTAGAGATGAGTTCAAGGAGATACAATATGTTAGGGGGAAGATTAGCACTTAAAAGCAGGAGCCTGGAAAAGGCAAAAACCTTGTCAACTACAGGAATGAAAACCTCACCCATATCTGCCTTGGGGTAAAGAACTCTGGGACATTGTTTGTTTGCTTTTGAACCAGAAGAGAAGTAAGAAATTAGGGTAATGGTGGAAGAAAGAAAAATGAGGAGAGAACAGGGAAAACCCAAGAGAACCAGGAAAGAGACAACAGGAAGACCATGGTAGAGCGTATGGAATCTTTTTACCCTTTCTCTGTTCAGAGGAAAGACCAGAGCCCAGTAGAGTGACCTGGCTTCAGGGGAAGGGAAGTGTCCCCAAGAACCATTAATTCTGCTTTGGGGCAGAAACAACTGGGAGCTCCGTATGCTAACCTACAGCTTTCTTTCTCATTCTACTGTAGAAGAATTCCTGATAGTGATCTTTCCCAATCAAAGAAACTGTAGAAACTGGAGATGGTGGTGAAAAATGTATCAAGAGTTCCTACAAACCATGTGGCAAGAAAGGAGATACAGGGGGAAATTTGGGCAAAGTGAAAACAAAAGACATCAATAAAAATCTACTTTTAAAAAGCACATGGCAAAAACAGACTAATTCTTGGGAGCTTGTGCATTTTTTGCTTGAGTCCTAACATCCTGAGCAGAAAGTGAAAATGCAAATTTCTCAAATATCTCATAATTTGTCCTTTGCTTGGACAGCACCAACATTGGGGGTTGCCTCTAGAGCAAAGGTTCTTATTCTGAGATTCATGAATTTTTTTTTTATATTTTGACTATGATTTCAATATAATTTATATCCCTCATAATCCTATAACCTTTATTTTATGAATATAAAAACATCTTGAGAGAAAGTCTACAGATTTCATTAGACTGCCAGAAAGTAAGAACCCTTGTTCTAGCCTAGAGTAACCCCCAAATTCAAGAGTTAACCTTTTAGAAAGAGTAGGGTAGTTCCTAAGCTGAATATCTACTGGAGAAATAAAAGGGACCTCCATGTAACTCCTCACAGCAAAGGGAATACCATGCCACCTATACTCTACCATTTTCCTTATACCCCTCCTACCAACACCTTGGACTCTGCCTTTGGGGTCTGATAAGTGAATTTTTGCCTGGGACAAGGTGTCCATATCACTTGCCATTCAATTCCACAATGTCACCATGCCCATACCCTCCCTTCCCCATTTCTAGCTCACCTTGCCACAATGTGTTATGTTCCTTATTAGAACATCTCTCCTTCCTGAGACAAGGGCCTACCTAGTTTGCTTATATTTGTAACTCCCCATGCTTTGCTGAATGACTGGCACACAATAAGTGCTTAATAAAGACTGCCCCTATCCCACCCCGCCCCCATATTAAAGTGATTCAGATAATGCAGGTTTGAAGGAAGGGGTCTTCTGAGCCGATGGTCCTTGGTTACCCAAGTCTCTTCTGTGCAGCTCCAAAGCCAGAAGGTAAAAAGAGGTGAATGCAAGGAAATGAATAAAGCAACAGCATGCCCAGATGTCATAGGAGTTTCTGAGGTTCCAGGAGTTAATAAAGAAAAATATATTGTCTTAGGAGAGACACCAGAAAAATGAATAGGATACAAAGGGTAGGCAGGCTTCTGTGCAGAACACAAGCTGTTCCTCAGGAAAAATGGGGGCATGGAGACAAAGAGGTACAACGGAATCATTGCAGAAATATCCCAGCCACTAAGACAGGCTAAGTTGCTGATGTCGCTGGTAATCCCAGTCCTATGAATCATATCCTAAACCTATGCCTAAGATTTTCCAAAGCCCTAATAGTTCCAACTGTCAGGACTAGACAAGAGTAAGAGAGAACAGATTCAGGTA
>CM053769.1:556678198-556708386 GCA_028658325.1 Potorous gilbertii
GTTTGCCATTTCCTTCTCCAGCTCATTTTACAAATGAGAAAACTAAGGGTTAAATGACTTGCCCAGGGTCACACTGTTAGTAAGTATCTGAAGTCTGATTTGAACTCAGGTACTCCTGACTCCAGGGCTGGTATTCTGTCCACTGGGCTACCTAACTGCCCATTAATAATAATAGCTACCATTTATATAGGAAGGAAGGAAGCAAGTGTTGAGGTCAGGGAATCATATGCTGAGGTTTGGAGAGCTTGGGAATCCAAAATACTAACCCCCTGGGTCCTGCCCAAATTAATTCCACTCAAGCCTTCTTTGAAGCCAAAGAAAAGCAAAGTTTATTTAAGATCTGCCATATTGGGGTGACTTTTAAGGAGCCTCACCATTTGTGAGGCTTCACAAGCAGACCAGATTAAATCTCAGCTAGACAGAATCTGAGCTAGATTACATCTGAGCTAGATTACATCTGAGCAACTTCTTGGAGGCAAGATGGAATTTATATACAGAAAGACTGGGGAGAGGGGGAGGGCCTAGTAGTATTGGGGTGATGGGAGGAGGGGTTTAGGAAGGGTCTTGAGGAGGAGTCTAAGGAGGATCTCGATGGAACTGAAGTGACTACAGGTCAGAATCAAGAGAGCAAGATTTTGATGTGATCAAGGACAGGAAGCAGCCAGAGACAATCTGGAGGCCACAGACAATGGAGATCGAGGCTAGGTTAAGGGTACAGATTGGGGTATGAAAACCAGATTAAGTGGGAAGATTCAAGGAGAATTCAAAGGGGTCCCCAGAATTTGTAGTCCATGACAAGCATTTATTAAGTACCTACTATGTGCCAGGAGCTTTACAAATATTATCACATTTCATGTTCCCCATTTTATAATAGAAGAAAATGAGGCAAACAGAGGTTAGGTCACTTGCCAAGTAAGTCTGCATATCTAATAAGTGTCTGAGACCAGCTTTGAATTCAGATGTGACTCCAGACCCCCAGTGCTCTTTTCACGGAGTCATGTATTGAACTCCCTAATGCAGGCACAGGAGCATAGAGCTAGAGCTAAAGAAGATTTCAGAGACTATCCAGACCAACCCCCTCATGTCATAGAGGAAAGTGAAGTCCAAAGGGAGAGAATGATTTTGTCCGAGGATAAATAGGTAGTAAATGGCAGAGATAGAAATTCAACTCCAGTCTTGACTGCAGACCTAGAATTTCTGCACTCCCTACATTCGTGAGCCCTGAGGAGTTCTTAGTGATTCTCAGGTGTCAAGTCAGCTTCTCTCTTTGTCCATTCTCTAGCCTCTTGCCATCTCTGTTTCCTCCTTCCTACTCCCGGACACGACACCCTGCCGTCCTGGGCCATTACTATGAGCTTCCTTCAGCTTGGCGAGAGCCATGCTTGCTTAGCCTGTTGCCTTGGAAGCGCAAGTGTACTTTCTTAACTTAGAAAAAAGTTCTTTGGTGAAGGGAAACTCTGCTCTGCAACACCAACTGGGGAAAGCCAATTCTAGTGCTCTCGGAGTTAAACTGAGCCAGGTTGATTGTCATGCAAATTTTATGCAAATGAAGTGAAAGGAAAAGCCACTGGGGAGGGGGCCCTTTGAGTACATCCAAACTGCAGCCATAACTTAAAGGGACAGGAACCTATGATTTTTCCCCCTCAGGGCACTCAGGAACAGAGGGGAATAAGGGAAAAGGAATGATTTTGCACAGATCTCAGAAGCAAGTTTCTTAACAATCTAGCAGGAACAAGCAGGTTGGAGAAGTAGGGACAAGGGAATTTTTTTGATTGGAGAAAGGAAGCCCTATTTACTTCCCCAAACTTATTTCCCATGACTATCTAACAGGTAATCAGCTCAAACCAAAGTGGTAGTACTCATCCTCATACCCTAAATCCACCCTGAGCATTTCTACCTCGTTATGTTAGCTCATTTCCCCCTACCTAAATGTCCTTTTCATCTTCTTTGCTTACTGAAGTCCTTCCTTCTTTCTATGCCTATCTTAAGTCCACCATCCTCCGTAAAGTGGTCAATGACATGTCTCCCTTTTCTTATCTCCTGCTATTGTCTCTCCCACTCATTTATTTAGCTTATGCTGCCTTGTATTAATTTGTTTTTATGTAAATGTCCTCCCTTGAGAATATTATACAATGACCACAATCATGTGAAGGAAAATATCACTGACTTCTGAACTCTGAGTGATGCAACAGCCAAGCACAGTTTCAGAAAACTGACAGAAAAGCATGCCTCCATCACTGAGAGGCAGTAGACCAGAGGTGAATAATAAAACATGATCACTGTGTTGATTTGTCTGGCTTTACTATACTGATTAGTTACAAGGGAGATGGGAGGGAGGGAGTAAGTGGGAACTAACAGTGGTGTAAAAAATAAATGAAAAGAATATCAATAAAGAATAAATAATGAATGACAAAATGTCCTGTCTCTTCAACCTGATTATGAGTCCTTCAAGGGCAAGGACTTAGCTGTTTATTTTGTACTCCCAGGCCTGCCTTCACCAGTAGGCACTCGATTTGTTGAAAATAATAGTCATTCACATTTGTGAGATGTTTTATGCTTTACAAATCTCTTTCCTCACAACCGTAAGGCAAGGCCTAGTCCCTACCCTCTCCTCTCCTTCTCCCAACTGTGAGTTCACATGGGTTAGGTGAGTTTCTAGGTACTGACATAAGAGGGTCTTTCCTATTTGGGGCCTTATATCCCCCTTTTACTCTGGGATAATCTCTCATCATTGCTCACTTCTTAGTTTCTACAAAGGTGGATGTAAAAACTTCCCAGATCCTGTATAAGTACTCAAGGTAACAAATGAATATCAGGCACAGAATAGTCTTTATTTCATCACATAGAAAGACATAAGAAAGGATTTACAAGAGTGTATTAATAGATATACGGATAAGACATAAAGTACTCATAGTATTCAGAAAGAACTGAACTTGGGGTGGCCGTCAGGGCAATATCTGACATTTCAGGGAATTTGTAGCTCTCTTACAGGATGCCATACAGTTCTTCTCAGCCTGCTAGTGTCCCTTGTTTGGTATAATCTTGGGAGGCAAATGCCCTTTGGGGCAAGAGAATAAATGGACTTGGACTCACTATATACTTCAGGGCTGCTGGGCAGGTAGTCCCTTAACCATCTTAATCATTCACAATAATATTAGGGGATGGCAAAGACATGATGTCTTACTCTTCCTGATGATGTAGCTTTAACTCCTATTGGCTCGGCAAGCACCATGTGGATGAAGCTCTTCTGTCTTTAAGGGGTCTGCTGTTTAGGTAATACCCTTCCTCTTGAATTCTCTCTTAAATTTGAGGTTATTTTTGAGACAATTCTCAAAGCTGGCACTGCCCAAGAAATCTCAATTTTCTGATTAGGAGGCTAGATTTTGGAATACCACTGCCTAGAAAATTGCCCTTCTCTGGCTAAAAGGACAGATTCTGAAACTGTATAATTCATAGTTACAAGGGGGAAGGGAAAAAATATTTACTAAATATCTACTATGTACCAGGCCCAGTGTTAAGCATTTTAGAAATATTTTTTTCATTGGATTCTCACAACAACCCTGGGAGGTAGCTGCTATCATAAAACTCATTTTACATTGAGGAAACTGAAGCAGACAGAGGTTAAGTGACTTACTCAAGATCACACAGCTAATAAGTATTGTGAGGTTGAATTTTAGGGTAAGTCACCCTGATTCCAGACCCAGCGCTCTGAAAGGGCCAGGGTCTCACATTGTATCCTGGGCCATCTCCAGTCATCCTGAATGAATATCTCTGGCCACTGAACCCAGAAGGCTCAGGAGAAGTAATTGAGGTTGGTAACCTTGCACAGCTTTCCTTCAATCAAATCAAAGTCAACTGCAAGTCATGTCATCATCTTGATGTCATGGTCCTCTTCGAGAACAAAGGACAAACACAACAACAAGGTGCCTTAAAAGAATCTATCTCCCCCAAAGTCCTAATGAATCATCTTAGGAACAGCCCCAATCCCTGAAACCCGATCAAGAGTTGTTCCTGTTGTCTCAACAGGGTATGAATGGCGTGCCAACCCTCTCTGAGTGGAGATGCCCATCAAAGGCTTCAAAGGCTCACAACCCTGTAAGTTCACCAAATTGATTAGGGAGCTCATTAAATTGATCAAGGAACTCCTTGATCAACGTCCTTGATCCTTGATCAAGTGTTATTTTACAACAACACTTTCAGCAGGTTTATTACTATTTTGAGTAATATTATTCTATTTACAAATAAGAGAACCAAAGGGGCCTACAGAATATAAGCTCCTTGAGGGCAAGGACAATGTTGATCTTTATATTTCCACCACCTGGCACAGTACACAAAGAAAACTCTCAAATATTTGTTAAATACAATTGATTAGAGACTGTGACTTGTCAATGGTCACATAATTGATAAGCAGTAGAGCCAGGACTAAAATCCAGGTCTTTTTTAAAAATATATTTTATTTCTCCCACTCCTCCCCGCCCCCTGCACCAAATTACATGTTAAAAACTATTTTTTTTAAGCATCTGTGTGGGGAGGTTAATTTTAAAATCAAAATTCTATCCCTCCTTCCTTTTCTCCCTTCCCCCACCTTGAGATGGTAAGCAATCAGGTATAGGTTATACAAGAAGACTTGAACAAAAGAAAAAGAATGAAAGAAAGAAAGTGAAAAATAGCATGCTTCAGTCTTTATTTAAACAAGATTAGTTGTATCCCTAGTGTCCTTTGGGGTTTTCTTGATAACTGTATTGTTGAGACTAGCTAAGTCATTTGCAACTTTTCATCAAACAATATTGCTGATACAGTGTATAACATTCTCCTGGTTCAGTTCACTTACTTCAAATCAGTTCACATAAGGCTTTCTAGGTTTTTCTGAAATCATCCTGCTTGTCATTTATTATAACACAATAAGATTCCATTACAATCATGTGCCACAGCTTACTTAGCCTTGCCCCAGTTGATGGACATCTCTTCGATTTCCAGTTCTTAGCAATCACCAAAAGAGAGGCTATATATATTTTTTGTTCAAACAGGTCCTTTCTCCCCATTTTTTTATGTCTTTAGTGGTGTGGTTGGATCAAAGGGTATGCACAATTTTATAGCTCTTTGGGCATAGTTCCAAATTGCTCTCCAGAATGGTTGGACCAGTTCACATCTCCAACAGTACATTACTTTTCCCATATCCCCTCCAACATTCATCATTTTCCTTTTTTCTCATATTAGTCAGTCTTATAGGTGTGAGATGATACCTCGGAGTTTTAATTTGCATCAAATTCGGGCCTTTTAATTTTTTTAAATTACATTTATTTTGTTTTCAGTGTTCAACATTCACTTCCATATATCTTAGAATTTTTTTCCTTCCCTCCCCCTCATTCCCCACTCTCTCCCCACCCGCTCTCTGAGGCTGCATACAATCTTGTACAGGTTCTACATGTACTTTTCTATTAAATACGTGTTTCATAGAAGAATTAAAATGAATGGGAGAAACCATAAAACAAAACAAAACAATACAAAAGAACATGGTCAGTTTCTGTCTGTGATCCAATTCCATAGTTATTTCTCTGGATTGGGAGGCATTTTGCCTCGAGTCCATTGGAAATTATTTAAGTTCATGCATTGCAATGAAGTATTAAGTCTACCAGAAAAATTCCTCGCATACTGTGGTTGTTGCTATGTACAAAGTTCTCCTGGTTCTGCTCCTTTCACTCAGCATCAGTTTATATAGGTCTTTCCAGGCCTCTCTGAAGTCTTTCTGTTCATTGTTTCTCAGAGCACATTGCAATTCAATACCATTATTCCATTACAATACAATACCACAACTTGTTCAGCCATTCCCCAATTGATGGGTATCCCCTTGATTTCCAGTTTTTGGCTACCCCAAAGAGAGCTGCTATAAATATTTTTGTACATGTGGGTCCTTGCCCCCTTTTTCATGATCTCTTTGGGATACTGACCTAATAATGGTCAAAAACAGGTCTTTTTGATACCAGGTCTATCTGTGATAAATAGTATCTTGGATCCTTAATGGCCATGCCCTGGGTAGGCAGACCTCCTTTCCCAGTTCTTTGAGAGACAGTTATAGAGCCCCAAATAGTTCATTTTTGGCAAATCTTACACATAAGAAGTAGAGACAAAAAGGGACTAAATATCATACCATGATAGATATAGAATAAGAAGGGATTTAAGAGTGTCTGGTATGAAGGGAGGCTGAAATGGAATCCACTGGAACTCGACTAGGATGAAGAAGAAAAGCTGACTTGTGAAAAGCAAAAAGCCATCTCAAGATATCTGGCAAAGATGAAGGAACACCAACCAGGAAGGCCTCAAGAGGGGAAATTTGAGGTTAATAGGAAAAGGGAATCTCTAAACACAGTGAGATTCTGAATGAGACAATCTCCTTTGAACAGGCCTAAGAAATGGCCCTTATGCCAAATCCCAAGCCAGAGAACAAAGAACTCAGGCCAGGCTTGCTCTAATAAAGCCAACACAGTTGCCAGACAAAGAGAGTCAATGGCTGATTGCCCTCTGGGGTAATCAGTCCAATGGAGTCCCAGCCAGAGAGGGTAGAATTGGCTAGATATTGTTACTGATTTAAACAGGTTCATTAAAGTTCAACAGCTGGTAGCTCTTCCCATTTTTAAAAAATTAAAATATTTAAAAGTAAATCCAATTAGCATATTTATAATTAATTGCTGAATTAGCACAATGGAAAGCCTTTCAGGCTTGAAGTCAAGAAGACTTGGATTCAGATTCTGACTCTAACATTAACTATGACCAAGCCTCAATTTCCTCATCTGTAAAACAGAATTAATAATACGTATGGTACCTATTCAATTCAACCACCACTTATTAAGTGCCTGTAATGTGCCAGGTATTATGCTAAGTGATAGAAGAAAATAGAAAAGCAAGCCTTTATTAATACCCTAATATGAGGCAGGCATTGTGCTAATCTCCTTACAAATCTTGGTTTATTTGATCCTTACAAGAACCCTGGTGCTATGTTGTCTCAATTTCACAGCTGAGGAGACTGAGGTAGAGAGAAATCAAGCAATTTACCTTAGGCAAGATTTAAGTCCTGTTCTTCCTGACTCCAGGCCTAGCACTCTATCCACTGCTCTACCTGGTTGCTTGCAAATGCCAAAAATAAAAACAGAGCTTACCTTAAGGAGCTTACAGCCTACTGGAAGGAAACATGTGCAAATATATATATATACATATATGTGTGTGTATGTGTATGTATGTATATATGTGTATACATACACACACACACATATATATACATATGAATACAAAACATATCCAAAGTAATTTCAGGAGGGATGGGGTCCCAACATTTGGTGGAATTAGGAAAGAAGACCTCATGTCAGAGGTAACACGAACTTGGTCTTGGAATCTAAGGTTTGCAAGAGGCAGGGGTCAGGTTAAATAGTGTTCTACATGGAAGACAGTCTATATGCAAAGACACACAGGCAGGAGATGGGATGGTGTGTACAGAGAGTAGTGAGTAGGCACATTTGGTTTAGAATATCTGACTCTCCAGTTCTTCAGGGGGAGTAATGTGAGATAAGTCTAGAGATAGTCTGGAATCCACTAGAGCAAGACTTAGGCTGTGGTGATATCTGAAAAAATGTATTTGTAATAGTTTGCTCTTAATGGGAACTCTTCAACTCAGCTTCAGCCACAATAACACAAGGAACACAAGCTTGTTGTTCATTAGAAAAATCTCCAGGAAGTCAGGTTCTATGGGTACTTGGGGATTGCATCATATGACATGAACTTAGTAAAAGAGATGGGAAGTTGTAAAGAAAAGGGAGTCTTGGGGTATTCCTGAGAAGTTGTGATTAGGGATGCAATAAAGAAGATGTGGAAGTAAATACATTTTTATACATACATGTAGGTGTTCAAACAAAGAGGCAAATTCCAGGCTCTGGTCTTAGTGAGGGGGTGGAAGAGAGGACACATGGATCAATACTGCCATGGCATCCTCAAACCCAAGAGTCCCAGTAGAACTGACTGTCCTAAAGCCCGGGACTTCAACAGATTCCAACCTGTTCCCAGAGGTGCTTAGCAGATCTCCTTGCCGCCTACTGAGAACTTCCTGAGAGGAAATGGGTCAACTTGTGAGTTTTCTTGGTCAGTTTCCATCCCATCCACCACTTGGACTTGTAGGAGATAACACCTATTTTGGTATGGAAACAGAGAATCATTTCACTGCTTGATTCCCTCTTATTACTTACACTGTTTTATATCTTAAGAGCCTTTTATATTTTGTTAAATGTCAACAAAGTACTGTTTGATCCTTGTCTGCTGCCATAATAGGGAGCATTGTACTGAATCGGGGTTCAGTCTATGACTTACATAGTTGTTACCCAAAACAGCCACACAGATCCTAGCAAAAATAGGAGTACAGTCAGTGTTCTTAGAGACTTCAAGTATAAGTTGTTATAGGTATAAGTAAACCAACATGGAAACTTTAAGGTGCTATAAAAACATCACTATTATTATGTTACTTCATAATATTGATGTATTATTACTTTATATACATCATTATTTTACACATATATATATCCGTATTACTTTATATTACTTTACATATTAAATTTAGTCAATAAGTTCCACATCCCATAAACAAACCAAGTTATATGATAATACATTGTTATATTGATTTCTAATCTGATAAAGTAATGCTGGGACTACAAGGAGTGCTTTTAAGAAATATTACACTTATATTAAAATTTTCTCAAAACGTTCTTTTCCTAGGAGTAAAAGAAAAAATCCTTCTCTGTAATCTCAACCTTCCCCTTTCCCTTTCCCTTCCATAACTTCAACATTTGCAGAAATTGAACATCTCTGATTTTCTACCGGAGACAGAGAAGGCAATGTGACAACGGATCTAGACCTGGAATCACAGGGTACCTGGATTCCATGGCTGCTCTCATGTTTTTCAGTGCTGTCATCAAGGGCAAATTATTTGGCCTCCGGGGTCTGAGCCTCAATTTTCCTATCTGTGGAATAAGAGATAACACCTGCAGAAACCATGGGACAAAGTTGTGAAGATCCTTTTCCTCTAAGACACATTGTAAGTCTATAAAGTCTAAACAGTGATAGGTCAAACGCTACTATGCCTTTCTACTATTCGTCTTCTTTCTCCCTTTTCAATCCCGTCAGTCCTTCAGAGCCCAGCTCAAGCCCTACTCCTCTGACCACTCCAGCCTATCTTCCTCTTTCCCCCTTTTCAAAATTCCTAGAATTCTCACTCTAGCATTTGGTTATCTAAGTATGTTTGAATGATCACTTGACTGTTCCACACACTTATTTGTCCATTTAGACTATTGGGTCCTTGGAGGCAGAAATTATGTTTTTTTATGTCTTTTGTATATTTTTGTATATCTCCTAATGCTTAGAACAGTGCCAGGCCCATAACAACCTCTCACAGAACAATTTTCAATTGAACTGAAATTATTTGATTTAAAATTGGAGAGGCAGCAAAGAGTTCTGCCCTGGGCTCAAGAGTGTCTTTCTTTGCTATCCCCAGCCAGCCACAGAATAAAGGCCTCCAGGGATAAACCTGCTAGGATAATATGGAATCCACAGGACAAAAATTCCTTAACTTTTAACTATTTCAATTCACTTCAATTCAACAGGCTACTGTTGTGTAAGGCCCTGTGTTAGAGCTAGGGAACAAGGAACTTACAACAACATGTACAGAAGTATATCATGTGAGACAGAATGTAATAGGGTCAAAATAGAGAAAAAGACAAAGGGCCAAAAGAAATTTTAATCTAGGGATATAAGGCAAGACTTTGTGGTCCCTGAGCTGGGCCTGGAAGAAAAAATAAAATTGCAATAGATAGAAGCAGATTAGATGGAACAGTGGAAAGACAAGCTATATAAATGCAGAGAAAGCAGAAGGCAGGAGATAGGAACACCTAGCACATCAGTCTGGCTGGAACAAAGAATGCCAGAAAGGGAATACTGGCCTTATTAAGGCATACAGCCCACGGCCTCAGCAATTTTCAGAAGAAGGATACCTGGGACTGGAGGATCTTTCTTTCCTTTAAAAACATTGTTAATGATTTTTGTTTTCACAGTTACTAAGAACATTCCCCAACTTCTAGGGCAGGTCCTCCAGTAGACAGCTACCCCAGGTTCAATGTACTCGCACTCCAGTGTACAAGCCTCCACTGATGTCCTCAACCAGAGGACACAATTTGTTCAGAACAAAGACACTTAACAAAATAGCATAATAAGAAAAGCTATAATAAAACATTTTCCCCATAAACAAAGAACCCAGCATCAACAGGAAGAAAGGACACACGCAGAAAGAACCAAATTGGACAGAAATACATGTAAGGAACATACATAAAGCAGCCCATTTAGGGAAAACTTCCTGTAGGCCAGGACTCACTTGTAACTCACACCTCTAACACAGAGGGGCCAGTGATGTTACCAAGCTTTCTAAGGAAGGGAAAAATCTCAAGAAGTCTGATTGAGGGGAGAGAGGAGGCTACTCACCTGAGAGCCTTGGCCTTACTGTAGACCATCAGAATATAACTCAGGTTGCCTACCCACTGATGAAGGAATGAGTGAAAAAGGCTCTGTGGAAAGAAATAAGGGTACAAACACAAAACCAAAAACAGCTCCCACCTTCAGAGTTTTATTTTTCTAATGGAAGAGATAATACACGTTAGAGAATGGTAACAAGGAAGGGCCAGTTTTGACACAGGAATTTAGGGAATGGGGAGTGAGGCCATAGAAGAGGTTGATGTAGCTTATCCAGAAACAACAGCAGACTTGATTTAATATGCTTTCCCAACTGAAAGAGGAGGAACTTGGAAAGAATAAATCGTTCAGTTGTAAGGTTAGCTAGGCTATTGAGAAGATGGCTGGGGAGGAGGAAATAAAAAGAAGCATATTTTGAATCCCTAGCAAATAAGGGCACGCATACAAAAAATAAGAACAGTCAAGACTGGAGCAGTTGTGGAAAGACAGGCACACTTGTGCATGGTTGGTGGAGCTGTGGATTGGTAATACCGTTCTGAAAAACAACTTAGAATAATGCAAATAAAGTGACTAAAATGTCTAGACTCAACCCAGAGATTCCACTTCTAGGCATATACCTCAAGTAGGTTATTGACAAAAAAGATCCAATAAACGCCAAAATAACTATAGCAGCATTTTTTGTGTTAGGAAAGAACATGGAGCAAAGCAGCTGTCCATTATTTGGGGAATGGCTAAGCAAATTGTGGCACGTGAATATAATAATTTACTGTGTTGTAAAAAACAAGAAACTCAATGAATACACAGAAGCAAGGAAAGAATGCAGAACCAGAAAATCCACACAATAATTATGATGATGTAAGGGGAAAGAACTCAATGTTATATAATTGTAAAAAACAAGTTTGGCCCCAAAGAAGAGATAAAAGAAAACACAACCCTGGCTCCTTTGTAGAGGCTGAGGTCCACAGATATGGGACATTGCATCAATAATAGTTGCTTGGTTTTTTTTTAATGTGTTGATTAGTTTTGCTTAAGCTTTTTTCTTTCTCTTCTTTTTTTTTTTAAATTATTTGTTGTAAGGGATGGTTCTCTGGGAGAGTGAAAAAGAAAGGTTAAGGAAATCTAATCAACATAAAAATCAAAGGTGAAATAAAAATCTATTTTTTAAAAAAAGGACTGACAATTTCTCCTTACTCAGCCTGTAAAAACTGATGGGGTGATGGGACCTGGGCCCTGAACTTTCAGCAATCCAGTCCCTGGCATCTTGTCTGAGGCATCAGGCCCAGCTCAGCCCACCAAGATACTCAATAGTCCTTTCACTGTGGCCCTCTGACCCAGCCCAGACCTTTCACTTGTGGCACCTGGCCCACCCCAAGCCTTTTACCACTCCTTAATCCCATCTAGATCTTCTTAATGTCTTTTCTTGTAGTAAGTACCAGTCTTACCCCCATTAAATTGTGCAGATTCACTTGGGATCACAAATAAACCTCTTTAGTTTGATTGAAAGAAGGCTTGAGTGGTCAAATTCTTTTGAGGCAGACCCTCCTGTATCCTTGTATTTTGGAGCTCCAAGCACCCCAAACCACAGCAAAACCATTCCTAAGATCTACTTTTTGCCCTTCTAATCCTGGATCCACACTGTTTTCCCTCTAGCCTACTCCTACCAGGGCTATGCAGCAACCTCATTTGCCTCCAAGCACTAGCAGCTCCTTTGCAGGTAAGGATTAATATAAGGTAAACCATAGGCCTAGTCTCCATCCAAGAATGAAACTGGGCTACAGATCAAGGAAATTTTAGCCTTTCCAGGAGCTATCCTGGCTTTATCCTCTGAACTACGAGGACTACCTTTTAGCAACATTAGCTCTGTGGCATATGGATTATAGGATTAGTAGATCTGTAATTAGAAGGAACCTTAAAGATTGCCTAGTCCAACTGTCTCATTTCACAGAAGAGGAATTTAGGACCAAAGAGGAGTTTTCTTTCCAGACAATGATCTCCTTATGGAATTCTCACTGTGACCTGCTCTTGACCCCACTTAGAAATTCACTCCTCTCATTCCAAAGCCTTGTCTCAGTTGCTGTGTCCCCAAATCTCCTCATGCCTAGCCAGTTTCTGGTACACAACAGACAGTACTGTATATTGGATAGAGTGAGGAAGACCTATGTTCAAATCCAGCCTCAGTGGTATATTAACTGTATGAACCTAAATAAGTCATTTAATCACTCTAGGTTTCAGTTTCTTCATCTGGAAAATGAGGAGTTTAGACTTTATAGTCTCTAGATTCCTTTTCAACTCTGATCCTATCTGGCCTTCCAGTCAAGGACTCTCTCCACCACTGCTCAGTCCCCTCTCAACCCTTGACACATCAACTCTATAGAGATCCCAGAGGACCAGTTATGTGGGCATTCTGGGAGTTCTTTTCTGCACAACCCAGCTGGGCAGAACTCACTGTTCATTAGTTTGTGCCTGCCAGGGAGCCCATCCATTGATTCCAAGGAACAGTACTATCCTAGAGTTGGAGAAAACAGGCACTCATTGCTAGCTTGAAGGAGCAAAGTTGTTTACTTAGGGCAATGCTGTTTACTCAGTGAATATCCATGACTCACACTAAGTTCCCAGACTCCTAATTTCCTAGTTTTATATGAACTAAAGGTGTTTTCATAACAGACTCTAGTGATGAGCTAGTTAGCCCTGAGGTTTACAAACAGAATGATTATCTGGCTGGAAATGCCCCTGAAAAATTTTCTTGCCACTAACTTGGGGCCTCCAGTGCTGTGAGCTTCCTCAGGGTAGTGTCCTCTTCAAACCAATACAGGACCTTTGTGTGTTGTGGACAAGAGTAAAATCAGTAAAATACAGTGGTACACCTTAACATAGGTCCTATGCTTGAGTGAGAGAAATCATTCTGGGTCTAAAGAAAACCAGCCTTTGGGTAATTAAAAAAAACAACTGAATACTAATTTAAAATGGGTCCTCCAGAACTGATACTGACAGTACCTTCCATTTACTGGAAATTCCACAGCTACAGAAGGACACACCCAATGGTTTCCCTTCAGACTGTAGGACAGCAAAGAAACGGATAACAAAAGATTTTAAAAATGACACAGTCTTTGCCTTCAAGGAGTCTGAAATCTACTAAGAAGGATTTGTAAGTATAACTCTGGGTTGAGTGTGATCAGGTAGAGCATAGGAAAATGCAAACAAAACTCCATAGGAAAATCTGAGGAGGCAGAGTGGGAGGGTGAATACAGAAGGGTTTCATGGAGTAAGAGGCACCTAAGGTAAACCTGGAAGGAGGAGGATTCCCACAGGCTGAGACCAAAAGGCAGTGCACTGCAGGCATAGGTGGCTTAGCTGAGCTCACAAAGGCAGGAGGAGACAAGAAGATGAGATGGGGCACAGCCAGTGATCTAGTTTTGCTGAAAAAAAGTATGCATGAAGGTGAATGATGTGAAATGAGGCTGCGAGTGCAGGTTGGAACTAAATTGTGAGGGGCATTCAATGCTTGATACAAATCAATCAAATAATATTGATTGAATACTTTCTATATAAAAGGATGAAATGAGATAATATTTATTTTTTTAAAAAACAATACTTAGCATAGCACTTGATATTTAATTGTATTATATACTTATTCCCTTCTCCTTTCCTGTGAATAATAGGAAGATGAATTAGAGACAAGACCTTCCCCTCAAATGATAACCTAGTGAGGGAGGAGAGGATTAGACAAGTATACAAATAGCTAAAAATTTGCAGATTTGCAAAATGCTTCACATGTGCTATTATTGTTCCCATTTACAGACAAAGAAATGGAGAATGAAAGAGAGCAAGTGACTTGGTCAGAATCACATAGATAGTTAAGTCTATCTGACGTAGAATTTGAACTCAGGTCTTTCTAAGCTATATAAAGCATCCGATGACAAGTGTGGTAAGAAAGGTTCCCACAAGGTACTCTAAAATCCAGAGAGAGAGAGATTACTTCTGATTGGGGGAGTCAAGGAGGTCTATTTATGGGGAAGTGACCTTAAGAGTTAACATGACTTCCAAGAGGCAGAGATGATGGCAGAGTCTGGCTGGAAGTAAGGAGAAAGCTTCCTAAACTGAGGAAGGAGCATAAACAAAGCCATGGAGGCGAAAGAAATGGAAACTGTGTTTTGGGGGAGATGAGGAGAGCAATTTAGTTGGAGTATATGTAGTGGGAAATGCTGGGAAGGAATTTGAACTGTTTTTTGGGAGGCATGGGGGAACACATACGTAATTGATTTAAAGATAATATCTTATTTAGAAAAATAAATTTGACAATACTGTACAAGACAGGTAAAGATACAAAAAAAGGAAAGTCCAAAGTCAGAAGACCAGGTAGGAGACTGTTGAAAGAACTCTAGTATGAGTTTATGAAAGCCTGAACTACAGTTGTAACAGGGGGAACATGGTGCAGCTGACAGGCTGGAGCAGCATTATGGAAAAGGATGGATGAGATTTGGTGACTAATTAACTGTGGAGGATATACTCGTTTCTTTGTTTTGTTTTTGTTTTTTTTTTTTCCACTCTCTAGTCTGGTCTTTAAAGTCTCTTCCAGGCAAATCCTCTAGGTTCATCTCCAACGAGTTCACAGAGACAAACAGCATCCTTCACGCTGTATCACCCTTTTCCAGCTAACAGCCAGACATTCTGATTCAGCAGCAACAGATGCTACAGGGAAAGTCCCTTTGCCGTCAGTCTCTTCTCAGTCCCCATGGCCTGATTTCTGGCACATCTACCACCCAGACGGATGTGGGAGAAAGCCACAGTTCCTGCTAAGATCATCCTCTCTGGGGTTAGGAGCTCCTCTCCCCAGTTGCTATAGTTACCCTTGGCTAGGGTAGAATACAAAAGAAACCATGGCCCTAGATCTCTGAGAGACTGAAAAGGGAAGAGGGAAAACCACAGCAAGCTCTGAAGGTGTTCCTTTCTAGGGAAAGGGAATAGAACCCTTACTTCACCTCCCTGGGACAGGAGAAAATGTACCAAGGACTAGAACATGGGGACAAGGGTTAAGAGTCAACTTACACCTACCCTATCATTAGAGTTTGTTCTCCATGGACAGGACCCACCCATACACAGAGCTTAAAATATAGGCTATGTTGGGGTTTTTTCCTTAGCATTTAAAAACCACTAAAATCCAGCCAAATCCAACCCCCCTCAACTGTAGGACTTCCCTCACCTCCATTTCACCAGTGTCTCCAAGTTCTAAGAGCTCAGAGGAAGTTTGAGCCACAATGGATATTGCTATCCAAAATCTGATGCAATGTCTGTCCTGAAAATTGCTTTCAGAGATACACAGATTTGCTCTGGTCAGCCTTCCTTTTGCTGATTCCATTACTTGTATGCAGGGGGAGGAGAGAAGGAAGGGACTCTGAATTCGAATACAAGAACCTCAGAAAGGGCCAGCACTTTGGTAGTCTTGAGGCTGACCCCCAGGAAGAATGCTTTGTGGTTTTGAACCCTCCGCCTCATATATGTCCCTGGAAAACCTTGTGGGATTTGAGTTAAGAATGCCCAAATTTAAGATGAACAGGAATTGAAAGACCTAGTACAAAGGAGGGCCTCAGAAGAAGAGAAAGTCTTGGGTTTATCTGATTCCTTCCACTCACAGAATGAATCAAAGAATATTAGAGCTGAAAGGGATTTTTGAGATCATTCAGTCTAAAGCCCTCATTTTATAGGTGAGGAAAATGATGCCCAAAGAGGGCATCCTTCCCAGGATCACAGCCATGTTTACCTGAACTCTGTCCCAATGCTCTTTCTTCTGATGTTATGGATATAGTTCTGTGTACTGAGTCAAAGGACCTGAGTTCAAGTCTTAATTTTGCTACTTCCACTTATGAGATGTTGGGAAAATCATTTAACCTTTCTGGGCCTTAGTTTCTTCAAATTTACAATGGGGGATGGAAGAGATTGGACTGGATGCTCTTTAAGGTTCTTTTAGCTCTAAATCCTATATCCCTCACTATATATCTTTCCTTGAAGCCAACTATGAAAGAATGTAAAGCTACTCTCCAATGGAGGTCAGGCCAAAATGGCATCTTTTGGATGTGGCAGCCGCTGCTTTATTGTCCATCACAAAGAGCCCTTCCTTCCAATCAGCTGGCTCAGCTTAAAGGCTTTGAGAAAGTCCAAATTCTTCTGAAGTCCCTTAGAACACTTTAAAATTTCCTATTTGGCCATTACTGATTAATGTATTTATTTATGTCTAAAAACAAAAAAAGGGGGGGAAATTAAATTAAGTCCTTCATGTTTTATCATGTATGTTTTATCTATGAAGAGGTATGTATGCACTGAAGAGGATGGGGGTGAGCCAACTTCACCAATAAAGACAGGCTTAACTAGTGAATTTGCTTTTAACAAACCAACTAGGAAAGAGGGGAGACATCAAAGGAGAAGAAAACTTAGGGCTGAGTTCATACCAGAGCAGAGAAGAGATAACTTGCTCCCACAAACATTGATGGGATTGCCCAGAGAGATTATAAAGAAATGAGAAGACACTCCAAGACAGAGACTTGGAGGGCTGTCCAGTTTGGGGGAGGACACAGGTAATGATCTAGCAAAAGAGACTAAGGAGGAGCTGTCAGGTGGAAGGAGAATCAAAACAGAGCCATTTCAGAAAAGCCCAGCGAGAAGAAGACAGCAAGGTAATAAACCATGTTAGGTTCTGCAGAGATGTAAAGAAGGATGAGGACTGAGAAGAAACCTTAGGATGTGGTCACTAAGAAATCTTTGAGGAAGAGAGAGAATCGGTAATCTCTAAGAGAGCAGTTTCAGTCGATTATTAAGGTTGAAAGCCAAGCCAAGCTCAAGAAGTTGAGTAAGGCAAGTGAATGCTTTTTCCAGAAATTTGTCTATGAAAGGGAAGAAAGGTACAGCTACACCCTAAGATCCAGTCAAGTGAGGATTGTTTAAGGTTATGGAAAACCGGTGCATATTTGTGGGAAGCAAGCCTGAAAGAGAGTGATTAGAAAGCACAACAATCTGCCTACGTAGATGGAAGCGGGTTGGATCAGGAGTGTAAGTACACCACACTTTTTGTGAGGATTTCCCCAACTTGTACTCATACTCATAGGGTGGGTTCCCAGAGGACAGCTTCTACTCTTGAGTTCTGGGCCCATACTCCTAAAACTATAGCTCACAAGCCTCCTTTGGTGAGCTTGCCTTTAACCGTCAGTCAGTAGACAAAGCTGTTGTTGTTCTGTGATGTCCAACTCATTGTGGCCCCATTTGGGGTGTTCATAAGGAAAGATACTGGGATAGTTTGCCATTTCCTTCTCCAACTCATTTTACAAATGAGGAAACTGAGGCAAACATGGTTAAGTGACTTGCCCAGAGTCACACAATAAGTATCCTGATTCCAAGCCTAGTGCTTTATTTACTTTACCACCTAGCTGTCCAACGCAAATTAGCTCAAAACAACAAAGTTTGCTTGAATCAAAAGTTTTGCGCTTTTGGCTTACTATGTTATTCACTAAAATGACAAGTAAGAAGAGTAGCAATATACCCTTCCCCGCACCCTCATAAATCTGAAGCACATCTTCCCATAAATATGCATAGCGTCTGTAGGAGAAGTAGTAACAAACTCAGTGTACACAAACTTAGCATACCGAAATATACACATAAGGAACACACTTGGCCAAGGCAACTCATGCTTAGGGTTCTCTAGGGCCCCATATTCTTTCTCAACTTGTGGAGTCCTCACTCTACTGCTTCCAGGCATCACATCTCCACTGGCAGAGCTGCTCAGCTGGGATCCCAGAATCCACTCCTTGAAGCAATTGGACTCTCAAATGCCAAAGCTAGTTTTCTCTTGAATCTGATCGGCTCTCTTCTATGCCGCCATAGGTCTTGTTCCTTGAATCTGTTTCCTAACTGTAACACTCGCTACCATGATTGTGTCTCTATAGACAGTGTCAATAGTAATTGTTTCTTTTTTACCCAGGAACCCTGAGGATTTTCCCCTCCCAATTTGATTTTTTTTTTTATTTAAGAGGCCATCCCTTGAGTAACTACTTAAAGAAGCCTATTCATTGAATGGGTATATCTCACTCAACGTGAGAATGTGATAAGACCTTAGCCTGAAAGGGCCAGGGTCTCACAAGTGCATCCTGGGCCATCTCCAATCATCCTGATAAATATCAGGCCACTGGACCCAGATGGCTCAGGAGAAGAAGGTAAGATTGGTGACCTTGCACAGCCCTCCCTCACTCAAATCAAAGTCAATTGCAAGTCATGACATCTTTGAGAATGAAGGACAAACACAACAACAACAAGAAGACAGTTATGCTGAATGCATCTTAACTATGTTTCCCACTAAGCAAGTAGATCTATTGTAAGACAGTTTTCAAGACAGATTGCTTGGGGGGAGTGGGGGGGGAATCACCCCCCTACTCCCATGGGTTGAGTTGTTCGTTCTGTGGCCTCCTACACAAACTGACTGCAGAGTTGGCAAGCTAATTGGTGATATATTTTGTTTATTTTTATTCACCTATATTTCTTCCAGAGTATCTCCCCACCCCCACAGTCATCCATTTTAATAAAGAATTTTGCCAAGTTAGCTTTTTAAGGGCCTTCTAGGGATGTGACCAATCTTTTATCAGTCAATAGCAAGGTTCCCCTTTCAATTTAATGAGAATCTTTTCTTTCTTTTCTTTTTTTAAAATAAACATGTTGATATATTTTGGGTTTTTTACATCCTTTAAATTTTCCTATGTATTCTTGCTCCTCCCCCATTCCAGAGAGCCATCCTTTATTACACAGAATTTTTAAGGGCCTTCCAAGGACTACAGCTAGCCTATTCCCAGACAATGAACTAGCTCTTTTTCCAGTTCAAAGAGAGCTTTCTCACACTTTGTGTTATATGTTGTTAATAATACCTCATAATCTGTCCCTTACTTTTTATGATTACATAAACTCGATGGGGGAAAGGGAGCCAAATTATCCTACTACAAATGCATAAATTCTGGCCTTGTTGAAGATAAGGACTCACTCTTCATCACAGAGTACAGAAAAAGGGAAAAAAATGAGAGATATCAAGGTGTTTTGACATGTAGAAGAAGAGAAAAGAGGAAGTTCAGATTAGATCCCCTCTGTTTTCTCAGTGAACTATCTGGCAAGTGAAATCTGAAATGACTGAGGAAACAAAGCTTTGAGCTTCTAAGCATATCGATTTATTAAGCAGTGCATGCCAACTGCATAACAAGGGAGACATAACAAGCCCAGGTCTCCTTGGTTTGGTACTGGACCTTAAATCCAAGAGTAGATAGATTTTTATGCACTAAAAGGAAACAACAGGATATAAACCAGCATACAAGATTAGGTAATTTGATTTCTAATTGGAGGAAACATTAGGGACTTTCTAAATTGGGGGTGAAAAGTAAACAGGTATAATTCCTTGAAATCAGAAAAAGAGATGTCTTATTCAACCCAGGTCTCTGTAATCAAAGGGACAAAGAAATAATAACTGATTGACCAATATGGAGACAGTTTTCAGATAAGGCATATGGGTTGCTTGAAAAGCGTAATTGTAAGAAAAGTTTTTGCGTCAAACTTCAGATCTGACTGAGCATCTAAGAAAAAAGCAGAGGTGGTCCAGCTTCCCAGTCATGCAGGACTGGGTGCAAACAATGTAATAAAGTTTTCTTGCAATTCCCATAATTAAGTCAAGTTTTCTCACAAGACAGAAATTGGACTAGACCCATAATTGAAAAGAAACACAACTGAGCTAGATTCAGAATTGTCACAAGATGGTGTCAGTACAGTTCACTAAAGTCTCACAATTCTCTCAAATATGAGGTACAATCTTCTATTTAGAGGGACTAACCAAAAAGAAAGAGAAAAAAGCATAACTTACTTCCCTGTACATTTATCTGCATGCAGGACCAGGATTAAATGATAAGATTTCTATAATCTTATAAACTTTTCCCTTGATTTGTTATTATAAGCACTGTGTATATTTCCCAACAGTCTTTAGCAAAGTAATCCTTAAAAACACTGAAAAGGATTGTCTGTTATTCTGGGGGTATAGGGCAAAGGAAAAGAAACACGTCTGCAAAGGAAAGAGCCCTGGAGTTAGGGCTTGGGTTCAAATCCAGATTCTCACCTTGTCTAAGTCACCACCTCTCTGTGTTTCATTTAGGGTTGCTCCTTAACTTGGAAAATATAAAGAGGAAATCTCTAAGGCCTCTTCTAGTTTCTAAATTGCATAATCTTAAAATCTGTTCCTCCTAGGTCTAAAATGCTATTAAATTCTTATTCCCAATATCAAGTACACTATGACATGATTCTTTCATGTTTCAACATCCAGTTCTCTCAATATCTCTAGACTATCCTGGTTCCATATCAGAATGACACAGAAATATTAAAACCTTGGGAGTCAATACCCTAAAAGCATATAAGTGGTATAATGTATAGAACACTGGTCCTGCAGTCAAAAAGAACCTGAGTTCAAAGCCTACTAGCTATATGACCTTGGGGAAGTCACTTGCTCTGTCTACCTCAGTTTCCTTATCTGTAAAATAGGGATACATCCAAATATTTTTTTAAAAAAGGAAAAGAACCTATTTGCACAAAAATATTCATAGAAGCTCTTTTTGTAGAGGCTAAGAATTAGAAATTGAGAGGATCCATCAAGGGGGGAACAGCTAGACAAGTTGTGGTATATGATTGTAATGGAGTATTACTGTGCTATAAGAAATGTCAAGCAGGAAAATTTCAGAAAAAAACTAGAAAGATTTTCATGAACTGATACAAAGTGAAGTGAGCAGAACCAGAAGAATACCGTAAAACAGTAACAGCAGTATTGTACAATGAAAATCTGTGAATAACTTTAGCTATTCTCAGCAATACAATGATCCAAAACAATCCCAAAGGACTCATGATGAAAAATGCTATCTGCCTCCAGAGAAAGAACTAATGTCATTTAAATACAGAGTGAAGCATACTATTTTCCTTCTTTCTTTTCTTTCTTTCTTTTTCTTTCTTTTGTCTTTCTCATCCTTCCTTTCCTTTTTCTCTTTTTTTGAGTTTTCTTACACAATATGACTAATATGGAAATGTTTTACATGATTGCACATTTATAATCTATATCAGATTGCTTACTATCTCAGGGAAAAGTGATAAGAAGGGGAGAGGGATTGATTTGGAACTCAAAACTTAAAAAAATAAGGAACGTTAAAATTTATTTTTACACCTAATGGGTGAAAAAACAAAATAGTATTTTAAAAACATAAAATAGAGATAAAAGCAGTGCCTACCTTCCTGGATTGCTATGAAGATGAAATGAGATAATATTTGTAAACCTTTATTATTACTTCACATCTATGGACATTTTCCTCATCTGCGAAATGAGGAGATTATTCTAGATGACCTTTAAGGTCTATTCCAACTCTAATATCCTAGGAGTATATATATGAGCTATTCTCCCCAAGAATATGCTACCAGAACCTTAGAGTAACACCATATTCTTCAAGCTCTGTAGTACAGAGCACTGGACTTGCAGTCAGGAAGACCTAAATGTCCTGCCTCAGACGTTAGCGATGAGACCCTGTTTCCTCATCTAGAAAATGGAGAGAATCGTAGCATCTACCTCTCAAGATTACTGTGAGGATCAGATGAAATAACATGTGTAAAGTACTTTGAAAACCTAAAAGTGTTACACAAATGCTAGTAATTTTTGCTGCTGTTACTGCTACTACTCCAGTCAAGTTGATAGGAATCTCAGTTAAGATTAGGGAAGGCTACTAAGGAATCCCATCATTATTTTCTGCCAATGGCTCTCCCTTCTTCAGGTCTCTTGGTATCCCTTCTAATGAACTCTTCTTACTGCCATGCCACCTTGATGCACTTTGCCAAAAGGAGGCTAACAAGTCTTCTTAGCAGGACTGGCACTATGTAAACACAATTGGCTCTACAATGTTTGCAATACCACAGTGAAAGCTATCTAGATGTGTCACTGGACAGCTAACTGATTTTTTCCCTTCAGTGTTTGTCTTAGGGATTAAAGTTAAATGTAGGAGCCTATAATTCCCAAGATCATTGTCCTTTTCTGGCAGAAGGTACTACAGCTGTTATTTTATTTTCCCAATCCTACTGATAAAACCATTCCAGGACTAGAGGTTGATTGTCATATCCCAAATTTTAGAATGCGGTGATTAGCTAATTCCTGTCCAAGTCCCAGGGCAGATATTGGCAGTGAAGATAACACTGCAGTTTTCTGCAGTATTGCTCAAACCACCTTTCAGGATTGTCTTTCTACTCATCTTCCCCTTCCCCCCTTTCCACCCCCTTCCTTTTCCTTTCTTTTACTTTAAACAAAGACCAATAATGTTTCAAACTGAAAGATCCTTTTGAACACAATCTTAACATTTCAGATGAAAATTTTCATAAAATGCATTACATATTTCCCTGCCTTAATAAGCAGGATATAATCAACATAATTTAATCTTTTCTTAATGGTTGAATCATGTTGATGAACACCTATTATTCAATTAAGCATTTCCATTCAACAAACATTTAACCAAGTGTCCTACTGTGTGCTAGGTGCTGGGTCAGGCCCTGGAGATACAAAGACAAAAACAGTCCTTGCCTTACTGGGGGTTGGAGACTGGGATACAATGTATAGAGAAAAGTAAATGTAAATTAATACAAAGTAATTTCAAGGAGGAAAGAGATCTAAGGGAAGGGGAGAGAAAGGGAGCCAGGGAATGGCTCAGGAAGGGCTTCCTGTTGGAGGACATGAGCTGTGCTTTGAAGTGAATTGAAATTCTAGAGCAGAAGGTGAAGGAAGGCAGAACTGAGAAAGGGTAAGGGCATCCAGACAAAGGTACTGAGGTGGGAGAAGGGAATGTTGAGCTTAGGAAACAGCTGGAGGGCCTAGTTTCATTGGAATGGAGAGGGCACAAAGGGGAACAAAAACAATCAAATTATTGTAGCCTGTGCTTTAAGGGAGTGATATTAAGATGACTAAAACATTTAGGGCTACATTCCTCCACACTGAGTGCTACTGGTGATTCTTTTGTGCTCTGGCCCTCCTTCTCATGTGCTGTTATTTCTGTAACTCAGAAAAAAACTATAGGTTACCAAGGGAAATATTAAATCTATAACTTTGTTCATCACTTTGTCATTTGGTCTCCTAGTCTCAAGACTTTCCCCTTTCCCACTTCCCACACATCTGTCAAAGTGATTTTCCTAAAGCACTGATCTGACTACATCACTCAATTAACTCTAGCAGCTCTCTATTAATTCTAGGATCAAATATTATTTCATCATTATCGCATCCTTTTAATTAAAATTTCTATTTTTTAGAAAGTTTTATTATAATTATTAATATAACATATAATTCCTAGTATAGTAGTCCATGCATATAATTTTAAATAATTATAAAAATATGTTCTCAAAATAATTTTATTGGTACGGATGCATGATACAAAGAGTTTGGAATCCACTGTTCCAGATGATTAGCTTGCTGAAATCTAGCTAGAATGTAAGTGTGGTAAGTAAGGGGCTTGGGCTTGGGACCCTGGAGATATGGAATACCGTCTCAGCTTTGCCATTGTTTCACTCAGTGACTTGGGTCAATCACTTTCCCTTCCCTGAGCCTTAATTTCCTCATCTGTAAAATGATCTCTATGGTTCCTTCCAGCACTAACAATTTATGAGTCTAGTATGCTATTAATAAACCTTTAGATCCCTTACAAGAGGAAATGAAGCTATTACCTGACTGTTCATTCAACACCAAAACACTCAACAAACATTCATCAGCGTCTACCAGAGATGAGGTGCACTATTTCTAGGCACTAAGAGAGTTATAAAGATAAAAAGACTCAGTCCCTGAGACCTCAAGGAGCTCAGAACCCCGTGAGGTGAAATATGGTATGCACACATAAATGAAATACAAATTAGAATAGAGGTACATAAGAAGAAGATAAAATTACTTGAGTTAAATCTCTAAGATAGCTACAAAGCTGCCTATCCCCACTATACTGACAAACTGTTTAGCATTCCTATTCCAGGCCTTTGTATTTTTTAAGGTTTAGGCAAATAGTTATCCAGAGTAATGGGATTGGAGCAGCATAGATAACTGAAATTAATGAATAAAATAAAACTATTTAATTGCAATTTCCCTCCTGTCTCACCAAACTTCTTTTGCCAGAACTATCATTCATAATTCAGCCAGTAAAGAAGTATTTGCCAACTATCATTGCACTGTGTAGAAATCCTGAATTTCTTCTGCTTTTTTCTGACCTTATAAATTTCCTCCGAGGGCAAGAAACAGCAAAGAAAAGCTGGAAAGATGGGCATCAGGAGGAAGAAACTGAAGCAGAAGGTCTAGAAAATTAACAAAATGGCTAACTAGCTTCAGCCTAATCAACATAAGACTTTTTTTCCCAAATCACTGGAGGGGCAGGACATGTAGTTCCCTGCCTAGGGAGGGATTAGACTTACTATGTTTCAGACACTGTGCTAAGTGCTAAAGTTACAAATACAAGCACAAAGAAAGACTAACCCTGACCTCAGGGGGAAAGAACTTATAAGAGGAAACTGAAAAGGATGGGGGTAGAGAAGAGGAGGGAGAAGGAGAATGCTTTTGAAGTTGGTAAACCAAGAACAAGGACAGAAGGAGAATGAAAGCCAACCTGGGCCTTCCACAAAATGCCATGGCAGCTCCAGGAGGAATTCACCAATGGGAGAAGGGCCAGCAAACTATTGATGTTATAGAAAGTCCTTTGCTGGTTAGACTACTTCTGAAGTACTGTTTTCAGTTCTGGGTACCATATTTTAGAAAGGACATTGACAAGCTACAGATCATTCAGAGGAGGGAAACCTGCACGGTAAGGATACAAGAGACCATGCTATATGATTTTTGGCTGGTGACCCATCTCCCACATGGACTTGCTGCTGGGAATGACAAATCCTTTTCATATTCCCATTTATTAGGGTTCATTTGGAGGAACTGAAAATGCTAAGCCTAGAGAAGAGAATAGTTGGGAAAGGGGAGACAATAGTTATCTCAAGGTACCCAAAGAGCTGTCATATGGAAGAGGGCTAAGATTTGTATTATTGATCCCAGAGGCCAGAATTAGTAGTAATGTGTATACATTTCAGAAAGGCAGTTTTAGGTTGTTCATCAGAAAAAAAATTCCTAATAATCAGTCATACCAAAGTAAAATGGGCTGCCTCTAGAGGTGATGGGATCTCTATCACCTACGCTTTTCAAGTGGAGGCTGGATGACCACTTGTCAAAGGTAATGGGAAGGAATTCTTCCAGGCATGACCTTTCAGGTCTCTTCCAACTTTGAAACCCCGTGATTCAGTGAAAGACCCAAAGCTCGAACTTCCTACCACTTACTAGCCACATGACCATCAGCAAGCCCAAGCTTTCTCATCCATAAAATAGGGATAAAATTATTCTACCCACCTGGAAAGGCCTTTGTGAAGGCCAGATTAGATACTATATAAAAAAGTATTATGTAAGTGCAAGGTATTTCTCTAATTTGGGCAGAACCTAGTAAATCAAAAGGCATTTATTGAGGGCCTAATTGTACACAATAATGATAAAGAGGACAATGGAACATGCATTGAGCAAAAAAAAAAAATTACCATAAAGTACATTCATTCCACAAGCATTTATTATGTGCCTACTACATATAGTGTGTCTTACAAGAAGGTAAATGCACATTAAGAAGACCCACTCATCTTATAAATGGGAACATGAGAAAGGCCTGTCATTCCTAGCAGCAAGTCCCTGTGGGAGATGTGTCACCAGTTGCAAATCTGACCCAACTCCTCCCCATAGCTGCCCCCAGAAGTCTGGTTTATACCCTTTATATAAGGGAAATAAAGGAAAATTTCCCAAGCATCTTAGCTAGAACTGCCCCCAGGGAATTGCCCCAGGAACTGTCTGGAATAAAACTGGCCAGGAAGAATTCTTTTACACACTCAATCAGTTAGAAGGAACTAGAAGCAACTCTCAGGATGGGAAACCATCGGATCTGAATCTAGCTAGTGATGCTAGCTAGCTTTTTAGAAAGAGGATTGTGCCTTTACCAAAGCCTTTGGTTAGGTGATTTGGAGTGAGGATACCTACTAATCAGAAACCACAGTCCCCCTCCCCTTAAGTGTTATGGAAAGGACAGCAAAGGAAGTCAAAAGATCTAGATATTTGTTCCAGATCTCCCACTAACCAGCTGTGTGACTCTGAATAATTTACAACACATTTCCAAGCTTCAATTTTCTTATCTGTAAAAATGAGAGGCTTGAACTAGATCTCTGAAGTCCCTTCCAATGATGACAATCAATGATAAAAAAAAAATTTTTTTTTGAGAGGTGGACAGGGTAGTCAAGTCTATAATTTCATTGGAGCACTAAGAGCTTAAATGACTTGCTCAGGGTTATACAGCCAAGTGTGTGTCAGAGGTGGAACCTGAACCCAGGTTTTCTTCTGATTGTGGAGCCAACTACGACCTCTGAGCCTGACTTACTCTTATCTCTTTTCTAAATGTTCTATAGGAATAACTAAAAGGAACTATGTTAACCACAGGGTCAACTGAGGAGTTTACATTTGTTTTTGAATAAGCCTGGGGCAAGTCCTCTGGGACCCTGGACTTTATTAGCCCTAACCCCCAGATCAGTCCTAGAATTATCCAGGTCTTTCTATGGTTCTGAAAACCAGAGAAAAACTAGGACAAGCTAGACTCCCTCCTCCTCAGCTCTGCAGTGCTAATCCAAGGCATAATTGGAAAGTAGATGATTTTCCCTTTTAGCACCTTCCTCTCCCCTCATCTCTGTTTTCTTGGTACCCAATGCTTTCAGATTATTCATCACTTTACCTGGGAGCCATGACTTTTTAACCTACCCAAGCCTGTTGTAATAGAGTTACTTTTCTCCCAGCCCCATCTAAAGGTAATCTGATAAATGAAACTAGGAGTGCTGGACTCTGAACTCTGGATGAGCAGTGTTCAAACACAGCCTCAGACACTTACTGGCAGGGGTGTCACTGTTTGCCACAGTTTGCTAGGGATAATACCATGGTTTATCCCTCAGGGTTGTTGTGAGGATGAAATGAGATTATTTGTAAAATGTTTTGCAAACCTTAAAGTGCTATATAAATGTTATTTATTATTATTAATGATAATGGTTCGTAGTAGAGTCGGCTGTTAGCATTTCAATTTAGCAAGGGTCTTTCTGGAGAAAATGCCTTTTGGATCACTACGCATGGTGCCAATATCTCTTGAATCTGTTACCTTCTCTGTACTCACATTGCCACCACCCTAGATGAGACCCTCAAGGTCACTACAGTAGCCTCCTACATGGTTTTCCTGCTTTGTCTCCCTTTTCTAAATCATCCTCCACATACTGGCCCAGGAAATGTTCCTAAGACACAGGTCTAACCAAGTCCCTCCTTTGCTCAAAAAAAAAAAAAAATCCCAGTGACTCCCTATTTCTCCAGGAACATAAACAAACTCCTCCAGCATTGAAAACCTTCTACAGTCTTGCGTCAACCTACCTTGTATAAGGTTTATTGCAGGTTACTCCCCATCATGCACTTTACCATCTAGTCAAATGGACCTACTTGTAGTTCCTCACACACAGGCCTTTGCATAAGCTGTTTCCCAGGCTGGAATGCATTCCTTCATCACCTTTGCCTCTAAAGGTCAGCTTAAGCACTCCCTCTTACAGGAGACTTTTCCAAATCCCCCAGTTAGTGCCTTCTACTCCCATCCCCTCCATAGTATTATCTAGTATTTACTGTTTATATTTTGGTATTTTTTCCTAACATACATACATGTTATATTATTTTCCCTGGTAGAATATAAGTGCCTTGAAGATAGAGATCATTTCATTTTTAACCTTTTTAAGGCTTACCTAGCATTGTACCTAGCAGCACATAAAATGCTTGTTGACTGATTTATGAGGAGGCTAGTGGGGAGATATTTGGGGGACAAGAAGGCATTAATCCCTTCTTAATCTCTAATACCAGTTAACTGCTGACTCAGAATAAACTGCTCCTACATTCACAGTCAGTCCGAAGGGTCCAGCAGACCAGAGGAGAATCTCCCAGGCTCTAGTTGGACTGGCCTCTAGAGTCATCACTGAATCCTACTTTGGCCATTTACTGATTGTACTATCCACAAGCAAGTCAGAGCCCATGTTCTCAGTTTTGCCCTCTCTCTATCTCACAGGATTGTTTGTAGGGACAATGCTTTTTCAAACCTTAGACTCAAAGGGTATTTATCTGCCTCATTACTTATACTGCAATTTAACTTTCTGCTTCACTACAAGACAACAAAGAAGGACTGAGGTCTTTGGGTCTGGGTAGTCTCTGACCTCCCTGTTTAGGTGGGGCCGGCCTGGTTTCCCAATTTCCCTTTATCCAGGTTCTCAAGTCTAATGGAGGAAGAGTCTTGCATCATTTCCTGACCATGCCTGACACACGGGCATTGTTCTCCCAACTGGGTCCTGGCACAGGGCCTGAGCTACCCCTGGGGAGGGCTGTACCAGACTTAATACTTCTTACTTCTGCTGGTCCAGGTATTTTGAGGCCTGGGAGAGGGGGCGGTGTGGGCACCAAGTCTGCCATTCCAGTTCACATAGCTTTTCTCCCTATTTCCTGGAAGGGTTTCTGAGTCTCCAATGACCTTCTGGCCACCTGTGTCCCAGGCCTGGGTAGGTGTGGTTCACCACCCAAGCAGTTACTTGGGAGAGGTCATCGTTCCTGAACAGGAAAGGAGTAGGAAAGTGAAGGAAGGAAGGAGGTGAACTGAAGAATGAAACAATGCATTTTATTTGACCAAACGCCTCCAGGATCGACACAGTCTTGACCTCGCTGCAAAGACAGAATGGCTGGTTTCCAGGAGGATGCCAGGATGAGTTGGGTCACACTGCTTCTCTACAGCATCTCATCCTCAAGCAAAGAGGAAAAGCAAAAATTGAAAAAGAAACAATCTGATCATTGTATTTCAACCCATGCATTTTAAAAACGTCAATCGGAGGCTTTACCACAGTGGCAGAGTGGGTCCAGGTCCCAAACAAAGCGTCCTGCGCCCGTGCCTCGAGCAGGATAGAAAAGGGAGCTCCCCCAGGATCCTTCGGAGGTCCGGGCTGGCCACACACGGGTGAGGGGAGACCTGCGGTGTAGGCAGGCCGGCCTTATCTAAGACAAACTCGCCTTGGGCCTCTGGGGCTCTGCGGACCAGCCTCCAAGGGGCAAAGGTGAGCCCGGCCGGACCGAGAAGAGCCTAGCACCCTTCTCCTAGAGTAAGGGGCGGTGGGTTTTTGTTGTTTTTAAGGAGTAAAGAAGAGGCCGGCCAGTCCCACGTATTGACTACAGTCCATAAACGTGCTCTTCCCCGTTAGAAAGTAAGCTCCCCGAGGGCAGGCACGGGTCGATTTTACACCCTTCTGTGGACTGCCCACGCAGGCACATGGTAGGCTTGCTGTGACTGGGGGTGAGGGGCGGGATGGAAGGAGGCTCCGACACAGACTTGGTGGGAGGGGGCCCCCACCCCATATGGCCGGGAGGCCCTCCGGAATGCCCCTGTGCTGCCCGGGCGGAAGCCGTCCTTTCGGGGGTGTGCCCCCCGCGGGCTCCGGCCGGGCGCTCGGGGCAGGCCGGAGAGCACGGGGAGCCCCGGAGGCGCAGGCCGGGCCGGGCCGGGGAGCCCCCG
>CM053769.1:556708886-556807706 GCA_028658325.1 Potorous gilbertii
GTCAGAGTCTAGGGTGGGGGTGGTGGGGAAGCCCATTGTTTAAAGTTTTGGCTCCCTCCGCTTCCATTCAGGCCAGCTAAGATGCAAGTATGATTGTCTTAAGGCAGAAGTCTTTGTAAGGAGTGTTCCTTTTGACCAGGGGTTGGTGACATCCTTGTTCACCTACTAGAGGAGGCATATGCTTTAGGGGAAGGAGGAAGAGGGTCCTTGGATTGACTGGGATATTTTAGTTCAGCTTCAAACCTGCTTTCCCTCAGAGCTGCAAGGACTGTGCAGGGTAATTAAATAGTTGGTTAATCACCTTTAACATCAGGCAGCTGCTGCTTGATCCCACAGAGATCTGAAACCAGCTTTATTGAGCCGGTTTTATGCTTGGGCTACAGTTTAGTTCCTGCAGGTTCCTGGCATTTTTGTAGAGGCTGAGGTCCTTGAGTAAACAGACGTGAAAAAGTCTGACTTCTCACTTCCAGGCATTCTGTGGTGTCTTGGGGGCAATTACTCCCACAGCCCCTCCCTGTGAAGAGATTGTGCTCATCTTGAGGTTGGGGGAGGGTTGGGAGGGGGTAGACAGTGGATGGATGCAACTATCAGCTGTCAAGTTATTTTGGTATAAACTGAAAATATCCTGGGAAGTACAGGTGGTGGTTGTATGTGTGTATGGCAGCCCACTAGAGTCTGGAGGGTGGTATGTAGAATTCTGGCTGTATGGATGAGGGGGAGGGTGCTACTTCCTGCTTGGACACTGTGGAGTGGACTGGCAAAGGGGTGTGGCTGACCTGAGACATAGTGTACCTGGTATTGACATGTACCCCCTTATTTTCCATTTGGCTTGCAAATGGATACAGATGTCTCATTTGACCCTGTGATGTAGGTTACAAATGAGGAAACTCAGGCAGACAGGTTAAGGGAATTGCCCACAGTCACACAGACTGTGTCTAAGGGCCAGTTGGAACTTAGGTCTTCTTGAGTGTCAGCCCAGTGCTCCCTCCACTGAACCACTTCATTGTACCCCCTTAGCTATGACTTGAGGGACCCTGGTTATATATCTTGGGGAGCTAGGTAGAAGTCTGTTTCACAGATGAGGTGTTCTCTGGTTTTCTTTTAGCTGGGTTATAGCATCGCTTTCAAAGCTTGGGCCCACCACTAAAAGTCTTACTTCTTGTAGTTCAGTGGTGTTATGAATGTAGAGCCTCAAGCTAGGGGGAGAGGGACATAACCAGGAACCTCAAAAGGTAACTTGTTTTCACCTTGAGTAATAACTACACACACACAACACAATACAACACACACCCCAGCTTTCCTTAGGCCAGCATGCTGAGTCCTAAATGGTGTCACAACTCTGCATTTCCTCCAGACTTCAATGGGCACATTTTTAGCTCAGGAATTAGCTTGGTGCGGTTCTTGTAGGGGTTGGGGGCCCGTGTAAGGGACAGTTATGTGAATGTGGTCAGAACGGTCCCGTTGTTTGTTTGCTGAGGGAGGAGGAGAGGCAACACACAGCCTATTGACTGCTTGCCTCACCTAGCTCCCTGGCTTAGCAGACTGTTTGCCTGGGCAGCCCGTGGCTTTGGTTACGTAAGACATGGTGTATGTACTCTTGTGCGTGGGGGTGCTGATGCCACCCAGCTTTCACATGCTGGCAGGTCTCCTATTGTGGGCGCTGCTGCCCCTCAAGCTAATCCAAGACAATTCAAGAAGGTGGCACCCTAAAGGGAAACCACAGGATCAGTGAGAAGAGACCTCGGCCTTCTTTATTTCTAGGTTTGCTGTTGAACGTCCCTGGATTTAACCCAGAGGGAAAGGGATACTCCCACTTTAGGGAACTCTGGCCATATTTACACTAGCAGAAATAAAACTCCCGTGTGTATCCATTTGATACAAGTGACAAAAAGTCCTAGATCCCAACTAGATCAATCCTGTCCTCCAATGTTTGTCTTTCACGTGCTGACAGTTCACTCCGACTATATATAGGCCAGACAAAGAAGGGTTGTGAGAATTGAGCGATTTCTTCCTGGTGGGGACCAGTCTTAAGTGAGTCAGTCTGGGTTTTTTTTCCACACACACTTCTGTTGCGCAGTTTACTGAGTGTAAGAACTGAGGGTTTGTGTTGTCATGTGGTGGGGTCAGTCATGTGCTGTCCCATAAGAGACCTTGGTGCTGGAGGGATGGAAATAGATTGCCAAGTTTCTCTGGAGGAGGCAGTTTTTTTGCAAAAGCACTTTTTAGGGTAAAATTATGGTGAGGGAGGGAGCAACTCTGGCTTGGAAGGGACAGCTCAAATGAATTAATTTCCTTCTTTTCCATTGTTTAACAGAGCTAGTGGCCCCGAGTACTGCTCCATCTGGTCCTCCTTGGCTTGGCCACATGCCCCCACCCACCCACCCCAGGGCTCAGCACACCGAGCAAGAGCCTGGGAGCAAAGCCATTCTGACCAGGCACAGGCATTGAACATATAAGAGGGAAGTGGGATTCCCCGGGCTCTGCCCGCCCACCCCATGGAGCTGAGGCCCTGGTTGCAGTGGACGGTAGTGGCAGCTTTGATTCTTTTGGTTGGAGAGGTCCTTACCCAGAAGGTTTACACCAACACCTGGGCCGTGTTTATCCCGGGAGGCCTAACTGAAGCAAACAAAGTGGCCCAAAAGCATGGATTCCTCAACCTGGGACCGGTGAGTCAGGAGTTCCTTTACCCTGCTTCAGTAGGGTCAGCCTTGGGAAGAAAGTTCTTGGAGGGATTGGGGTGAGAAAGGGTAGGTTGTACTTCTCAAGGGTTCTTTCAACTAATGGGTCAAAGGGATGACCGGCCAAGCTAGGCTCTTCGGTACCTACTTATCAGACTTTCTTGAGGAGGAGACTGTTATTTTCTTCCTGTGCAAAATCATGGTACTGATATTTGGGAAAATAAGTAGAAAAGGGGAGCTCAGAGAGAGAAACAAGAGCTTCAGGGGTCCCTGGGCAATGTAGGAAGCAGAGAAAGTGGCACCTGGGAGCAGAGGAAGGTAGGCACTTCTGCAGGGGCTGGGCAGAGTTCCTTGCTTTGGGATGGTCAGCAAGACTCTGACCCTTGCCCATGTGGCAGGAAGTCCCAGTTCCTGTTTGGCCTCCAGAGTAGGAGTGGTGTGACTTTTGTTTAGCGTTTCTGTGAAAATTAGCTGTGGCTGTCCTTTCCTTAGCCTGGCACCATATGACCTTTTGCTATTGCCCTTTGGGATGGTAGAGAGTTCCAGGTCTCTCAGATGCTTCAGGGGACTGGATGAGCCAGCTGAATCAGTACAACAAGCCAAGATGGTGCAAGAGCTTATAGCATCCTTAAGCCAGAACAGAAGAACTTGTATCCTCTAGCTCTCAGGCCATAGGAGTTATCTAGGAATGGGACCAGGGACAAAATAGAATCAGGGCTCACTTTAAGGTTTGCATAAATATTTATCCAGTTATCCTGGAGGGAGGAAGTATACATGTCATGTATGTGTTATAGATGAGGAAACTGAGGTGAAGTTGCTTATCTATACATACCAGCAGCAGTTATCAGAGCTAAGATTTGGACCCAAATGTACAGACATCCAAATGCTGCTCTCACCTCACTGCATGTCCTGAATTCGGGGACACACACACACACACACACACACACACACACTCTTCTCTCTCTCTCTCTCTCCTTCTCTCCCTCCCTCCCTCCTTTCACATAGTGATTACTTTGCTGGAAGTGTAGGAATGTTTTTTAAGAATGAATAGGGTGAGGAAGAGGGAACTTAGCAGGAGACAAGACTCACACTTCAGAAGAGCCAAGCACGGACCCATCACCTTATAACTTCTGTATGATTGAGACTTTCAAACCTAATTTAAACGTTTCAGTACAATGACATTTCAGCCAAAAGAGTGTTAACATTTTTAGTTGTTAGGGCAATGGGATTTGCCCTGTATTTATCTCTGGGAATGGAGGCTGTGGGCCCCTCGTGCCTTAGTTCTTTAGATTTCCCTCATTTTGGCTGCAAAACAAAACCATTTCTAAGTGAGTTTCCCAGGTTGTCCCAGGAAAGCACTAACTAACATGCTCTCTTAAAGTCAGTGCCCTTTGGTAGAGGGCTAAATTCTGCCTAGGAGCAACAGAAGAGAATGGGTGAAGACTTGTTTTCTTTTAATCCTAGATAAGTCAGAGGGAAAAAGTAAACATTTCTGTGCATGTGGTGGTACCAATTAGATGAAAAAGAGGCTCTAGAAGAGCCTTACCTGTCCAAAGGTTGAAAATCCACATTGAGAGTGGACTCTGGGAGGGCCTCCCTGGACCTCCTAATTGGCCATCTTCTACATACTTGATGTTGCCTCAGTTTCTCTCTACCAGCAGGTTGATTCCCTTCTCCCCATTCCTGAAGATAGATGGGTCAGAAGGTCATGTCTCCCCCACTGCCCCTCACTGGAATACTAAGTCAGTCCCTCTTGCTTGATTTCAGATTTTTGGGGACTATTACCACTTCTGGCATCGGGCAGTAGTGAAAAGATCACTCTCACCCCACCGACCCCGTCACAGCCGACTACAGAGGGAGCCCAAAGTAAGTGCAGCCCATTCTTTCCTGTCTTCGAGGGAGAGGCTTCTGCCTGATGATTGAGCCAGGGCCTATATTCCCTTTTCCATAATGCAGTAGTCTTTGGCCCAGTTGCATCAACTTTACATGGGGTGTTACTGATGGTAGCCCTTCAGCCTGGCTCAGAATGCTTACAGCAAAGTCCGCAGCTTTATTGCAGAAACTTGAGTCTTTTGTTGAGAGTTGGGAAGAGGGAAAGGAAATTGGTGGGGGTAGAAGGAAGGAGTCTGTGTTGTATGAGGCAGGAAACTTGGACTCTAGGGACATAATTCCCTATATTGATTTAATTGCACTCCAGGTTGTCTCCACTTATCTTAAAGGATATTGCAAATTTCAAAAAACAAAATATTAATCTAATGCCCTACAGATGTGAAAATATTTGACACCTTTGTGGGGTGGATGTATGTGTGTGTCAGTATAAGCAGGGACCATATGGTAAAGGAATCTTGAACTTACGCTGGGAGCTTATTTACCCATTGTGTCTAACACCTTAATGAGGTGGCCTTTCCTTCACCTTTTCCCTTCGTTCCTAGCCTTCCCCCCTCAACCCACACCATGTCTTCTCCCCCTTAACTCTGTTCCAGGTGCAGTGGCTGGAGCAACAGGTGGCAAAACGTCGGAAGAAGCGGGATATATTCATGGAGCCCACTGACCCCAAGTTTCCCCAACAGTGGTACCTGGTGTGTAGTATTCTTGGGATTTTGTGCAGGCTCTGACCTCTAGCACCTTAACTGGGGGCGCTTTGGGACAAGCCCGTCACTTGTAAACCTTTTCTTCTTCAACATGCCCTTGGGTACCTCCTCCATCCTAATGCTCAGCAGCTTTTTTGCCACTTTGACTCACTGTTCTGATCTGACCTGGCTAAGATTTTGGCCATAAAAATCCTTAACCTATGGTGCCAAGCCACAACAAAATTGTTTCTTCTGTGCTTTTCCCCCTGCCCTTCTCTTCTTTCCTCAGACGTCCCCCCAATCCCCACCCCGCCACCTCGTCCCTCATCTTAGTCTCTTAGTTGACTAACCCTTGCTGATTCTTGTAACTTGATCACAGGCTTTAAAGGCTTAAAATATTAACCTTCCCAAGGGCATTTGTATTTTATTAGGGGATTCTTAAAAGACTCAGAAAAGTAATACTAATGGCAGAATTTGGGGCACAATGATAGCTATTGGGGAATACTTGAGGAAGGTGGGAACTTTTCAGGAACCCCTCAAATCATACCACATATTCCATCTCCTTGTAAGGTTGGCCCTGCTCACCATCACTATAGGGAGACCGGGAGAGTGTCGGTGAGCTCTGCCGGGTCCCCAGAGGTTTGGGATATGCGGTCTGGGGTGGTGTTGAGTGACCTGCAAGGTGTCTAGATATGTGCTGAACCATTCCGGGTGTCTCCGCAGTATGGTATGAATCAGCGAGACTTGAATGTTCGAGGGGCTTGGTCCCAAGGCTACACTGGCCGTGGCATTGTGGTTTCCATCCTGGATGATGGCATTGAGAAGAACCACCCTGATCTGGAGGGAAACTATGTGAGTCACCCTTTGGAGTAGGGGGGCACCTTGGAAACAGAGGTGACTAGGGCCCATGAGTTCTGGGGAAGTCTTGGCACCACAGATGTAGCCATTCAGCAATCTAAACAGGGCTCTAACCCCTCAGGGTACGTGGTGAGGTCCATTTCTGGGGTACAGAAATGTTGGGAGTTTCGTTCAGGAGCCCAAAATTTGTGCAGGAGTCAACACTGGGCACCTCTTGGGCAAGACCAGGAGCTATCCCTTCCTAGAGTGGCCTCTGAAAGGCTTGTTCCCTCCCAGGATCCTGGTGCCAGCTTCGATGTGAACGACCAGGACCCAGACCCCCAGCCTCGTTACACACAAATGAATGACAACAGGTAACACTGAGGGCCAAGGGATGGGTCCAGAAACTCCCAAGAACAGGAAAGAGGAGTAGGTTTGGTTAAATGGAAGGAGATAGAGAGCAGGTACCTGCCATGAAGGATCCCTTTAGATAGGGACCAGAGAACCAGCTCTTTTCCTGAGAATCCATAACTCTACCCACAATACTTCTTTACCTTTCTCTGCCCTTCCAACCTGAGCCAGAAACATACCCGGCAGCTGTCTCAAAAGGCTGAAGCTGGGATTAATGGCTGGGAATGTAAAGGTTTGTCCCCTTGGAGAATATTGGGCCAAGTCAAATAAACACATTTTTATAGCCTATGCAGCTAAAGTGGGCTTCATACCTTCTGTTAGTCAGGTTAAGACATAACCACCAGGTAGGGCCGTGAAAGCATCCTTTGACTTCAAGGACCAAAGGGTCAAATGAGGTACTACAAAAAGGAATTAATTATTGGTTAAAAATAGATCTGTCCCTACGCGGAAGAAGGGAGATAATAGGGAAGTTCTCAGAATGTAGATAACTGGAAAGAGATTAGAGAAATTTGTCCTAAGTTAGGGGTTTCCTTCTTAGTTCACAAGCCAAGCCCTTCTGAGAAAGAAGATAATATTGTGCTTCCCTCTATTCTGTACTCTTTCCCTAACGTTCTTCTCCTTGGCATCTGCAGGCATGGCACCCGATGTGCTGGTGAAGTGGCTGCTGTGGCCAACAATGGAATCTGTGGTGTTGGTGTTGCCTACAACGCCCGAATTGGAGGTGGGTCTGGGAATCTTCTGGGCAGTGAAGCCCAGACAGCCACCTTAACTTGTCTTTAGCTTCTGAGTACTAGGCTGTCTTTGGCTTGTGCAACTTCTGTTGGCTTAGGAGAGAATAAATGACCTTTATTATACTCCTAGATGGCTCACATCTGAGATAAGAGTGTCATTACTTGATTGGAAATCCCTGATAAATGTCCTCTGCTCCGTGCCACTCAACAGTGTTCTGTCAGACTTCTTCCTTAAACATTTCCTGCCTCAGAAAAGCTGGTTTCTAATCGATATGCCATTACATTACTACCCTTGTGACATTGGATAAATTGCTTAACTTCTCTGGGCCTCAGTTGTGACATCTGTAAAATAGAGGATTGAACTAGTTGACCTCTAGATACTAGAGATACCTAGCCAGATACCTCTCCAGGCCTCAGTTTCTTCATTTCTAAGTGAAGCATTTGGACTTGGTGATGTCTAGCTCTAAATTCTCCTTCTAGGACTGCTGACCGGATTTTAGCTTGCCTTTAGTCCCAAGTTATGGCCTGAGCCCTGACCTTGGAGCCATCAGGGATGGACATGTGCCAAAAAGGGCATGTGAGGGTTCCTGGATGGCCTTACTTTGAGACAGAGAATGGGCAGATGTTATGATTTCTCTTTCCCCTTGGCCCTCTAGGTGTGCGCATGCTAGATGGAGAGGTGACGGATGCAGTGGAGGCCCGCTCACTAGGACTAAATCCTAACCACATCCACATCTATAGTGCCAGCTGGGGCCCTGAGGATGATGGAAAAACCGTGGATGGACCAGCCCGCTTGGCTGAGGAGGCATTCTCCCGGGGAGTCAACCAGGTAAGGGTGAGGGTTACAAGAGGTCCTTGATAATAAGGGACAAGGAGAAATAGGGGCCAGACCAGATCACCAAGGCGAAAATTGGAGACTCATTAGTCTGTCTGATGCTCCAGGGTGGCCTTCCCGAGGGCTCAAAACGGATCATCTGCCTGCCCTTATCCATACCTTTCATCACACATGGGTCTTTCTGGAGGAATTACCCTTCACCCATCTCTTGTTTTTCACAGGGCCGTGGGGGTCTAGGATCGATTTTCGTCTGGGCCTCAGGCAACGGGGGCCGGGAGCATGATAGCTGCAACTGTGATGGCTACACCAACAGCATTTATACCCTGTCCATCAGCAGCACAACCCAGTTTGGTAATGTGCCCTGGTACAGTGAAGCTTGCTCCTCCACCCTCGCTACCACCTACAGCAGCGGCAACCAGAATGAGAAGCAGATTGTGAGTTGTGGGCTCTGGGCACAGAGGATCTGGGAGAGCCCAAGAGGGCTAGAAGTTTCCTAGGAGCACTTAGATGATGGGGAGGTCTTTGGCCCCTCTTAACTCCTTTCCTCTAAGATGCAGAGCCTTTACTGTCTCTGCAGTGAGTTGAAAAGGCACAGTTAAGGTGGCCAAAGCCTAGGGACATCACAGCCCCTTTTAGGGGCTGAAGACATCCTGTGGGCCCCATCTTGGCTTCCCTCAGAATGCCAGTGCAGGGATTCTCCAGCCATGTGTTCCCCCTCCCTGGCCCTTTTCCCCACTCCTCTTTTAGCTCAGGCTTTGGAAGTGAAAGTCAGACCTTAAGACCAGGAGAGTGGGAATAACTCAGAAATCATAAACCATGGAACCAAGAGCCTAGCTTGGCAATCATCCATCTTGTGTATTCCTCTCATTCCACAGAAAAACTGAGGCCCAAAGAGGCTAAATAACTTCCCTGGGTCCACACAACTGAACAAGCCACAGAGAGGACATAGTGACTGTGGCTCATATGCCATGTAACCTCTTAGATAGCCCATGGTTCTCTCCTGCTTGGAATCATGTCCTTTTCCTTCTCTCTGTAGGTCACGACAGACCTGAGACAAAAATGCACAGATTCCCACACTGGCACCTCTGCCTCTGCCCCCCTGGCAGCTGGCATCATTGCCCTCACCCTGGAGGCCAAGTAAGGATGGAGCTGAGAAAGGGGAGGGTGGGTTTACTCTCCACAACTGGTCCCTGGGTTAGTTAACCCTCTATCTCCAAGAGTTCCTATATGCTTATTCAGCCTAGCTTTAGGGTTTTCTCCATGATCTGGCTGAGCCTCAGATGCCTTGTGCTTGTTGGGAGAGTTCCAGGTTACTGTTCTCTGTACCTTCCCAGTATGTCCTGCAAATATCTGTGTCCTCAGAGTGTCTCAGTCCTGTCTTCTCCCTACTTCTGTCTTCCTCCCTCCCGCTGCAGTAAGAACTTGACGTGGCGTGACATGCAGCATCTAGTGGTGCAGACCTCCAAGCCTGCTCACCTCAATGCCAATGACTGGGCTACTAATGGTGTCGGCCGCAGAGGTGAGGTGGGGGAACATCCTAGAGGGCTGGGAGAAGATGGGACTTGATTTTTCTCAGGAGAGCTCAGCACCATCCCACTTCAGTGAAACAGTCTCTCCTCTCTTTCTACAGTTAGCCATTCCTATGGTTATGGACTCCTAGATGCAGGAGCCATGGTGGCATTGGCCCGGAACTGGACCACAGTAGGCCCACAGAGAAAGTGCCTCATCGACATCCTCACCGAGCCTACGTGAGGGAGTAGGGCATGAGGGGCTGGTCTGGGACCCACAAGTTTGAAAGGAGAGGATGGGAGTGGGAGATGGGGCCAGGAGAAGGGGCAATTATCTCCCCTCATATGAATAGGATGGGTATAGAGTGTTGTGAACAGCCAACACTCAAATTATGCCCTTGTATAAACCCCTTGGGAAGATTTCTTTTTTCCAAACTACTCCTTCTGGGACCTCATCCTTTCCACCCCCACAGGGGCATCTCTAGATCATCTTGGACTAGGGGAAGAGTAAATGGCTTTGCTGAAAAGGCAGTTTGGGCTTCTCTTTTGGGCAGGGACATAGGGAAACGTTTGGAGGTGCGGAGGAAGGTGACCGCCTGCCAGGGAGAGGCTAATCATATTACCCGGCTAGAACATGCCCAGGCCAGGCTCACCCTGTCCTACAACCGACGTGGGGACTTGGCCATTTACCTCGTCAGCCCCATGGGCACCCGTTCTACCTTGCTGGCTTCCAGGTAGATACTATTTCTCTCCCTAGGACATAACTTTATTTCATATCTATAGAACTCTTGTGTCTAGTTCTTAGCCCATGGCTTCCCTTGGGATTTTAGGAGGGTATCCCTTACCCCAGGCAGCCCTTAACAGAAAAATTGAGACCTTCCTAATTGATTGCAGGTTATAACTTTAGGAATGGAGGAAAGAGGAGTATAAGTGCCCCAACTTCTGCTTCCATCTTAGCAACACCCTGCCCAGACCTCTTGGGTTTTGAAATTGGAAAACCTGGGTTCAGATTCTAGCTCTTCCCTTGACTATTTGTGTTTCCTTGGGCAAGTCATCTAACTTCAGGGCCTCTGAGAGGCATGGTCCTCTGTGCTCCTGTCATCATTAGGCTTCAGGTGAAGAATAACTTCTTACCCCTCAAGATGTTAGGGACCCTTATCGCACCCCAGAGGAAGCCTGATTTCTTTTGTTGTCCCCCACCTTCAAGACCTCATGACTACTCCGCTGATGGGTTTAATGACTGGGCCTTTATGACTACCCATTCCTGGGATGAGGACCCTGCCGGGGACTGGGTCCTAGAAATCGAAAACACCAGTGAAGCAAACAACTACGGTATGGAGTGGTGCGGTATGGAGTGGCACAATCACAAGGCAGCAGCTTCTTGGAGCACTGAACAGGAGCCAGGGAAAACTCTGGGAGTGGCATGAGGGTTGGGAAGCAGGGAGGGGCAGTGACTGGGACTGGGGAAGAATTAACCCTTTCTGTTGGGAAACAGGAACGCTGACCAAATTCACCCTCGTGCTATATGGGACTGCCTCTGAGGAGCCCGATCTCTCTACACCATCTGAAAGCATCGGCTGTAAGACCCTAGCTTCCAGCCAAACTTGCGTGGGTGAGTCTGGGGGCAGGAGAGGGAACCCCTCAACTTTTTTCTCATGGGCTTAAATCTTGTTCCAGTAGTGTTTATACCATATAAAAATAGCCTCTGTTGAGAAGCAGCAGGCCCTAGGGAAGCTCTCGTCAAATCTGGATAGGTACTCTGGCCCACTCGACTCTTTGTGGGGTGGGGAGGTGTGAATAGTGGGAAGGTCACCCATTTTAATCCCATACCAGAAAGTCCATTGGGACTTTGTGTTACACCAAAAGATGAGGACCTTTTCAAAAAGGAAAACTTGGTCTTCCAGGACTAAGTGTCTAGCACCTTGCATGGTTTTGCACACAGCATTTAGCTTCTTGATTTGATTTGGCATTCTGTGGGTATAGAACTCACCTAGGCCATGCCCTCAGGTGATCTAACCATTCTCTCTGTCCTCTTTCCCAGTGTGTGAAGAAGGATTTTCCCTGCATCAGAAGAACTGTGTGCGGCATTGTCCGCAAGGATTCATCTCACAAGTCGTCAACACGCAGTATGGCATAGAGAACAATATGGAGTCCATCCATGCCAATGTCTGTTCCCCTTGCCACCCTTCCTGTGCCACTTGCAAGGGAATTGAGTCCACAGACTGCCTCAGCTGCCCCCTCTTCTCTGACTACGACCTGGTGGAGTTGACCTGCACTCAGCAGAGGCAGGCCAGCTTCAAGTCTGCTGGGCTCCCTCACAATGAAGGGCTGCTGCCTTCACACCTCCCAGTCGTTGTCGCAGGCCTGAGCTGCGCCTTCATTGTTTTAGTGTTCATCATTGTCTTCCTGATCCTTCAGCTACGCTCTGGCTTCAGCTTTCGGGGAGTCAAAGTGTACTCATTGGACAGCGGTATCATATCTTACAAAGGGCTGCCCCCTGACGCCTGGCAGGAGGAATGCCCTTCGGAGTCTGATGAGGATGAGGTCCGGGGCGAGAGGACTGCTTTCATCAAGGACCAGAGCGCTCTTTGATGAGCACCGGATCTTCCTCTCCCCTTATCTGACTCTCCTGGTCACACCTTCCACCCCCCTCCTCGGGCACTTTTTAATTCACCAAAGTATTTTTTTATATCGGGACTTGGGTCAGGTCCCCCAGCCCAGGAGAGGTATGGAGCGGTAGGGTCTGCCCATTCCCCTCTCATGCTAGCTGGGGAACTCTGAGAACCTAACCTGCCACCTCCAAAGTGGGGTAGAGGGCTGGGACACATACCAGCTTTTCTGTGGGACAAGCTCTGGGGCAGAAGAGGCAGGGGACAAGGGGTAGTCTTAGCAGGAGCAAAGTCAGTCTTCAAGGCATTTCCTATCATCCAGGGGACTGCCACATCTCTCCCCTACCCCCAAACCCACTTTTGTTGGAGGAGGAAATGAGACATTGGGGCAGTGACTGCCCTCCTTTTCAGTTTCTAGAGGTACCTAGGATGAGGCTGCTGTGGCAGGGTGGTTTGTGTGGGGAGAGAAGGGAGGGCAAATAGATTCTTTGTTACAATCCTCCCTTTTATAATTCTTTGGGTACCTCCTGCTCCCCTCTAGCCCAGGCTCCTTCCAGCTGCTTCAGTTCCTTCTAAAGCAATAATGGTCCCAATCCAGCCAGCAGGAGGCACTGGGCAGCTATCTGACATCTGCCTGGGAGTCTGGGGGTAACTGGAGGACGCCTCTCCAAGGGTTCTCATCCCCTCCAATTTTTCATCCCAGCCTGTGCCCTTCCCCACAAAGCCACAGGCTTTGGTGGCCTGCGCCATAGAATTGATTGTCCTAGGAAGGGACCAAGGAAGGGCAGGTGCTTTCAAGAGTATGTGTGATTTGTGTGTGTGTGTGTGTGTGTATGTATGTATGTATGTATGTATGTATGTATGTGTGTGTGTGTATGTACCCTCCTTTACCCCTGCCTCTGTGTTTGTTCCTGGACCACCCCATCCCTCCCGCACACATCTCTGCACCTTGTGCCTCCAGCACTGCTTCCCAGAAGCCCAGGCGAGCTCAGTACCGTCCACTCAGCCAGGCTGGCAGCAGGTGCCAGGGCACAGCTCCAGCAATGAGCAGAGCTGGTTGTGTCCGGTTCCATCCCTCTTCCTGCCCTCCTGCTGTGCAGGGAGACCAGAGGCCCCTTGTACAGCCAGGGACTTTTTCCTTGTTTTCTGAGCCCGGGGCTTTCTGGGCTGTTCCCCCTCACAGCTCTGGAGCCCCTGGGTGGAGGGGAGGGAGATCATCCCCAGAACCCTCCCCCCCATCCTACCTGTTTTTCCCCACCCCACCAATGCTGCTTTCCCCTGTGGGGATCTCAGGGGCCGTTCGAGGATATATTTTCACTCTGTGATTTCACTTTAGATGCTGATTTTTTTGTATTTTTAACTTGGGGTAGCAGCCGGAACACCCACACCGTCTGTCCTGCTGTTCCCCTCCCCACATCCCTGGCCCTGGTGGGAAAACTGAGTTACTGAGCTCAGGACAGGGCATTGGTCAGGGGGAGAATTGATGATAGGGGGTCATATGGGGTGGAAGGAGAGAAAGGAGTATTTTTTTTTTGTGTTAAGAACAATGGTTGGTAGTGCCAAGGGCTCATGGGTCATTCATTTCTCCTTGTGCCAGGGCTGAAAAGTGAGGGGGTAGGTAGGCAGTGGCATAAGGTTTGCCAACCCCCTCCCCACACTGTGCCTAATGGGAAAAAGCACTGACCTATTGAGTTTTCTCTCCCCACCCATACATCCCAATCTCCCTCTTCTGATGTGCCTTTTGCACCTCCTCCTCCCCTCATTAGGACAATCAGAATCATCTCCCACCTGGGAGTCCTTTCTTTCTCCCCAATCCCTTAGGAGTTAACCAGCCACCAGGGTGAGAGGCAGTCATCTCTCCCAGCCAGGAACATGCCTGGTGTTTCCATCCTCCCTCTCCATTGTCCTCCCATGGCCAGCCCGGGCTGGTTTTGTATGATACCGGGTTTGGTGCACAGTGATTTTTCTTGTAATTTAAACAGGCCCAGTGTGGTGGGTTCTATTTAATGGACGCGAGATGATGTTAGAGGTTTTTAAGTGATTAAATGTGCAGACTATGCAAAACTGGCTGTTGTCCATTTCTGTTCCAACCCAGGTTTCTTCCCAGCACTTGGTCATCAATCCAGACTTGTGTCAGGGGGGCAGGGAGGCTGGCCAGAGGGCAGGCAGTCTAGTTTGCCTTTACTCTTCTCCAGCTCTCACTCCCTTGTCTAACCTGTAGTCTGCCACTTCTAACAGAAGGAAAGAGGTGTGCTTCGCTGTCAGTTCTCTGGAGTCAAGATTCACCATTGCACCAACCTGAATCCCAGTGTCTTCTGAGTGCTTTCTTTTCCTTTATTGCACTAGTGTACTCTGTTCTCTTGGTTTTGCATCAGTACAAGCGAGCCTTTCCAAATTTCTCTAAATTCCCCAGAGCCTGTCCCCTTCCTTTTCTTCCCCTGCCCCTCCCCTCCCCCCACTCAATGCCCATTTCATTAAAGAACCTTTCCCCTCCCTTTTTCATTATGGGGCAGCCGACCTGTCCCTTATTTATAGCTAACTGCTACTGTGGCCCCTGCCCCTGGGCCTTGTCCACCCAGCTTTTCTACCTCTTGGTTTCTGTCCACTCCTCTTCCTGGTTTCTGCCTACCCTGCCTAAGGAGGAGACCGAATCTAGATTCAAGGACCTGCATTCAAATTCTCCCTGCACTTAATTGATTCATGATCCTTGCCCAATGAGTTCACCTCATTTATCTCATCTGTACTACAAGGGTATTGAACTAGAGGGTGTCTAAGGTTTCTTCCAATTCTAAGTGCTGTGATCCTTGCTTGATCTGCTGTGCTCTGGTTTTCTGCAGTCATGTGCTTTGAGGAGTTCCTTCCAGAGATTTAAAACCAGTTCTAACCAAGAGCATTAGAAAAGAAGAAGAAAGTTTGGGGTGAAAAGAATAGGACCAGGGACTGGATCTGTGATCTGACTCCCAAGTAATGTGTGTTACTGGGAAATATTTTTCTAAAATACAATAAAGTATAGATAAAATTATATCTTAAAACTAAGTTGATATGCCACTCCTTCACAGATGGTTCGATAAGTCTGACAGTCCCGACCTGGAGCCAGATAGCCAACTTAGGTCAGAGCAGATCTTCCTGGCTTCAAATGAGCTCTTCAGATAAGTGAAGTCTTTGAATAAGGAGACTTAGAGTTGTCTGTGAGTTTCATGTCCTACCTGGCTAGACTTGGCCTTTAGTTTATCTTCAACTGCCTGTGGGTTGAGTTCCTGTGTCTGCCGTCATCTCTAAGGTAGTTAATTCTCACTTCGAACAGCTCCATTAAAGAAACTTGGAATCACAGAATCTGAGTCATAAGGGACTTCAGAAGTCATCCAGTCCAACTCATTTTCCCTTTACCACACAGTCTTTAAAAAATCACCATCCAGCCTTTGCTTAAAGACTCCCAGTGAAAGAGAACCCACTCGCAACCTTGCCAGCCTGTTTACACTTTCACATAGTTGTTAGGAAGTGTTCTTACATCAAGTCTAAATCTGCCTTTCCTTTTGAAATATTTTATGGTTTTTAAAAAATATGGCTTTTAAATATATGTATATATATATATATATATATATATATATATATATATGTATTATATATATATCATTATACTTCCCAATCACTCCCCTCCATGACCAGCAATAGAACTCTTCCTTATAATAAATTAAGCAAAACATACCAATACCTTGGGCATGTCTGAAAATATATTCCAAATCTATTGTCCAACACCTCTGCAGGGAGGCAGAACATATGTGGACATTTGTGTTAGTCCTCTGAAACTCATTTTACTCTGCCATAATCAGAGTTCTTCAATATACATATAGGAGCTGGAGGTCACATTAGTACAACCCTTTTAATGTTGTCTTCTATTACACTGTGTCTGGGAATCTATTGTATGTGCACTTCACTGGTTGGGTTTCTACAGAGTTGGAATTGGAGATAATGGTACCTGAAGATGATGTAGTACCTACCTTACCTCCCTACAGTATGTAGTAATGTGGAAATCTTGAGTTCTGAATCAGCTCGTTGAAAGAGCCTAGCATAGTCACAGAGTCACTCTGGGTTGAACAGAGGTAAGGTATTTTTCCAGGTAAATCAAATGAAGCATCCACATTGGCAAACTCAGAATCAATTATGTAGTCAGATAGTTTCTACATTAACATATTTAATGACACTTCAATTTCATAACACTGATTATAGCTACTCCCACCCTTTTTCTTAAATGCACTGCCTGTTAAGAAAGTAGTGGCTCTTGCCCCATTGACTTAAACACAAGAGTTTGAAAGGGAGGATGACGCAAAATTAGGGTTGCTGTTATGAAACTGGCAGAGAGAAATCTCATCATGTGCGTTTGAGATCTCCTTCCCCAAGAGTGGTTAACATAGTAAGCTCTTGTAGTATGGTACAAGATAAAGAGACTTGAGTCTAGAGTGATAGGACCTGGATTCAAGTTCTCCCTCTGACCCTATGTGGGTGACCTGAAGTGCACCTGCCTTTCCCCTGAGCCTCATCTGTAAAATGTGGGGGTGGGACTATGTGACCTCTGAGGTCCCTTCCAACTCTAGCTCATTAGCCCTACCAGAAACCAGAAAAAGTTTTAGAAGAAGCAGCTGGGGCAAACAGAAATCAGAGATCCAGATCAACTTGATTGGATCCCTAATATCAACTTGGGTGGGGTTCAGGGCACACCTTTTTCACCTTGTGAAAAAAAGATTACTGACATCATACTACTCATTTACCCCAACCTCTAAGTCAAAGAATCACAGAAGAAGGTGTTGCTGCTGATGGAAGGCAGATAACCTGGCATTAAGTTTTAGAAATGTAAACTTACTCCTGAGTGAGCCAAGGAGGTATTTAGATACTGACTCTTCTTGAGCTCAAATCAGAATTCCCTGCTTATTCTCTCACAGTTTAAAACATGATTTTTTTACTGCAAATTTAATCAACATTTCAGTATACAAAAAAAAAGGATTGTGAAACAACTTCTGTTACATAGTTTTGTTTTTGTTTTTTTTTAAGGGATACTAGGTGGTATAAAGGGTAGAGTACTGGGCTTGGAATCAGGAAGACTCATCCTCATGAGTTCAAATCAGACACCAGCTGTGTGACCTTGGGTAAGTCACTTAACCCTGTTTCCATCAGTTCCTCATCTGTAAAATAAGCTGAAAAAGTAACTGGCAAACCACTTCAGTATCTTTGCCAAACAAACTCAAATGGGATCATGAGTCTAACGTGATTTGAAACAATAAGAAAATCATTCTTGTTGGAAAACTGGACCCCCTCTTCTCCCAGGTTGAAAGCGTAGCCGCTCATAGATAGGTCTGTTACCATCACTGATGAGCAAAGAAGTGTTAACCTCCTTGGTTATTCTGACTTGGGCCTGGTGGCCCTCTCCTTCCGTATTCTCCCCACCATATTTGTGCCACATAATACAAACATCCAGTTCCTTTTGCCCTGCTGTAGCTCACAATCCCAAAATTCGAATGATCAATCAGCTTCAAAGACCCCCATTAAAAGACATTCCAGGCATGTTACAATGCCCAGAATCAATGCTTTCTTGATTTTTTTTCTAATATCTCCAATTAATTTACCCTTCACCAAATACTGAGTAAGTCATCCTCATCTTTCTCCCACAGGGACTTTGGATTCTTCCCTTAGAAAACAGAAAATTTTGCTAAGTGAAGTGAGCTTTCACCTTGTCTTAGCCTACACCTCCACTCCATTTCCCTTCTTCACCACTTGTAATGATGAGCATTTCCCATTCCTTTACAAGCTCCCTTTATGTGTTGCTATACCTCTTGAGGGCAGGCACTGCCTTGGATGTATTAGCCCAAAGCCTGGCACACAGTATGTGCTTAATAAATGTTGTATCTAAATATACGTTAGGAAGACTCATTTACCACATGTTTCTTTCTGCATCTGTATTCCACAACTTCATGTGGAAGAGGTAGGAGCCATACTCCATTATAAACCTCCTGTGTCACACCTGTGATCCCATCTGAAGTCTTTCATAATTGTTTTCCTTTATATTATATTGTGGTCATCATTCACACATACCGTATTAGTGTCCTACCTCAGTCCACTTCTCTACCATACCATACGGTGACCCCTAAGTGCTTGTTGCTTGTTGACTGATGAGGCCCATATACAATACCAGCCAAGGGTCTCCAACCTGATTTCTCCCCAGGGTTCACCATCCTATTGGCCTGGCACACTCATTTTTGGTGGTATGGCCACTCATTTTTAATACTAGAGAAAGTTCTAATAGCCTTGTATCCCTTCATTCTAAAGTGCTTAAGCCTCAGAATCACAGAATGTCAAGAATTGGAAGACATCCCAAAGACCAGGGTATCTGAATAAGAATTCTGTCTACACTTTCAATAAGTAGTTGTCCAACCTTTGCTTTAGACCCTCCATGAAAGAAAACTCACTATTTCTCAGGGCAATCCCATTTTTGGCTTACTTTTCAAGCCTAGATTTGCTTCTTCAAATTCCTCTTGTCCATGAGTCCTAGAAGAACAAATCTATTCTCTCTTCCATGTGATGACCATTCAAACACTTCAAGGCACTTACCATGTTCTCCCCAAACTTCCCTTATCCTGGGTTGCACTCTTCTCTAGCCTCTTTATTTTTATGCTTTAATCCAAGGATTATGGATTTAGAGTTGAAAGCTACCTTACAAGTCATTTGGTCCATTCAACTGCCTGATTTCTGATATACTTTCTTCAAGCCCCGTCATCTGGGAAAAAGGAATCAAAGGAAAGAATTTGTCCAAGAACCTTACAATTTTTACATCCCTTCCCCAACCCAGATCCTGACTTTGCCGTCCCTATTGGATCCAATCATTTTAAAAAATTTTCTTTTGTATTGTGAACTTATTGAGCACAAACATCTCAAGTTACAAAAAAACAAAAAAGATTATATAAGAAACAACGAATTTCTGTTACAACTTTCGAAAGAAATATACATGAAGTATAGCAACTTAGTAACAAAAGATCCATTTCCCACTTTATATACTCTTTGCATTACAAAATGTTTTATAGATGCTCTTTTTTTTGTCTGTCCTTACTAAGCTACATTCCTTCGCCAAGTAGAAGCCTTCCCTTGACAAATATGTATCGTCTAACAAAAGAAATCAGCCTATTGGCCGGCTCTGATCATTCAGATCTCCCTCTGTACCTCTAGTTCAGCACCTCTATGTCTGCCAAGAGGTGATAAGTATGTTTCATCAGCGGTCACTCGAAGGCGGGCTTGGTCGCTGGTTTGGTCAGCATTTTGTACTCCCTCCCTTTCCTGGGCCTCTAAGGACCTGGACAAGCGGGGCGGGGGGTAGTCTCAGGAAGGTCAGGCTGTTTCGTCCGCTCGGTCCATCTCAATCTGACTCATTGTCACCTGCCAGGAGCCCACAAGCTGCACCCCTCGGCACCTCTGGATGGACTGCTCTGCGCCGGCGGCCTCCGCTGCCCGGCTTTGCAGAACCCTGGACTCCCAAGCCCAGGGAGAGGGGGCGGCCCGGGCTGGGAGTGGGGGGCGAGGGGCTCACAGTTCTGAGAAGCTTGCCAGGTTACTAAATAAAGATGACCAGCTTTCCCCATTGGGACAAAGGGAGCCCCCGAGCTGCCCCACCGACCCTGGGCCGACGTGCAGGCATCATCGAGCGCACTGAGGGTCCCCCAGCAGCCCCCGCCTCACTCCCCCCACCCCTCCTCCAGTCTCCCCTTCTTCCGACCCGCCCTAAGGCCGGGGCCACGTGAAACGGCGGGAGGAGGAAGCGACAGAATCAGGAACTGGACGGAGAGCCAGCGGGGGCCGGGGCCGGAGCAGGGGCAGCGCGGCCGCCTCCAGGAGCAGCTCCCAGCGCGGGTAAAGCCACCCCCCACCCCCCCAGCCGCGCAGCCCGGCCCGGAGCCTCTTAGCGGGTCCCCGGGGAGGGCACGGGCGAGGGCTGGCAGACCGGGGGGCCGGAGAAGGGTGGCGAGCTGGACGCTGCGGGGATGACTGGGTGGGCGGACCAGGAGAAGAGGAGCATTTTAGAAGGGTCTGGAGGAGCCTAGGCGGGGCCGGGTGGGATTGAGGGGGAAGATAGGGGTGAGGATCCCCAAGATCCTGAGCTGGAAGAGGAAGCGGGGGTGGTATTGCATGGGGGGGGTGATGCCTGCAGGCCACGGGGCGGGCAATTCTGGAAGAATTGGGAGGACCTGGGGGACCAGAACTGCCTGGCTGGGTGGACGAGACACCGTTCATTCCCTTATTGTAATGGTTCCCAAATGGCCCTCGAGATCCAGGGACTGGCACCGGAAAGGTGAGACCTTCCAATGACACGGTCTGAAAAGAATGTCCGTGATAAAGCCACCTGTAAACCCAGGATCGTCTGCCGGTGTCAGAAACGCCCTTGTATGAATTTTAAGGAGAGTGCGAGTTGGTGTCCAGCTCTGTCAGGAGTGGAGGGATGGGAGAGCAGGACCTTGATAATTGGCCGGGGGAAAGGGTGGCAGGAGGCACAAAACCCTGACCTGGGGCTAGTAGGGTCCAAAAAAGAAACTAGAGGGCTTAAACCGCAAGTTCCTGTTCCTCTTTCTGACCCCTCGGCTTTTTGAAGATGCGTAATATGGAGTTGTTCTTAACACATCCTGTATCGCCTTTCTCTGAGATTTAAAGAAGGTGCCCAGAGAGGTCCCCTGAGAAGTCCCCCCCCCAATTTTTTTCTAAATGAAATGACATCTTGTTTTGCTCAGTTGAAATTGAATGCCTCAAGGTCTCCTTCCTTTGTAGGCCTCCAGGGCAGTTATATTTTATGGGTACCTCTACAGCAGCACCCCCAAGAATCTACCTGGTGGGGTACCCCTCTCTGCCCAACTTCCACCTACTCAGGGACTCCTTCAGAACCCATTCCTTGATTCCAACTGGAAATGAAAGCCTATCTTTGCTTCCAGGGCAACACCATGGGCTTTTCCTCTGAATTATGTAGCCCTCAGGGGCATGGAGCACTGCAAAAGTTGCAGGAGGCTGAGCTCCGACTCTTGGAGGGCATGAGAAAGTGGATGGCACAGAGAGTAAAGAGTGACCGGGAGTATGCAGGGCTGCTACACCACATGGCTTTACAGGAGGGGGGCAGCCAGGTCCGAAACCTAGACCACGTCAGCCCGATCAGCCAGGTGGGCTTCTGTTTTCTGTTCCCTACCTCATTTCCTTCCCTCCTGCTCTTACCACTCTCTCTCTTTATAACCAGCACTCTTCATCAATGTTTTTCCTCTTTTATATCTTCTTTGGATTTCAGTTCATCCTCAAAAGAGGCTCATTCAGTTATTTCAGTGTCCCAGGTGGTGGGGGCACAGCAGAGCCCTGTTAGGACAAAAAGGTTGGCAGTTTAGTGCCACCCTGGCAACAGTAATATAAACAGTTGGACTTTGCCACCACCTTTCTTCCTCTTTCTTCACGTTATCAAATATATGAATATATGTATTTTTGTCAATATCTTAAAGTACTATATAAATTATTATTAGCTATTTATTATTCACAACTACTTCTCTGCTTCCCCAAACTCCATTGTCTCAACTTCCCTAGTATCATCTACCTTGTCCTTTCCAATTTGTAGTCCTGGACAGAAATAACTCGTCAGACTGAAAGCCTAAGCCGGCTTCTTCGGCAGCATGCGGAAGATCTGAATTCAGGCCCCCTGAGCAAGCTGAGCATCCTGATCCGTGAACGGCAGCAGCTTCGAAAAAACTACAGTGAACAGTGGCAGCAGCTCCACCAAGATCTCACTAAGGTGCCATCTTCCTTTCTCCCTCTACCCTAGGCTGCTGTCCTTTTAATATCTCCCAAAGTGTAAAGAGCAAACTTGAGGAGGGGGGATCCAGGAAGGGGGTTATTGCCGGGGGAGCCTTTCTCTAGATTACTTTGGTGCAATGAAAGTTTTGGTGACAAAACTGGCTATGAAAAGTTTAGGGAATCTGCCCATTCATTTTGTTCTTTCCCAGAGCTTTCCTAGGAGTTTCTTAGTTCAAATTCAAAGAGAATCCCCTTAGTTATAGCCAGTTCTCCTTCCTTTTCTAAAATTAGCTCATCTGGTTACTCTAACCACTTTCCTTCTCAATAAGTATTTTTCTTTTGGTTCCTCTTTTCTGTTAGTTTTCCTTTAAGGTCCTGCCTGTACTCTACTTTCAGTTGTCTTCATCATTTTGTCTAAGCCTGTGCTCTGCTCCTGCTCTGCTTCTACCTCCAGATGTCCACATCGACCTGAAAACAATTCTCTTTCTTGTATGACCAGTTCCCTTCCTGCAAAAGCTGGTGACACCCAATCCCTCCTAGGAATGAATCATGAATTAGCGGACTCCCCCTACCCCCACACACAAAAAAAATAATCCAGTTTATGATCAGAAGTTTAAGGGAAGTATGGAGGAAAAGAGAAGATTATCTGACCTTGCCCACCACTTTAGAATCTTTAAAGTCGTCATTGTTTTTTCCTTTCCAAATTTTATCCTCAAACCCCACCCGTAGGTCTCTAGAGACTGCCCTAGGTGACTACTAAGGTTCTAATCTGGACTGAGTACTTTAGAGGCAGTGGCACTAACTTGGCCCTTCACTTTCATATGCTAAGAATGTATTTCCAGTCCCCCAGGGTCCTCTCTTCCTGCCTGATTTATTCCACTCCTAGACTACATTGGCCCTGCTCTGCTCAATTCCTGAATCCAAATAACCAATTAATTTTCTAGTTTTTTGGTTGGAAATGGTGGCACCTGGTGGCCAAAATGTGACCTACAACATTTCTCATTTTGGGGGGATGGATAGAACTCTAAACTTAGTTTTCTTTTTTAGAGGTGAAAGAGATCTTAAATAAGGGCAGTGTTATTGATCTTAGTCAGGAAGACCTGGAAAATCCCACCTCTGACACTATTTGTGTGACCCTGAGAAAACCTTATGACCTCTAACTACCTTCTTCAACTCCCTAAAATTTTTCAGGGGTGGGAACCTTGGGCCTCAAGGCCTCATGTGGTCTTCTAGGTCCTCAAATATGTCCCTTTGACTGAATTTAAACCTCACAGAACAAATGCCCTTAATACAAGAATTTGTTCTATAAAACTTGACTCAGTCAAAAATCCACACCCAAGGACCTAGAAGGCTACATGTGGCAGCAGGTTCCCCACCCCTCTTTAAGTGATAGACTTATTGAAGGAAATGCCCACATATGGAATTCTCCACAATGACAAAAATTACAGGCTTCTAAAAATAATATTGTTTTCCACATTCCTTTACACGAGTATGACTTTCTGATACAGCTTCATCCATCGTTTAGAAAACTAAGATCCAGAGGGCTTAAAGCAACTTGTCCAAGTTCTAGAACCCTGTCTCCTGACCCTGACTTCAGTACTATATCAGTGTGTAGTACATTGCATTTCCTAGTAGTCAAGGAATTTAGATTTTTTTTGTCCAAAATAACCTCCCAAAGTTTGGGAAAACTAGTTGCCTCTTTTACATTGTGATAGAGCCAGACCCTACAGAAAGAAATTTACTTATTTTTAGTCCCCTTTCCTTTAGTCTTTTGTTTTAACCTTTAAATGGCTTTTTTATGTCTTTTGTTTTTATGTCACCTGTTGTTGAGTCGTTTTTTCAGTGGTATCCAAGGTCCAACTCTTTGTGAGCCCATTTAGGGCTTTTATTGGCAAAGATATTGCAGTAGTTTGCCACTTCCCTCTCCAGCTCATTTTACAGATGAGGAATCTGAGGCAAACGGGGTTAAGTGATTTACCCACACAGCTCTGACTCTAGGCCTAGCCCTCTATCCCCTGGGTCACCTAGCTGCCTTTATATGACTGTCATTTCTGAATAGAGTGTTGCTTAACTTGAGTTTCAGCATTACTCTGCTAGAGTCACATCACTCAGGATTCCGTCCACTTGCTAACAGATGCAACCCTACCCCAAAACAGCCCCTCCTTTAGGGACTTAGAGCAGGTGCTGACTAAATACTTTTTCTTGCTCTGCCAGATACATAGCCTTGATATTGAAAAGCTGAAAAGTCAGTACCGTGTACTAGCACGAGACAGTGCTCAGGCCAAGCGTAAATACCAGGAAGCCAGCAAAGGTAGGTAGCATCACTGCTAGGTGGCACTAAGTGCTAAGTGGCCCTTCCTTCAGGTGTGTACAACGAGGGGCTACGTCCAGCTTCAAATTCAAGGGAAATGAGCCTTCTTTTCTAGAGAAAGGATGCCAAACAAAAAAGAACCCAATCCTTACCAGTACTAATGCCTCACTGGTCTCTGGGTTTTGGCCTAATCTGAGGTATACGAATTTATTCGTTGAGGATAGGACTGTTTTTTAACTTTTTGGCATCCCTGTCGGCCCCCATGTTGTCCCCAGCACATTAATACTCAGGCAGTGCTGTTGGCTAAATACCCTCCAACCTGGGCTTGGAATTGATAGTACTTTAAGTACCAAGTCCACTCCTCAGTAGCCTCTAATCTAGAAAAATTGTTGGGGAGAGAGCATCTAGACCAAATCTTCACATTTCCCTTCCCCTTAGAGGCTGATTTGGTCCAGAAAAGCCCTTTGCATATAGACTCGGGGGAGGAAAGTAATCCACTTGATTTGGAGGTTCAACCCAGCCCTGGGTCACCCCTGACCTAGAGGAACCCTGAAAGGCTGGGCTAGTTCCTGGGTGGCCTTGGAAGGTCAGGTTCACCCTAGAAAGTGGGTTGCTGTGCATCTTACTGATTTCTCTTCAGCGCTGGGAAGGAATTAATCAACTATGCCTATGTCCTGGGCCCCTTCTCCATACAGACAAGGACCGGGACAAGGCCAAGGATAAGTATGTTCGGAGCCTCTGGAAACTCTATGCACATCACAACCGCTATGTTCTGGGCATCCGGGCTGCCCAACTGCACCATCAGCACCACCACCAGCTGTTGCTGCCTGGCCTGCTCCAGTCCCTGCAGGACCTGCATCAGGAGATGGCCCTAATCCTGTAAAGACCTCTCTACTTGGCCTCTGTAGCTCCCCAAATCTCTTTCCTCATCTCCCACATTGTCCTCTGCATCCCATGAACCCCAGACTGATTTGTCCTATGATAGACTTTCTGGCAGCATGAGACAATGAAAGGAGCCCTAAATTTAGAATCCCAGGGTCTGAGTTCAAATCCTAACTCTGATGTCTATGCAACCTTGGTCAAGTCACCTAACTTCTCTGGGCCTCCCTTTCCTCATCTGTATGGATGGGGTTAGACTTAAAGATCTCTAAAGTCCCTTCTAGCTCTCAATCTATGATCCTACAATCCCTTTTCCTACCTATCAAAAGATTCTGAATTTGCCTGCAGAACTTTCCCAGGCCATTGGCCAGTCCCCTTAAGAAGAAATGAAAAGGGGGAAGGGTTGGAAAAATATTCAGGAGATGGTACCAAGGACTGGTTCAGGGGTGGGAGTGGGGGTGGGACAAAAGGGCAAAGAAGGGGAAGGGAGGAAAGACAATAAACATTTCTCAATCCCCTGTTTGTGGCAGACACTGTGGTAAATGCTTTACAGATATATTATTTGATCCTTACCACAACTCTGTGAAGTAGATGGTTTTATCCCTCTTTTAAAGTTGAAGAAACTGAGATAGACACAGGTTAAGTGGCTTGCCAAGGGTCAAGTAAGCATCTGAGGACATATTTTGAACTCTGATTTTCCTGGCTTCAGGCCTGTCACTCTATCTTCTGCATCACCTAGCTGCCTCTGCATCCACAGTGATAGTTCTGGAAGGGTTAATTCGGTCCTGGGCCTGGTATGGAGCACTGGAATGAAGTAGGGTGGGGGACTTTGTGTATGGAAATCTCCTTCCATCCTGTGAGAGGGGTTTTCTACAGATCCTCTGTGCTTGGGGGTGGGTGGAAAACAGGAAAGAAATCCTCCAAGAGTACATTGAGATTAGCAGCCTGGTACAGGATGAAGTGGTGACCATCCATCGGGAGATTGCAGCTGCTGCAGCCTGTATCAATCCCTACATGGAGTATGAAGGCTTTCTTCAGCAATATGGGTAAGCTCCCAAGTGAAAACATGAAGAGTTCATCTATCTTCTTCCTCTTCCCATCAAGTATCAAAGCCACTTTATTGAGTACTTTCTCCTTGCCCAGTTCAGGAATCACCCTTGAACTCTGACCCCTATGGTACTACCCACTCCCCCACAGATCATCACCGAACACTCCTCCCTGTGTGACCTTTGATGACACCTTGTTGGAGGAAGGTGAACAGCTAGAAGCTGGGGAGCTGCAATTGAATGAGCTGACGATAGAGAGTGTACAGCACGCGTATGTGTGGGAATGTGGCACTTGTGTGAGGCAATGGGGATGCCACTGTGTTTGTGTTTGTGTAGGCAGTTGGGTGCTAAGAGTATTGATATGGCCTGAGAACTACAGTGTACAGATATACAGTGGAGAGGGAGGGGCAGTTAGAGACTTAAATACACAAGATGCAGCATGGGGCTGAAGATTACAAAGTTATACTGAGGGGGTGGTAGTAACAAACAAGATGGTGAGCATCTTTACTGGAAACTATTCTTTCCTGGGAGAATGAAACAGATAGGGCTGTTACTGACACATGTTTTGTGGACCATAGCCTAACTTCAGTGAATGAGGAGCTGACCACGGCCACAGAAATGGTGATGAGTAGGCAGCAGGTTGTCACCCAGATGCAGAAGGAGATTCAGAGGGAAGAAGAAAGCATTCACCCAAGGGAGAGGTGAGACTGAAGGAGCAGAGTCAAAGGGCTTGGATAGATGATAACATTTTGGGGGAGAAAGGAGAGGAGTAGGATAAAAATGATCTTTTTCCGGCCATCTGGTCTACCCAACAGAGTACAGCTCCTTGGAAAGCGCCAGGCCCTACAGGAGGCACTCCAGGACTTCCAGATGGCCTTATGCAGCCAAGCCAAACTGAAAGCCCAGCAGGACCTGCTACAGAGCAAGTTGGAGCAACTGGGCCCTGGGGAGCCACCCCCTGTCCTCGTGCTCCAGGATGACCAGCACTCCACCTCCTCTACAGTAAGCCTGTTTCTTCAACCTTATGATTCCCAGGCTTGGCACATGTCCTGGCCAGAGACAACATTGTCTCCCTAACCCATTTTTGCTTCTCTCAGCATTAAGTAGACCCTTACTATACCTCTTCCCCTTTCTTGAAAACTCAGTCATGCCCTGAAATGTATCGTTGATCACAGGAACAGGAACGTGAGGGTGGAAGGACGCCCACCTTGGAAATTCTGAAGAACCATATCTCAGGAATCTTCCGTCCTAAATTCTCAGTAAGTAGGTCTAGACTGCTAATGTCCCAAACCCATTCACTACATTCCTCCCACTTTGTTTTCCTCCTTTTCTCTATGATTACTTTTCATGTCAGGTAGGATGGTCTGGGCCTTCACTTAGGGGAAAAAAACGTGATATCCTTGGGAGCAGCTGTTTTTCCTATAGTCAGTTAGCCACATATCCCCTGTGAATTCAGAGCCACAGTGTTCACCATCAGCCTCCCATTCCATAGCTCTCCATCCCCTGACCTTGACCATGACCTCAGTATCTCCACCTAGACCTTGACTTTGGTTATGCCTTAGTCCCTTACTCTAAGAATGCAGATCAGTTGAACAAGCATTTATCGAGCCTAACATATGCAGTGGTAGGCGCTATGGGTTATCAAAGATGAGTTGGATATGTTCCATGCCCTTGAGAACTTACAATGGGGGACACATCCATAAATAACCACAATCTAAAACAATATTTTGATAGGCCATAAAAGAAGTGCCTTGGGGGTTTGGAACAAAAGTAAATCATATCTGATTGGTAGTGTAGTAGAAGATTAAGGGGCTGGCATCCAATCTGGACCTTGAAGGATAAGTGGGATTTTAAAAAAATTACTATTGCCTTTTGTTTTTATACCAACATTATTTTCCTTTAACACTTCACCCCCATACCAGACCCTTCTTTGCAACAAAGAGGGGGAGAGTTTTAGCAGGAGGGCTGGGGGGAGGAATGTTCTAAGTGGAGGGAATGGAAAGAACAGGGGTGTGGACATGGTAAAGGTGGGGAACATGTTCAGGGAACAGCAGGTAGTCTGCTTTGGCTAAAGCAAAGGAAACATGTGCTAAGGAATGAGAGATGAGACTAGAGATAGAGGGGCATATGGTAAAGGACTCTGAATGTCAAAACTAGAGGTAGGCAGTAGGGCTCCATCAAGGAGCATAGGAAGGGAGACATCTAAGGAGAGGAGGGGAAGAATTACATAATCCAAGCTGTTCTTTTGGCAATATGTGTAGAATAAACTAGAAGGTGAAAAATTGGAGTTGGTAAGATAGCTGGGAGGTTATTACAGTTACCCAGGGAAAAATAATGAGAGTCTGAATTAAGGAGGAGGCAGTGGGAAGTGTTCCATGTGTTTATCTGTGTTGTCCCCCAGCTTCCTCCACCACTCCAGCTCATCCCAGATATACAGAAACCTCTACAGGATCAGGTGTGGTATCATGGTGCCATCCCACGAACAGAGGTGCAGGAGTTACTAGTGGATTCTGGGGATTTTCTCGTGCGAGAAAGCCAGGGAAAACAAGAATACGTGCTCTCCGTGATGTGGGATGGGCAGCCTCGGCATTTCATCATCCAGTCTTCAGATGTGAGTTCAAGGGAAGCCTTGTGAAGGACATGTATTTGCCCCAGCTCTTGGGAGCATTATGTCCATTATCCCTTTTCCAAGCAAGCCCCTTAAGTCAGAAAAACACAAGAATAGGAGTAGAAAAAGGGTATTAGATTTCTGGGGCTCTAAGGAACCTGAGGGATGATCCAGTCTAGCCTATTCAATTTACAGATAAGGAAATTGAGGTTTAGAGAGCTTAAATGACTAAAGTCCTACATCTCATTAGTGGCAAAGCTTGGAATAGAACCAGGGTTTCCTACTCTAATCTTTTGTTCTTTTCATTAAACTATGCTGTATCTCCATCTGGGGGGGTGCAGACGGGAGGCCTTATTAGTACGTGAATGATATGACTAGGTATGACCAACTGACATGACTAAGATCTGATCTGTTGTTTATAAGACGTATGCCTTAACAACTAAGTCAAGAAGACCATAGTTCCTTTTTCCAGTGCAAAGATGTTCTCATAGACCTAGCCGTCCAAAAGCAGGCAGCTTCTTGTTGTAGGGGCTAGGCTTTGTCTCATCTAGGAGTACTGATTTCATGTTCTGATCCACCTCACAGAATCTGTATCGCCTAGAAGGGGATGGATTCCCCAGCATCCCCTTGCTCATTGACCACTTACTCCGCTCCCAGCAGCCCCTCACCAAAAAAAGTGGTATCAGTCTAAACAAGGCAATCTCCAAGGTAATTTTCCCAAGTTAAGCCTCTAGATTTCCTCCCCTATCCTCTGGTAAACTGGTCTATTTTCCCACCCTAGTGGCTTACCTTGCCCCTTCTGCATTCAGTACCTGTTACCTAAAACCTGGAGGGCAGAGAACAGAAGGAGGGAAGTAAAGGCTTTCAAGAATTACCCACCTTAGCTCACAAAAGTAGGAAAAGACCTCTCCAATAGGTCTGACCAGCCCAAAGCTCATATAGTACTCCTATAGAGCCCAACAACCTTCCTGTGTAACATCAGCTTAATTTTCCCAAATCCACTCCTTCCCCAGGACAAGTGGGCCCTGAACCATGAAGACCTGGTGCTAGGTGAAAGAATTGGACGGGTAAGTGCCAACACTATGCTAACTTGCATCCTCTATCCGGGTCACACTTGCCTCCTAATTTATTCCCCCCATTCTCCCATACTCATCTCACCTTTTTCAACTCCTAAGTTATATGCATGAAAATGCCTCTCTTTTGTCTTCTCATTGTCTCCTATTAAGGTCCACTTTCTAGGCTTTGTTTGATTACAAACTTTTAGCTTGTCCTAACATTTTGGATACTGGTAACTCCTAATTATTAGCCATCTTGTAGATCACTTTAAAGATGGCTTCCCCATGACACCCACTTCCATTTGTAAGAGCCTAGTTTTAGAGTGTGAAAGGAACTTGGAATCCTTCTAGGCCAACCCCCTCATTTTACAGATTAGGAAACAGGCCCAGGGAGGTTAAGTAACTTGTCATTGTCAGCTGGTGCATATTCAGGGTATGTAGGATTTTTTTAAGTTTATAATTTTTTTTAACTCTTTAATTTTCTTTTCCTAAATTTTGTGTTCCAAATTCTCCCCCTCCCTTTAGCCACTTCCCTACCCATTAAGAAAGCCACCGAGATGATACCCTTATACATATGAAATTATGCAAAACATATTTCAGTGTTAATCATGTTGCAAAGAAAAATCAAATGAAAAAACATACTTCAGTCTACACTTGGAGTTCATCGGTTCTCTCACTGCATTTTCATCATAAGTTCTTTGTAATTGGTCTGGATCATTATATTGATCAGAGTACCTAAATCTTTTATAGCTTATCCTTACTCCAGTATCTCTGTTACTTTGTACAATGTTCTCCTGGTTCTGCTCACTTCACTTTGCATCAGTTCATATAAGTCTTCCCAGGTTTTTCTGAAACAATCTGCCTTCTTATAGCCCAATAGCATTCCATCATAATCTGGAGCATAACTTGTTTGGCCATTCTCCAGTTGATGGGCATCTGCTCAGTTTCCAGTTCTTTCCCACCACAAAAAGAGCTGCTAAAAATTTTTTTTCATATACTCCTTTTCCTTTATCTTTGATCTCTTTGGGAAACAGAGTTAGTAGCAGTATTGCTGGATCAAAGAGTATTGTAGCCCTTTGGCCATAGTTTCAAATTGTTCTCCAGGATGACTGGATTAGTTTACAACTCCAGCTACAGTGCATTAATGTCCCTATTTTTCCACATACCTTTCAGCATTTGTTATTTTCTGTTTCTGGCACATTAGCCATTCTGATAGGTATGAGGTGATACCAAGGTATGTAGTTTTAACATTGGCTCAGAAACATGGTTGGGAGTATAAATTTGCAAAAAAGTCAGGCATTTCAAATTCAAATAGAAGGTTATCTATGCCATTTCTTTCAGTTAGCATAGAAAACTGCAGCTTATTTTCTTATTACATATGTACTTATGTTGTTTCCCCAATTTGATTTAAACTCCCTGAGAGACATTGGATTTGATCCATTTTTGGAGGGAGAGTTTGCAAAAGGAAGATGAATTGGCTGGTGTAACGCTGTGGTTCCAGGGGAGAAGGGTAATTGGACAGGATGAAGATAAGATGACTGAATGGCGAGAACTCTGGTCTGAACCTAAGGTTGTTTCAGGGGAACTTTGGAGAGGTGTTCAGCGGCCGTCTCCGTGCCGACAACACTCTGGTGGCAGTAAAGTCCTGTCGGGAAACTCTCCCATCTGATCTCAAGGCCAAGTTTCTGCAGGAAGCAAGGTGAGGAGTAGTAGTATAGGTTCATCATCAAGCTCCTAGTCTGCCCTAACTCATTTTCAAGAGAAAATATTCAGTTCATATTCAGTTTACTTGTGTCAAACACCTACATTGTGCACTTGGGGAGAGATAGGAAGTTTAGGTAAGACGTTGTCCTTATCCTCATGGCTCCTGTCCTAAGGAGATCCTAGCAGAACCTGGAAAAGACAGTTGAATCTCTCAATAAACTTTGGAAATTGTGTTCCTCAGCGTGTGAAAATTGAACCCTTTATTCATTTCTGTTACCCATTATTTGTTTTGGGGTTGAAATCTTCCCTATAGTATCTGTAACCTGATAAAAGAAAATAAATACCTCCAGGCCACTGAGAGCAGAATTCATTAGCAGTATGTACACTTAGAAAAATTTATATTAAAAAGGGCCTCTTGTAGCTCCCACTATGTTAGGCCCGACCTGCATTGCCAACCCCTAATTCTAGCCCTGCCTTGGTACATCCCAGCTCCCTACTGCTGGGGAAGAGAAATCACAGGTTGAACTGTATTAAAGTAGGGTTATGAATCTGGCCATGACCTGATACTTCCTCTGGTGATTCCCTCACAGAATCTTGAAGCAATACAGTCACCCCAACATTGTGCGACTCATTGGCGTCTGTACCCAGAAACAGCCTATCTACATTGTCATGGAGCTGGTACAAGGTGAGTGTCTCCAAGTTAGAAAAGACCGTCTAGCCAAAACAGCTTTCCATGGCAGTGCCAGGGCCACCCAGCTGCCTTCTTCATACCTGGATACCTACTCTTTTTCATTCCCAGGGGTTCTAGTCCCTTGGGAGGAACAATATGCGATTGTATTTTTTGAAGGCTTAAAAATATGAATAAAAGGCATTGAGGGAAAATAGCAGTTATGATAATAACATACTTATAGAGCACTTCGCGTTTAGAAAGTGTTGTCCTCACAACAGCCATAGGAAGTAGTCTGGGATTCTCCCCATTTTACAGATGAGGCAAACAGAGATTCAGTGGCTTGTCCAAGTCACACAGCTAAGGGTCTGAAAGTAGATTTCAAACTCCGGGCTTCTTGACTTCAAGCCCACGGTTTTATCCACTGCATCGCCTAGACTTACCCTCAACTTGCCAGTAGTCACGTCGTTAGGAAAAATACTGATGATGACAATTCATGTTTAACAAGGCATCTGGCACATTTCTGTTGTTGTTCAGTCATGTCTGACTCTTTGTCACCTCACGGACCCTGGAACACCGGGCCTTTCCATCCATGTACTGACCGTGGGGTTTTCTTGGCAGAGACGGTGGAGTGATTTGCCATTTCTTCCTCCAGCGGATCACCTTCTGCAGAACTCTCTATTATGACCTGTCCACCTTGGCTAACCCTGCATGGCACAGCTCATAGTTTCATTGAGTTATTCAAGTCCTTCTGCAGCGACAAGACAGTGATCCAGGAGGGGACCTGGAACATATTATGTGTTTAATAAATGTTTACTGATTGATGTAGCACTGTACGGTTTAAGAAGCACTTTATATAACTTATCTCATTTGATAAACAGTATCAGAGGCATAATTGAATATAGGTCTTCTGACTGACTCTGGTCATTGTTTCCAGTATCTGGTAATGCGGTCCCAATCCTTTGTGATTCCTCCACCCTCTCCTCAGGTGGGGACTTCCTGACCTTTCTTCGGACGGAAGGTTCCCGGCTTCGAGTGAAGTTGTTGCTACAGATGGTTGGAGATGCAGCTGCTGGCATGGAGTACCTGGAAAGCAAGCACTGCATCCATCGGTGAGTGTGCCCTTCGGTCAAGATAATGGTGGATGGCATCCTGACCCTTTGCTGAAGTTGAGGGGCTAGGGGTCGTCAGGATTGGCCTTGGGGAAAACTCAAGGTTCAGGGTTGGGAGGTCTTATGGATTCAGTTCCTTGTTCTACTGCCCTCCCCAGGGACTTGGCTGCTCGGAATTGCTTGGTAACAGAGAAGAACGTGCTGAAGATCAGTGATTTCGGAATGTCTAGAGAGGGGGCTGATGGTATCTATGCGGCCTCAGGGGGTCTCAGACAGGTCCCTGTCAAATGGACAGCACCTGAAGCGCTTAACTATGGTACCATGTCCTTTCTTCTAATCCCACTGGTCCTACCTGGCTCCTCCTAGTCCCTACCCAAGGTCAACACAGGTGTCCTCTTTAATGGGTAGCTATCTGAATCTGGATGTGATTGTCTACATACCTTGTACGGTGGAGTTGGGTTGGAGTCTGCTTCTAACATGCCTGATTTTACTCAGCCACCCAGTCATGCACACACACACACACACTCTTCCCTTTCTACCAGTAGCTTAGCCCAGTTTAGAGACTCTAATCTAGACTCCCAGGTCAGCATATGCTCCCAGCCAAACATATATAGCATGACACCAAGATAACAGATACCCTTCCCTCTTGTCTCATTAGTTTGGTCAAAAGGCCAAGAACCAGTTCACTAGCTTCCCTTTCCTCCCAATTGGGTTCTCCTCACAGGGCGCTACTCCTCTGAGAGTGATGTATGGAGCTTTGGAATCTTGCTCTGGGAGACCTTCAGTCTGGGAGCATCTCCCTACTCTAACCTCAGCAACCAGCAGACTCGGGAGCTTGTAGAAAAGGGTAAGAAGGGTGACTGACCTCCCCTTCAGAAGCTGTAAACTTCCAGGTCCCAATTTTATCATGGAAGTTGTACGTCCATTTTTCCCCCTCAGTAGCTAGCTTTTATTTATCAATTTAGATGTGTTATCTCGTTCAGTTCTCATAGTAGCCCTATAAGATAGGAGTCATTGTTATCCCTGTTTTACAGATGAGGAAACTGAGGTTGATAGGGATTAAGTGACTTCCCAGGGTCAGGCGACTAGTAAGTGTCTGAGGCAGGATTTTAACTCAGGCCTTTTTTTTTTTTTAATGTATTTGTTTTCAGTTTTCTACAATCACTTCCATAAGTATTAGAATATCCCCCCTCCCTCTCTGAGACAGCATGCAGTCTTACATGGGTTCTACACATACATTTAACTCAGGCCTTCTTTACTGATCCCTAAGACTCTTGAGTAAAAAAATCAGATGATTTAGGGCTGGAAGGAACTTTAGCAGTTGTCTACACCAGAGATTTTTTAACTTGGGGTCCACAAGATCCATGAACAGATTTCAAAGAGACTCATGAACTTGGATAGAAAAAGAATTACATCTTTATTTAATATAATTTATTACCTTTGTAATACTATACATTTTATTTTATAAATTTAATAATAGCTAGCATTTATATAGCACTTAAGGATTGCAAAGGCACTTTATATAGGTTACTTTGTGCATTTAAAAGCATTATTCTGACAAGAGTTCTTTAGGAGCTTTACCAGAATGTCATGAAAATTAAGAAACTTTGATCTAATTAATTCAAAGATGGTCAGTGCTATATTAGGAAATGAGAGATCCTTGGGAAAGATGAGGAGCCACTCACTGTTATTGGGGTTCTTCTGCGCATCCGGTCTCCTACTCTCTCCTTATTCACCTGTCTTTATTACACCCAGGCGGGCGCCTCCCCTGTCCAGACCTGTGTCCAGATGCTGTGTTCCGGTTGATGGAGCAGTGCTGGGCTTATGATCCAAGCCAACGACCCAGCTTCAGTGCCATCCACCAGGAGCTACAAGGGATCCGAAAACGGCATAGGTGATGCCAAGAACAGGGACCCCCATTTCTGCCTCTCTGCCCTTTCCCCTGAGGACAATACCCTAGTTGGGAGAGCATGATCCTTCTCCTTAGCCTCAGCTTTTTCAAAGCCCCAGGGCTGGGGAGCCTGGTAAATGCCAGCAGGAGCCCTCAGTCTCCCTGGTTGGAGCCAACCATTTCCCCAGGCCCATTGTTCTCACTGTCAAAATCAGTGCAGGGACATGGATCTGCACTGGGTCTGTTCTGTACCGTCATGTGTTCCTAGGGTACAAGCTACTTCCTTCTGTGAGAAATAATAAAGCTACTTATCCTTACTTTGGATGCAGCTTACTTGGTGAGGCTGGGCTGTAGTACCTTGCAGCATTGAAAATAATGTCTTTAGGGACTCTGAAGTATGTGGTGGGGGGGGAGTGGAGGGGGCGCTGCATCCTGTGGGAGTAGCCAGGCCTCCCTTACAAGTCACTGGGAACAGAGGAGAGATGGCAGAACCCTGAGTCTAGGGCCTGTTGGGCAGGCAGCCCAGTCTAAACAACAGACCCTAGAGAACAAAAGGAATTTGCAGGCCGGAAAGTTTAACTTAGCCCAGGATAGGTAAGAGTGATAAAAGCTTAGAAATGAAAGGGACTTCAGAGGTCACTTAGCTCTTACCTAGTGCAAGAATCCATTGTATATAATGTACCTGGCAAGTGCCTCTGAGAACTTTCTTTCTAAAACAACAAAAAATATTTTATCTGTATCTGTTATTACTAAATTGCCTACATTTCCCATTCTTCTTCCCCCTCCCAGAAAGCCAACTCATATAACAAAAGAATTTTTTTAATTTTATTTTTCTAAAACTTAAATATACAATAAGAAGAAACCTATTATAAACTTAAATATAAAATAAGAAAAGAAAAAACATGTCATGTACACAGCAGAATATAAGCAAGGATTCAAAATATAGCAATAAATTTCCATTTCAAGAAAGCCTATGTAATAAATACTGTGCGTTTTGTTGAGAGCTATCCATCTTTGCTTCCGTGTAAGTTTTCTTTGGTTCTCTGCTGTGCATTTTTTACTCTGTTCTTTTTTCCTCCTTTTTATTTCCCCCTCGCCTCCAGCTACATTTAAACATGAATATATTTATATAGAGATATAAAAGAATTTTTTTAAGGAAAAGGAGGAAAAAGAGAAAAAAATAACTAGCAAAACTGATCAATATGTTGGAAGAAACAAATAAACCACTGTGAAAATACACACAATGATCCACAACCTTGGACCTCCCACCTCTGCAAAGGAATGGGGAAGGTGTCTTTTCATATCTCTTCTTCAGGATTCTGCTTATTCTGTGTAATTTTGAAAATTCCATTTTGGGTGTGTTTATGGTTGTTCTTTGCACTTATATCATTATAGTCATTGTGTATATTCGTTTCTTGGTTCTTCTCATTTCACTTTGCATCAATTTGCTTAAGTCTTTCTATGATTCTTTGGATTCATTGTATTTGTCATTTCTTACAGCTTTTCCATTCTATTCGTGTTATCATGGTTTGTTCAACCTCCCCCCAATCAATAGGCATTTACTTTGTTTCCAGTTCTTTGCTACTACAAAAACTGTTCCTATAAGTAGTTTGGTTTATTTGGGAACTCCGTTTTTATAAAAGACCTACTTGGGAGTATATTCCTTGCAGCAGGATCTCTGGGTCAAAGGGTATGGACATTTAAAGAATGTATCTGGAACACCTTATTAATTTGTCATCCTTGCTCAGGAGTCATGCTAATCTCTGTATTGTTCCAATTTTAGTGTATATATTCCCAAAGCTAGCACCTGACTGAGCACTTTCAATGGCAGAGAATTTATCATTTAGTGAAGCAGGCTGGTTGATTTTTAACAGCTTTAATTTTTAGAAAGTTCTTCCTCATATTGAGCCAAAACCTGGTTCTTTATACCTTCTACTAGTCTAGAGAGCTCTGATTCTACCCTCTGGAGCAGAACCCTCCATCTGAAAAGATAGTACCAGGGTAGGAAGCTTGGATTTGTTTACCATTATGGTGGCAGGCTAGGTGGTACAGTAAGCAGAGTGCTGGGTCAGACTCAATCTCGTCTCTTCCAGCCTTGAGCACCTTGAGTAAGAAAAAATGGAAGAAAAAATGAACCGTGGGAATGACTCCAGAAGGACACAGAGTGATTGAAGGACTTTCAATATGGCTGCAGAGCTTTAGGTAGGAAATGGATCAGAGAATCATGAAGGACCTTGAGATTTACATCTGCATGGGACTTTGGTGGGCCCCCTCATTTTATAGATAAGGAAACTATCACCTGGAGAGATAAAGTGATATTCCTGAGGACACTCGAGTTCTAAGCTGCAGACAAGTGTGAAATCTGACTTTTGATTCCAAATGGAAAGGTCTTTCCAGCAGATGGGGCTAAACTAGATGATCTCCAAGGCTGCTCCCAGTTCTATATTGATAATTCTCCAAATAAGTCACTAACCTCAGTTGCCCTATTATTTCATCATCATTGAATAACATTTCCTAAGCATCTTACTTTATTCTATACTTGGCACATGAGCCCCAGAATCCAAAGACTGTGATAACATCTCCTTCCCTCACTGCACCAACACACATACACACACTCACAAAACCATAGCCAAAATTGTGAAATTTTCCTTTTTTGGTTTAACAAAAATTTATTAAGCACCGACTACATGAGGGATAGAGACAAAAATTAAATCCTGCCCTCAAGGGGCTTCATTCTACTGGTGGAAGACAATAGAAGACTCAAAAGAAGACAATAAATGCCAGACTGGAAAATTTGTGTCACATCCTGTTAGCAATGGAAAGTCATTTAGAGCTTTTTAGTGAGAGGAAGAGGGTAATATGTCCAGATATGTGTTTTAGGAATATTAATTTTGAAGCTCTGTTGAGGATGAATCAGAAAGGAGAGAGATGGGAAACAAGAAGATCATCTAAGGAGGTACAAAATGATGAAGGCATGAACTAGAACAGTAGAGTGAATAAAGAGAAGGGGATGGATGCCAGAGATGTTGGGAAGATTTAATTGACCAAGACTGGTAACTGAATGGATATATGGGGTTTAAAGAAGAAAAGAGAGTCAAGGATGACTCCAAAGCTGTAAACATAGGTGACTGGAAGCCTAGTGGTGACATCAACAGACATGAGGAAGCCTGGAGGAGGGATGGGGTGGAGGGAGGAATCAAATAAGTTCCATTTTGGACCTGCCTATGGTGTTTAAGTTTAAGATACCTATGGTGGAGATACCTGCAGCTGGTAATATAGGACCTGGATATCTGGAAAAGAATTAGGGCTAGACGCATAGAATTAAGAGGTTTTGGAATAGAAATCTAATCCTCAGAGCTAATGAGATCAGTAAACCAGAGTGTAAAGAAAGTAGAGAAGATGGTCCAGGAGATAGTGTTGGGGGACCTCCAGCACAACGGACCGGAGAAGGGAGATACCACAGAAGAGATTGCATGGTCAGACAGGCAGGAGAAGTAAGAGAGCTGGGAGACAAGCTTCATTCTGCACCTTTTCCCCACTTTTGTACTGTTAACCATGCCACTGCTTAAATCCGTTATTTCTCTCCCCCCATTCCGGCTGTCACAAAAGAATATGAAATGATTTTATGCTAAGATGCAGGCGATTGATAGGTTAAAAGTATTGTCCTTCCTAGAGGAATCCAGAAATTAAGGATTATTTATTGATAATCTGCCCTAACGTCGGCACTGTTTTAGTCATAGTAGCATTTAGGGGAGCTGGTTCCTGCTCTCAAATTGCCAGCCCAGCTGGAGGGATGCGACATAAAAACATATACAATGTAACAAACAATGTGTTTAATGACTGATTGTGCAGTACCGAGTTTGCATTTCCATTGGGCTACAAAGTTTGCGAGGGGGGCAGGTCTAACTGGAACCTCCGGCATCTGTCAGCGGCGGGAGCCGGGGGCAGGCTCTTCCATGCCACTGCCTGCGGTTTTCAGAATCTCCCGAAGTCTCCGCAGTTTGTCCGGGACGGCCGGGGCCAGGTAAGGCGGCCATTGGAGAAGCGGGGTCTAGGTGAGTGAGGCTCGGTGCCCAGGGCCCCCTCGGCCCAGGAGGAGAAAGGGGTCCTGCGGTCAGTACAAGGTAAGCGTCCTGAGGTCAGGCGGGGCCGGCTTCGTTTTTAATCTCGGTATTTCCCACGCCACTAACGTGGCTGGATGCGCGCATTCAGTCTCGGCCGGAGATGACGGCCGGACGGCGTGGGGGAGGGGCAGGGCCCGAGCAGCCCGGGAGGGCCGGGCCGGGCCGGGCCGGGGGGAGGGGAGCCCCGGCGGCCGCCCGGGGCTGGGGGTGGGGCCGCGGCTGTCCCCGCCCCGCACGCAGCTCGCTGCCCGGGCCGCGGCGGCTCCGGAGCCTGGCAGAGGCGGAGCTGTCCGGCCTAGGCGGCGGAGCGGGCCGCGCGGAGCCCGCCGAGCCGAGCCCGGAGGCCCCAGGGCCGGCGGGCCCCGCCAGCCCCCCGCCCTCCCTCCCTCCTGCCCCCGCTCCGCGGCGGACGCGAGGCCGGCCGGCCGGCGCCGGGGATGTGAGAGGCAGCGAGGCGGGCCGGCCCGGGGCCCGGAGAGCCGACGAGGAGGCCGGAGCCCCAGGACGGTGAGGTGCCCGCGCCGCGAGCCCCAGGGCCCGGCCACGGGGGTGAAGGAGGGCGTGCGGGGGGCGCTCGGGTGATTGGCAGGCGGAGCCGCGGAGGTCAGGAGCAGGGGCCCCCGAGCCCCGCGTGAGGACCTGCCTGGCAGCGGGGCCGGTTTCCTGTTGCACTCCGAGTGTGGCTCCTCGGGGCCCTGGACACGCAGAGACACGGCTCTAGGAGGGCGGCAGGCGTGCTTGTGGGGTGGGGGCACCGCAGGGGCCTCGGTCGTCCGTCAGGGCCCCCAGCCCCACCGGGTCGGGCCGGGGCGGCCCAGCTTCTTAGGGCTAAAAATAATGCCCGAGGCACCGAGCCCGGATTATATTAAGTAGGGCACGGCTCCTTCCTTCCCTAGCTCGGCGGCACCGAGTCTCTCCAGCGGCCGGGCCCGTGCCTGAAGGTGTGCAGACAGCAGCCAGGCCAGGACTGTTGTCCTCATACGCAAAGAGTAAAACCCCACCATCCCCGGGAGTGGCCTGGTGTGTCAATGGTCTCACCCCTAAGTAGAGATTGTGCTTGGCTCCCGGTCTCCCCAGGAGGCTTGAAACTTGGCAGACCGGGTTGGCCTCCAGGTTCAGTGCTGGGGATCCGGGAGCCAAAGAAGCCTTTCCTGCCTAGCACCCACTGTGATTTTTTTCTAGAACTACCACTTTATCCTGTGCTTTTAGCATCGCAGTGTAGAGGGCTGCCAGCAGATACTCTCTGTGCTGGCAGTGTATCAAGGGGCTTGTCCAGTACTTTCAAGGGAGCCAGCTTGGTATCCACTAATAGAAAGAGCACAGGAGAGACACAGATTGAGTTCTGGCCTTAATGCTTAATAATTCCTTGACCTTAAGTAGAGCTGAGCTTGCAGGAATGACTTAGCTCCTTCCCTGCCTGTTCCTCTACCCTCACTGGGGAAACAAAGAATTCCTTCTTAGGCATCCACTCGGAAAGATGCCACACATGAGAATGAGGTTCCTAGGCCAAGTTGGGATTGATGTCTTCCTTGGCTTGGGGCCGGGAAAACAGAACTGACTTGTTGGTTTGCTTTCTCATCTATTCCTTGTGGCTCTTGATGGGAAGATGGGAGCCATTGGGGTATATAGAGTGTTGCCCCCCAACAGGTGCATGCAGGGGGACCGGGATGAAGTTGAAGAAACAAGTGACAGTGTGTGGGGCAGCCATCTTCTGTGTGGCGGTCTTCTCTCTCTACCTCATGCTAGACCGAGTGCAGCATGATCCCACCCGGCACCAGAATGGTGGCAACTTCCCCCGGGTGAGTCCTGTACCCTGCTGACTGTGATCTTTATTGGCCAGGTTCTCTAGGTTCAAACAATTTTCACAGTTATCAACACATATATGATTGCCGGAGCTAGTGACCCTTCCACCCACTAGACCAGGACTCTCAGGCTGGTTTCCTGTTCGCTATGTCTGAAACCTCCACTGATATTCCCTTCTGGTGCTTAGAAGTGACCCTGGGCCCTGGAAGACCATGCCAGCGGCACATAAGCTCTGGAAGGTCCTCACAAGCTGTGGCAATGTGAATAGACCGTCAGTTGTTCAAGGACCAGCCAGGCTAAGTTTGGAGAGCCTTGTATCAGATTGACCAGAGTGATTGCTTTTTTTGAGGCCACAGTAATTCTCAAAGACCATCTCCCAAATCCTCATGGGGTTTCAATTTACACTGGTAGAGGGGATGTTCATAGCAGGGAAGGCATTAAAGGCAGCATGCTTAGGTCCAAGGTGTGTGAGTTAGATCCCCAAGAGAAGACACTACCATATGTGTACTATTACTCCTACCCTGTCTGTCCAATACTGGTATTAAGTCAGACGATCCCAAAATAAAGAGTTCTGTGAACTGCATGGTTTGTAAGCCTCAATCAGGATTCATCTTGAATTTACCCTTCTTCTTGAATAGAGTCCATTTTTCCCTGTATCCTTGTGTTTCTGTGCCCCTGTTGGAGCAGAAAGGATCATGGCCAACTTTCAGGTGGTTGCCAAGAAGTAATTCTCATTCCTGGCCTAGGACATGGTAACTAATTGCCCATGGTAACTCATTGGCAGAGCCAGATCTCAGTGCTGCAGAACCGAATTGAACAACTGGAACAACTGCTAGAGGAGAATCATGAGATCATTAGCCACATCAAGGACTCAGTGCTTGAGCTGACAGCCAACGCGGATGGCCCTCCGGCCTTGCTTCCTTACCACACCCCCAATGGCTCCTGGGTGGTGCCACCCGAACCTCGGCCTAGCTTCTTTTCCATTTCTCCCCAAGACTGCCAGTTTGCTCTGGGGGGTCAGGGTCAGAAGACAGAGCTCCAGGTAAGTGTCAGGGAGGTAGGGTGATGGTCAGGAACTGGAGTGATCACAGATAAAAGATACTTAGCCATTCCTTCACCCTGCAGATGCTGACGGTATCAGAGGAGCTGCCCTTTGACAATGTGGATGGTGGGGTGTGGAAGCAGGGCTTTGATATCCCCTATAGCCCCCATGACTGGGACTCAGAAAACCTTCAGGTGTTTGTGGTGCCCCATTCTCACAATGACCCAGGTAAGGAGGAAGCCCCTGCGTGAGGGAGGGTAAAGGGGGATTATTCTTCTCAGGTTTTGTATTATTGAACTTGTGGTAGTACCACTTAGTCCTAGTTCCTCTCTGCCCGGTGACTGGAAGGGAAAGCTTCTTTGGGTTGCAATAAAGAATCTTTTTTATAGTAATAATAGTATCAGTAGCTGACGCTTAGATGGGATTTTATACTTTATAATCATTTTATGTGCATTATTTTTACTTAATCTTCACAACCACCCCATGAGTTAGAGAGAGCCAGTATTATATCTCCATTTTATAAATGAGAAAATTAATGGTTTGCCCAAAGTTATGCACCTGCTGATTGTCAGAACTCAAATGTAGCTTTTCTAACTCCAGGTCCATTCTTCTTCCTACTGTAGCTACCCTAGTCTTGGGGAGTAATCTTCAACGGGGCTCTCCTGGAGCATCTCTCCTGTTGTTTTTTCCAGGCTGGATCAAGACCTTTGATAAGTACTACACAGAACAGACACAACACATCCTTAACAGCATGGTGCCCAAGCTGCAGGAGGACCCACGGCGACGCTTCCTCTGGGCTGAGGTCTCCTTCTTTGCCAAGTGGTGGGAAAACATCAATGCTCAGAAGAGGGCAGCCGTACGAAGGTAAGTGGCTATAGTTGGTAGCCAGAAGAAGGGGCTAGAGGACACAGAGTTAGAGGAGAGAAGAAGAGTACCTTGGAAAGAGGCCAATGGAGAGAGGATATGGAAAGAGATTTCCATAAACACCGTATACTGCAGAAGATGAGGAGGAAGAGTACTAGAGGAAAGGTGAGATGGTGGAGTGGTGGCCAAGGAGACTTAGAGAAGAGTGGGCCACGTAGGTACGTGCCACGTATGGAAAGAGAAGATTTGGAGTTGGAGGAATGTAAAGGGAAATAATGTATCAGAAAGGTTGACATCAAGGAACTAGGAAGAGGAGGTGGAAACCATAGAGTTGGAGGTTGAGGGAAACCTTGAGTAGAGAGGAGCCCAGTGTTAGAAGAAAGGGGAGAATGTGTGATCTTGGTATCCCTGCAGAGTGAATTCCCCTTTCCTGCTCCCTGTTGTCCATAACTGAAGATGGCCTGACTAGGTTCTTTTTAGGCCAAGGTAGTCATTCTCTTTGGCTTTGGCAGATAGTATTAGAGTAGGGATGGCACCAGGACCTTGACATCCTGAGTGGGAATCCTTGGCCTGCAGGTTAGTGGGAAATGGACAGTTGGAGATAGCAACTGGAGGCTGGGTGATGCCTGATGAAGCCAACTCTCACTACTTCGCATTGATTGACCAGCTCATCGAAGGGCACCAATGGCTGGACAAAAACCTTGGTAAGCCCAGATTGGGATATTAGCTTTTTTAAAAAATTTAATTAATTTTTTAACTAAAATTTTGTTTTCTCTTCCTCCCATCTCTACCCTCTCCCTGTCTACCCTGCCTCTAACACACATACGTTAGGGAGAAAAAGAAAAACAAAATTCTTAAACTGAATATGCATAGTCTAGCGAAACAAATTTCACGTTGCCCATATCCAAAAATAAATATCTTGTGCATCTTGAATCCATCACCTCTCTGTCAGGAGACATGGGTAGGAAAAATCATCATCAGTCTTACAGAAGTAAGTTTTTCCAGAGACTTTTTCACCTGCTGAATTGGAGGAAAGCATGATTATACTAGTCACTGGTATTGATGGAAAGGGGTTAAGGGTAGACAGTGTATCCAGATCAGGAGTGCCTTTTGTAGATATCAGTTTCCTGTTAGTTTGGGGTAGCATTCTCCCCGACCATTTTCAGAAGCTGAGGTCTCATTTAGCACTTTGTGAGAGTAGTGTGTGGGGGTGGTGCATCCAGATGGAATAGACAAAATTCAGAAAGATATTCAGCACCTCTGACCTTCACCTTTTCCTGCTCAGGTGTGACCCCACGCTCCGGCTGGGCCGTGGATCCTTTTGGACACAGCTCAACCATGCCTTACCTACTGCGCCGCTCCAACCTAACCGGCATGTTAATCCAGAGAGTACATTATGCTGTCAAGAAGCACTTCGCTGCTACCCATAGCTTGGAGTTTATGTGGAGACAGACATGGGGTAAGTGGTGTGGAACTGAATCCTGAGAGAAGGACATTACTGGTATTTTTTTTCCTGCAGCAAAAAGAGAGAGAGACAGAGACAGAGACAGAGAGAGGCTGTGTTTAGAGAGAAAAAGGCAACAAAGGTGTAAGCCCCTCTCTCAGCTATCCCTGGCATCAGACCATCTGCAGCATGGAGGGCAGTTGCTGGAGGCAGTTTTCTTCTGCCTAAGACCTTATTATGTTGCCTTTTCTTCAGTCCTCCTTCCATCCTTGATTTCCTGAGAATTTAAATAATAATAATTTATATGTAAAACATTTGTATAATGCTTTAAGATTTACGCTTTACGTATATTATTTCATTTGGTCTTCACCACAGCACTGGGAGGTAGGTGCTATTTGTGGTCCCTGTTTGACAGATGAGGAGGCTCAGAAAAATTAAGGGGCTTACCCAAGGTCACAGAACTAGAGAGTATCTGTGGCAGAATTCATACTCAGGTCTTCCTGATTCCAAGTCCCAGTATTTTATCCACTAGACCACCCAGCTATCTCATGATCTTCTTTCCAAAAAATAAGCATATCTGTCGCATTTTGGAAAGGAAATTGCCAGGTGGTGAATTGAAGCTTTGTCTTATCAAGGACTGCCAGTGACTCCTTGCCTGAGGTTGTCTGCCACAAAAGAGGAAATAATCCACTCACTGGCCTCTTTCACTGTTGCTGTAAACTGATAGTCCTGAGTCCTAGTTCACATTCTCATTACTTCCTATTGATTCCTCATCTTGGGAAGCTTCTTGATTTCTTCTGGGTCTTACTTTGCCCATGGGCAGCCTTATGAATGCCTATTCCTTGCCCCCATTTTACAGTGTTTGTTATTTAATTAAATGCCTAATAAACATTTGTTGGTTATGCCTTCTGCAGACCCAGATGCCAGCACGGACATATTTTGTCACATGATGCCCTTCTACAGCTATGATGTGCCACACACCTGTGGCCCTGACCCCAAGATCTGCTGCCAGTTCGATTTCAAGCGTTTGCCTGGTGGACGAATCAACTGCCCCTGGAAGGTGCCACCTCGAGCCATCACAGAGACCAATGTGGCTGAGAGGTACCTGACTGCCCCTCAGGCCTCCTTTATATAGTATAGCTGCTTCTACCCCCAGGGATCTATTGTTCTGAAGCCTAGCTGAGGCTCTCTGAAACATCTCTAGCAGACCTTTCCCAGAATACTTTTCTGGCAGCAGAAAGAAGCTGGCTAATTCTCAGGCAAAACATTTCCAGAGTGGTACACTTCCTTACAAACCATCAATTTCTAGTTAGCCCAAATACCCTTACAGGAAATCTGGATCATGGGGTCCTTAGTGGTCACCAGGATTAGGGGTTTTATTTGTCCTAGGATCACAGTAGAATTCCTATGGAGCTCTGCTACCTACAGTGCTAATGGGAGCTGGGATCATGTGTCCCCACAGGCCCAGTTTGGCACTCTGTCTGACTATTTTGATGCCCTGTACAAGAAGACAGGAGTGGAGCCTGGTACCCAGCCTCCAGGTTCTCCTGTTTTGAGTGGGGATTTCTTCTCTTACGCTGACCGGGAGGATCACTACTGGACAGGCTATTATGGGGCCTGGGATTCAAAGAAAGGGATAAGATTGAAGGCCAGCAGAACCATTGGAAAGCAGACGGGAATAGGAAGGAAGTTAAGGCAGGGTGAGATAACTACGGGATAGGGCCGCAGAATTTCTGAGTTGGAAAACACCTCATTGGCCATTTAAATAGGAGTTCTTAAATGGATTTCTTCAGAGAGGGATGTGGAAAGTTTTGGGACCAGGGTCATTTTTAATGGAACTAGACCTTTTGAGAAAACTTATTGGGGCGGGTCCAAACTCAAACCCAAGTGGTCTTTGCCAGAATTAGAACAGCCACCAAAATAAGTGTTCTTAATATGTTTTATTTTATGCGCTAAAAGAATTATTCTAAGAATGGGTATCTAGACTTCACCAGATTGCAAAAGGGATCCATCCATGACACAAAAAATTAAGAACTGCTTTAGAACGTAGCAAATTGAACAGCTTTTCGTTTTAGGATTCCTGTACCACATCCATCAGTGAGTCCACAGTTCCTCCAGTTTTAACCTTCCAAGTCACCTTGCCTTTCCTCTCATACTATTGGCCTATGCATGGCCCTGTATAGTATTATCTCTGTTTCCCCACAGGGCAGCCTTGCTTCTGGACCAATACCGAAAGAAATCCAAGCTGTTTAGAAGCAACGTATTACTGGTACCACTTGGTGATGACTTCCGTTATGATAAGCCCCAAGAATGGGATGCCCAGTTCTTCAATTACCAGCGTCTCTTTGACTTCCTCAATAGTCAGCCTGACCTCCATGTGCAGGTGTGATGGCTACAACTAAGAGCTGAGGGTTATGGTTGACTCAGAAAATGCAAAGTTTGTATTAGTGTATGGGGTAGTTAGCACTGCTACAGCACACCTTACTATTGACTCAAGAAAAAGGTAATATATGGGGAAGGTTTCCCAGGTTATATCAAAATACCTATATATTTCCCTGAGAACAACTGGGATAGGTTGAGTTGGTCTATCTAGAGTAGAAAAACTAACCTTCCCTACTTGTAGCCATCTGTAGAATTCCTATGGAGCTCTGCTACCTTACAGTGCTAATGGGAGCTGGGATTATGTGTCCCCACAGGCCCAGTTTGGCACTCTGTCTGACTATTTTGATGCCCTGTACAAGAAGACAGGGGTGGAGCCTGGTGCCCAGCCTCCAGGTTTTCCTGTTTTGAGTGGGGATTTCTTCTCTTACGCTGACCGGGAGGATCACTACTGGACAGGCTATTATACTTCCAGGCCTTTCTACAAGAGTCTTGACCGGGTCCTAGAGGCCCATCTGCGGTGAGAGACCATGCTTAGTGATAAAGGAATGATTGGGGCCTGGGATTCAAAGAAAGGGATAAGATTGAAGGCCAGCAGAACCATTGGAAAGCAGACGGGAATAGGAAGGAAGTTAAGGCAGGGTGGGATAACTATGGGATAGGGCCACAGAATTTCTGAGTTGGAAAACACCTCACTGGCCATTTAAATAGTAAGGCTATAGTATAGTGGTAGGTCCATAAGGATATGAAGATCCAGGTGGGCTAGGATTGAAGCTAATCAAGGGGGAAGGATGGTATCAAGGAAGGGGATGGTAATCTCTCTCTCTGGGGCAGGGGCGCAGAGATCCTGTACAGTCTGGCACTTGCTCACACTCGGCATTCTGGCATGACCAGTCAGTACCCACTCTCCGACTACACCCTGCTGACTGATGCCCGTCGCACCCTAGGTCTCTTCCAGCATCATGATGCCATCACTGGCACTGCCAAGGAGGCAGTGGTGGTGGACTACGGGGTCAGGTGGGACCCCAATACTTTTCCTTTGGGGACAAATATAGTACTAGATAGATGGGTTTGGTAGGAAGTAGACAGTCAGGGAAAAAATCGGAAGCTTGAGACTAAGACCTTTCCCTCACCTGATTTCCTTTCCTTCTCTCTTGCCTTCTTTGCCTCATCTACGTAGGCTCCTGCGTTCTCTTGTGAGCCTAAAACAGGTCATCATCAATGCTGCCCACTACCTGGTGTTAGGGGACAAAGGAGCCTACCATTTTGATCCCAACACACCTTTCCTCAGCATGGTGAGAGATGCCCCTGAGCTATTTATTCTCTATTTCTGCCATTGGGAATCTCATCCTAAGACTGGTATAGGAGAGCTGCTCCGCCCTCATCATCCTGGCTCTGTGTATAGAGCAGGTGTCCTGGATCTGTCTGCCTTTACTTGGGTGAACAGCTACAAAGTCTGGTGGGAAATTAGCTGTAGGGGAGATAAAGGAATCTGATCTGATATTGACCTTTTCTGTCTCCATAGTTATTTTCTCTTCCTTACCAATTTTAATCATTTAACCTGTGTGCATTTATCAAGTGCTTACTGTGTGTCAGGCTTGTGGTAGTTACTGGAGTTCTAAAGACAAAAATGAAAGTCCTTGACCTTGAGAAATTTACATTCTTTTGGGGAAGATCTATATACATATATATGAAATAAATACATAACTTTATTCCAGGATGACACACGCTTAACCCAGGATGCCCTGCCTGAGCAGACTGTGATTCGGATGGATTCCTCTCCCCGGTGAGCCATTAGACTCGTCTTAGAATTTTTTTTACTCTTAACACCCTAGCCCCATTGTGTTCAACCCTTCCCCATCTTCAAAGACCCATTCTCATGTTTGGAAAACCCTTTACCTTCTTTACCTTTTCCTATGGATGTACACCTTCTCTGGTCTAGCTTTACCCATCTGCCTGACAGGTTTGTGGTACTGTTCAACCCCCTGGATCAGGAGAGGCTCAGTGTTGTCTCTTTGCTTATTAACTCTCCCCGGATCCGGGTCCTCTCTGAGGAGGGCCAGCCTTTGGCTGTGCAGCTCAGTGCCCACTGGAGCTCTGCCACTGACATTGCACCTGATGTCTACCAGGTAGGTGCCAAGGGGAGGGACCCAAAGTGGCTCTAGGGGATCTGTACTGTGAGCTTCAAGTTAGGATGGAATAATCTGAAGTTTGACTCTTGTGATTCTGTGATGAATACTTGCCTCTTCCTGGAGTTCCCAACCTCTCCCTACACTACTATCTCGTTGTGTCCATCACCATGGGTCTTCCTGTCTTCACCTGTCCTTTTTTTCTGTTGCATTGCTTGATCCCCTTTTGAAGGGCAGGCTGTGGGCTGAGAGCTTATCATCTCCTAGATTTTGGACTTGGGAGTGGGGAGAAGGCTGCTCAGGTCTTACATTTTACCTTGCATCAAGCAGATATCTGTGCCAGCCCGCTTACCTGCCCTGGGTCTCAGCATCCTGCAGTTGCATCCAGGCTTAGATGGGCGCCGCACTCTGCCCTCCTCTGTGCGTATCTACCTGCATGGTCGCCAGCTGTCTGTCAGCAAGCATGACATCTTCCCTGTGCGTGTCGATGAGGCTGGGACCAATGACTTTGCCCTCAGTAATCGCTACATGCAAGTCTGGTTCTCAGGCCAAACTGGGCTCCTCAAGGTAAAGGAGAGGGCTAGGGGAATAGGTGAAGGGCGGAAAAGAGAGCTGGGGGGAATGGGGCCACGATTAGTAGAATTAAATGGGGAGGTTCCTGAGGGTGTCAGAGATGTCACCAGGCTCCAAAGGTAACCAGGGTTGGGGAGGGAGGGATCCCCAGACTGATAGAGAAAGAGAGAGTTGGGCCTGAAAAACAGATAGAATGACCACAGGGTGATAGAGAATACCTGAAATGCATTTCCTTTAAGATGATAGTCTATCCCTGGGTGGGCAGGTCTGATATTCTGGGATGGGGCCAGGGGTCAGGGCTGTGTTTGTTGGCAGAGTGTCAAAAAGGTGGATGAAGCACAGGAGCATCGATTAAGTACCGAGTTCCTCATCTACGGCACCCGAACCTCCAAAGACAAGAGTGGTGCCTACCTCTTCCTGCCTGATGGCGAGGCCAAGGTACAGGTGCATGGCATTAGAACTATACCAGTGAGAAATGGAACCTAAGTGTCTTGCTGTTTGCTCAAAACAAGCCTCAAATAAAATTCACACGTAACCCCGCACACCTTCGATTTGATCTTGGGTAATCATATTAGGAAATATTCATGAAGAGGCAAAACACAAGGGCCTGAATTAAATGGCTTGGTACCTAGAGTACTGGACTTGGGAATCAGGAAGACCTGAATTCGCATCCTGCCTCAGAGAATTCTTAGCTGTACAAACCTGGACAAGTCATTTTATCCTTTCTCAGCCTCAGTTTCCACCTCTAAAATGGGGATAAATGAGAACACCTATAACTCAGTTAACTTTTCTCCACCTGTTTCCTCTTGTGTAAAATGGGAGAACAGTCCTGTTGATTACAGCTAGAGATTGTGTGGTCTGGTGGAAAGAGCACTGGATTTTGAATCCTAAGACCTGGGTTCTAATCTCTCCTTCCCCTGACTAACATGAGTCTCATTTCTGGAGCCTGTTTCCTTATCTGTAATGCCAGGATAATGATGCATGAGCTGTCACCAAGGTCTTGTCAGGATGTAATTAGATAACATATGTAAAGTGCTACCTAAATGTAAGTTGCTGTTGTGATTGTTATTAACCAGGTAAAGGGGTCCCTTCCTTAGTTTATTCACTGTGCTGTGATGCTCAGCACCTGCCTGCTCTGTTCCTAGCCCTATGTCCACAAGGAGCCCCCTGTTCTTCGTGTCACTGAAGGCCCCTTCTTCTCAGAGGTCGTTGCCTATTACCAGCATATGCAGCAAGTGGTTCGGCTCTACAACTTGCCAGGTGAGTTCCAAAGGACTAATGTCTACCCCGAGATAAGAAGTCTTCCTTAGCAGGGTGACATTGCCAAGGGAGAGTCGCTGCTCCCAGGCCCATGCTCCAGACTTTATGTTGTCATATCAACCAGGACGTACCTTCTAAAATTCTTGTAAATTTTATTCTGAAAGTGTTATAATGACTTTGGGGGGGGGCAGGGAATCCTTATTTCTATACCTCCCTCCTCCTTTAAGGGAAAGAAAGACTGGGACTGGGAGGTGGGGGAAGAAAAACAGAGAGACGTAAGATAACCAAACCTTGTAACAAATAACTGTCATCAAGCAAAATGAATCCACATGATGGCTATACAAGTCATCTCTTTCACGGCTGAAAGGTCATTCCCTTCCTCTTCCAATGCTGTTTGATTCACCTCATCTCCCCCAGGGGTCGAGGGCCTCTCCTTAGATGTCTCCTCCCTTGTGGACATTCGAGATCATGTAAATAAGGAGTTGGCACTTCGTATCCAGACAGACATTGAAAGTGAAGGCACCTTCTTCACAGACCTCAATGGCTTCCAGGTATTATACCTTGGGACAGGATTTTTTCTAGACAGGGCTTTCCATCTCTCCTACTCCTCTTGAAGGCACTGGTTGTCAGTTTTAGTTTAAGGAGGACAGTACAACCAAAGAGTTCTTAACCTGGGGTTAATGAGCTTTCATTTCAGTCATTTATTTATTTTTAGCATTCATTTTTTTAAATGTTGATTTCCAAATTCTTTCCACCAGCCCCTACCTCCACCCACTGAAAAGGCTATAATAATATGATATCACTTAGACATGTGAAGTCATTTAAAACGTATTTCCATATTTGCCAGCCAGTGAGCTTTAAAAAAAAAAATTCTGATCAAGTAGTTCACCATGATTAGTTTCCTTTGTAATTCTGTGTATTTTACTGCATGCATTATTTTTGGAAAGAGTTTATAGGCTTCACCAGACTGCCAGAGGGATCCATAACATAAGAAAGCCTCTTGTTGAAGGGATAAAGGGCACAGGGGAGACAAACTGAGTCTGGGTTACAGAAAAATGCCCACCCAGCTGCCTCTCATGGGTCATGTGTTACCATCTTCTCCAGATACAGCCCCGTCGGTATCTGAAGAAGCTTCCATTGCAGGCCAACTTCTACCCCATGCCAGCCATGGCCTACATCCAGGACAGTCAGGACCGCCTCACCCTGCACACGGCTCAAGCCCTAGGAGTCTCCAGCCTGAGCAGCGGTGAGTGAGTATATGCCATGCTGCAGTTGTGGTTAGAAGGAACATCCAACAGTACCAGCTCTAGCCAGTTTATGACTTAGCACAGTAGGAGTGGGACATTGGCTTTTCACCATGTCTCCAGCATGGTGTGACTTTTTCACGTGGAGGGTTGGTACAAAGGAGGAAGAGGGGCCAGTAAACAGATCCATGAGGTGTGGGGGAAGGAGGCTGGATGCATGCTTTTTTACCTGGAGAGACAGTTAAAAAAAAGAACATGCAAGTCAGGAGATCTAGGTTCTAGTCTTCTCTCTGCTACTAATTAGCTGCTTGATCTCTTTGAGTCTCATATAAAAAATTAACCAGTTGCCCCGGATACCTTCAGTGAGTCCAGTTCTAAAATTTTGTGATCTGTGACCTAAGTAAGGGGTTGGATTCATTCAGGTTGCAGATAGGATATAACCACAAGCCTCAGTAATAAGGTACTGTCCAAGGCAGGGGCTGATTTTGTCCTGAGGCATGTTGCTAACCAGACCCTCACTGGCTTCTGTACCTTTATGACTTTGGAGAGTCAGGTATTCCCAAGCCCAGTAACCAGCTGCCTTCACAAAATTCACATCACTCAGTCTGCTTTGCTATTTGAGGGCTTATTTTACTATAACAAATGGAGTGGACCTAATTTGTAATAGGTATGATCCACTTCTCTGCTCCCTTTGGGGCGTGAGTATAAATATTAATTAGTTATCTAGATCTTTGTACAGGGTAATCCACTTTTTAAAAACTTCTTTTCTCTTTCAATGATATAATAGGAGAAAAGAAAGGATGAGAGTCAGGTCCACAGAAGATAGAACAAGCATTTATTCACTGAAATTAAAATAGGAAACATCAAAAAGAAGGCTTAAATTACTAAGTTAAGTTACTAAGACAGCTGTAAACTCTTGCTTGAGGAGCTACGAGAAAATAGGGAGACAGATTCCAAGCATACATCTGTCATGAAGACATAGGTTAACTTTGCAAGGGCCATTGTTTTCTGGGTCTTATCACTTCAAAAAACTTTTTATTGATACCTTTGTTTCTACATCATCTAGATTTCCCTGTATCACTCCCCTTCTCCCCTTCCAAAGAGCCATATTTTTAAACAAACAGTTAACCAAAAAAATGGGACAAAGGAAAAAAAGTTCAGCAAAACTGATCAACACATTGGAAAAAATCTGATGTTATATGCAGTGTTTAACATGGCCTCTGCAAAGGAGATGGGGGAGATGTCCTTCCTCACGTCTTTTTGGGGGCCAAGTTTGTTCTTTATAATTTCACAACATTAAGCTTAATTTTCTGTTTACATTATCATAGTGTGCATATCTTTTTCCCTGGCTCTGCTTACTTCACTTTGCAACAGTTTCTATGTCTTTCCATGTTTCTCTGTATTCATCTTGTTCCTTACAGCATTGTAATATTCTGTTACTTTCATGGACCACAGTGTTTAGCCTTTCTCCAGTCAACTTTCTAGTTCCTTACTACCATAAATATTTTGGTGCTTATGGGGACTTTCTTCTTATTAATGACCTCCTGGAGGCATATGCCTAATAGTTTAATCTCTAGGTCAAAGGACATGTGCATTTTAGTCACTTAACTTACATAATACTGACTTGCTTTCCAAAATGTTTGTACTAAAATGTACCACTGCTCCACCAATAGTAACAATGCAGTTGTGTAATAAAAGAAGAAATACTGAACTGTGAAATAATAGACCCAGATTCTAATCCCATAGTACTCAATGTCCCAATCTGAAAATGTAAGGAGAGCACCCACTGGAGAGATGAGGAAAGACTTCCTATAAGAACATGAGAGTCCAAGTTGAGTCTTGAGGGAAGCCAGGAATTCTAAGAGGTAGAGCTAAGGGGAGAGTGTATTTTAGGCACGAGGAGTAGACAGTCTGCGCCAAAGTTAGCCTGAGGAACAGTCTCCAGTCCTTATACTCTAGTCCAGTCCAGTCCAGTCCTCCATATGACCTGGCAGCTGTTGTTTTTTTTTTTTAACATGAAACACTTCATTAATTTTTCTATAGAACATCCCTACTGAAAATACATTTAAAACATTCTTTTATGCTTAAATGTCATGCTGTAATAGTGTGAAATAATGGTAATGGAAGAAGCAAAAGTGATTTATTTTGTACCTGCATTTATAAACAAAAGACTGCCCAAATAGTCTGAAGAAACAAGGAAATAAATGCACATTTTTTAGTAAAGTATTATTTATTTGGACAATGACATAATGATGGTCGAAGTAAACTGCTTACTATGTTGATGTGAATTAACTTTCCAATTACAGTGGTCCTATATTCAGTAGATTTCTGATCCATTCTCCAGCACTGCTCACCTGATACAGGTACAGTTTTAGTCAGCCCACTTTAAACAGCTACAGTTGAGGTTTAACAAGAAATAAAGAAGTTGATGTTAACTTATAATTTTCCTAGAAAATTTTCTAATTTGTAATATACTTGCAAATTTCTTTTTAAAATTTTTTTTAAAATGTGATATTCTGTCCCTGCTGATATCATAAATAGACAAAAGAGATTATGGACAATGAAGAGTCAGAGCTTATGAGCAATCTAACTCCTACTAAAAAGAAATCATGCATGTAACCAAAGAAATTCTTTGATAAGATCAGAAAGCTCTGAGGTTCTTATGTTTAAAGAGCACTGTGAAAAATGACATCATGAAATAAATTTAATCAAGAAAATTGGAAAATGTAACTAGTGATCTAAAAAGCTAACAAGAATAAATATTTGATTGCTAATGGTGGAGTGAGTCTTGAAGTAGAGTATTTGAGTTGATGTGAGGTGAGGTGGATTGATGTGTGATAGTCACAAGTAAGTCAGGCAAAAGCAATAGCTTGAGGACAGTATGAAGTAAAACTTCAAGTAACTTGATAAAAGCAAGGAACGATGGCAAAAAAACTCTTAATTAGATTACATGCAGCAAGCTAATAACAAAGAGATTAACTTGGAGCAAAACCATAAGGGGCAAGATGCATAAGGGTCACATATAAACCATAATCCTCTCTTTATCATTAGGCTGTCTTACAGATCTCTCTTGTAGATGGGTGAATGTTACCAGGTGTACCAGGTGATGAAACTTTAACAACTCCCTAATGAAAAAGAAATTATAATTGCAAAGCAGTCCAAGGTCCCCTCTGTGTAACGCAGTGACATAATTATTGTTGACATTTTGGACTTTTCAATTCCACTTGCAGAGAAGGATAGCAGTTTTGCCAATAGCACCATTTTTGACATTGAAGACAATCCATGGCATTTCCTAAATGGTATTCATGTACCTCCAAAACATAAATAAATACTTTGCTTCCAGGTATTACCTTTTTACCAAAAGTATAATCCTAATTTTTTTTAAAGCAGCACACAGTGAGTTTGGGCAAGTAGGCGGGAGCCAGCTTGTGTAGGACTTTAGATACCAGGCTGAGGAATCTGCATTTCACCCTTGATGCCACTGAAGGTTTCTGAATAAGTGGGCAACAAAATCACAGAGAGGACCTTAGGGGCCAGCTAGTCCAGTCTTGTAAATTTGTAGATGGAGAAACCGAGGCCCAGGAAGTTGAAGTGACTTGCTCCAAGTCCCATAGGCAGTAAGCATCCTCAGACTCCAGAACCAGCCCTCCTTCCACTGCAGTAATAATAGCTAATATTTATACAATGCTTCCTGTGTGCCAGGCACTGTGCTAAGCAATCACCTCACTTGCTCCTCCTAACAACACTGGAAGGTGGGTGCTATCTATTATCATCCCATTTTATAGATGATTAAAATTGAGGCAAATAGGTTAAGTGACCTGCTCAGTGTCACATGGCTGGTTTAGTATCTGAGGTTGGATTTTGACTCCAGAGCCAGCACTCTATCCCATCTAGCTGCCCCATACCATTGGAGCAGACCTGTATTTTAGGAGTATTAATTTGGCAGCCACCGTTCAGAGAGGGCAGAGACTGGAAGGGAGACTGATTAGGAGACTATTGTAACAGTCCAGACAAGAGGTAATGTGGGCTTGAACTAAACTGGTGACCATGTGAGGGGAGAGAAGTGGATTCGAATGGAGGGGATGTTGTGAAGGTTGAATCTTTGAGACTTGGCTACAGACTTATGGGAAGATGGAGAAGGGGAGAGAATCAAGGATGCTTTGCAGACTGTGGAGGGAGATTACGGGAGGAGGAGGAGGAACAGAAATCAGGAAGTCTTCAAGGATGGAAAGAAGTTAGAGAAAGTAGCTGTTTTGAACCCAGGTTCAAGTTCTTTTCGTTGTATGACCCTGGGCAGTTTTCCAAATTACAATTACCACTCTTCATTGACCGCAGGAATTTGCTTATCAGACTCTCCTTATGTTGTTTCAGTCACAGATTAGAAATAAAAATAAAATGCTTTGGACATATTGAGTGAAAGATGTCATTTGAGCATCCTTGGTAAAGATGTTCAGGACTGAAATTCAAGGGAGGTTGGAGGCTGGAAAAAATGTTTAGGAGTCATCTGCAAAAATAATAATGAAAAACAGAAAGGGAGCATTGAGAGGAGAGAAAAGGCTGAGGATTGAGACTTCAGGGTTCCTGCAGCAGTAAAGAAAAAAAAAGCACAAAATATACGAAGATCTAGTAAATTAGGCTAAAAAGAAAGCCATCAGACAGGTAAAAAGAGATCGCAGAGAGAAAAGACCTATCTAGGAGAAGGGACGTGGTCAACAGCAAAGAGGACTGAGTATCCCAAGGACTGAGTAAAGGTCATTGAGTTTAGCAGTGAAGAGATCTTCAGGGGCATTCTTTCAAAGACCAAACAGCTCTGCTCTTCAGCCAATTAAGGGATCTTCTGTATTATTCCTACTTCAGAGAGGGCAGTTTACTTGCAAGGAGCAGGAATCTCCAAGTGTCTGCTCAGCCTTCTGACTCTGCTTCGGCCACTAGACAAGCCATCAAGAAAGTAGCTTGTGACTTTAAATGCAAAAGGTTTTCTACTTCACCTGTTTTAATTACGATACATGGGACAAAATTTCCAGTAGCCTTTCGTTAGTACAATAAGTATTCATTAAAGTATCTTTAAGGACATGTCATCTCTCCTAACTCATGTTACAGTGGAAAGAACACTAGACTTGGTGGGAGTCTGGAGCCAGAGTCTTGGCTCTGCTGCTGAGTAGCTGTGTGACCTGGGACAGGTAACCACTTCTCTGGACCTCAGGTTCCTCATCTGCAAAATAAGCAGCATTAGACTACATGGCCTGGAAGCTTCCATCAGGAGAGCTGTGATCCTGTGACACCTTCCTATCCTGAGGCTTTCAGCATCTCATCCCAGCTTGTTTTTCCCTTAGGGAGCCTGTGACATTGTTTTCCTACCATTTGGTTTGGGGTTTGGTTTCTGTCAGGGCAGGTGGGTAGATACGCTCTGGGGACTCATCGTTTCAATTTCTTCAGGCCAGTTGGAAGTTATCCTAGACAGACGTTTGATGCAGGATGACAACCGGGGCCTAGGTCAAGGGCTAAAAGATAACAAGAGAACGTGTAACCGGTTTCGCCTCCTGTTGGAGCGACGTACCACTGCCAATAAGGTACCATTCCTGGGGCCCATCTGAAACCATGAAAGTGCTCCAAAGTGACTGGCCACTTATGGGTCTCAGCCTGGGGATAGGGGAATGAAGTTAGTACATTTGAGTGGACTCAGTGGGACTTGTCTTCTGAGGTTGCATGGTGGGGGCATGTCGATTTCTCATTCATCCCACTGCTGTCTGACTGTTCACCCTGCTAACCATCACCTTGCTGCCTTGTATACTCCTTCTGACTATCCATCTTTCTTCATTCCATAACTTACATCAGCCACTTAGCTTCTTTTCCAAAGTGGCCTCTGCATTTAGGCATTTGGTCTTTCCCAGCAGCAGGAGTGGCACCCAAGAGGTAAAGTCCAGTGAAAGTAGTTTTTGTTTAGTACTAGCCAGTGGTAATTGTATCTGGAGCCCTGTCAAGTTCAGATCCTGTAGCAGAGTCCCTCGTGTCTGTGTGTAGGGGAGATTATTAGTAGTAGAGGAGAGAAGATGCCTAAATGGTAATATCTTTTTTGTCTAGAGATGGTAGTCACTAGACGGGCATGGGAGGAAAAATATATATTAATCAGTAAACATTTATTAAGCTTTGGCTGTGTACTATGAATTGGGATAAAACCAGGGTAGAACGTTTTGAAGTTATACCTGGATCAGGGAAAGGCAAGATTATTTTATAGGATGTAACTGTATATCTTCTCCCACCTATCCTTCACCTCAGTCGCTCTGCCTCACCCAGGTCTTGGTACTAACATTGCAGGTGCAAGATGGTCGCCCAACCAGCTTTCCATCTCTTCTTAGTCACCTGACTTCCATGCACCTAAACACACCAGTGATGGCCCTACCTGTGGCCAGGGAGCAGCCTGGAGGCCCCACCTTACACTCATTTCAGCCCTTTGCCTCCTCACTTCCATGTGACATTCACCTGCTCAACTTGCGAACCATCCAAGCTGAGGTAAGTGCCCTTGACCCACTTCTCAGTCTCTGATATGCAGTTCTTAAACCAGTCTCCTGTAGTCCCACTCACTGCAACTATTTCCTGATCCATTCCTGTCTCAGAAATGCCTTCCTGTATAGACAAAAGTTCTTTGAGTTCCAGGATGGCATATTAGATCCCTTGTGTGCAGTGGTCCAAGCACTTTGGTAATATCTTACCATCCCCTCCATTTCACAGGATGACAAACTACCCTCATCTGAGACTGCACTCATTCTACACCGGAAGGGTTTTGACTGTGGCCTGGAGGCCAAGAACTTGGGTTTCAACTGTACCACAAGTCAAGGCAAGGTGAGCCTGGGACAGTATCAAACAGATATATAACACATGGGTCTATGTCAGCTGTTTGGCATGGTGGACAACTCCTTCTGCAAAATGCCAAGAGTGAGCTCAGGGAAGGCTTGGGAAATAGCAAGACAGAGGACAGTTGGATAGGGAGGAGGTTGGATGACTAAGTATGAAGTGGAGGCCCATGTTCCAAGACTTCTTTGAAAGACAGGGGATGAACAATATTCCATTCTTCTTAAAGTCCTTTCACCCTAACCCCTAAAATGTAGTCAGATAGGAAGCCTTCATAGGCCAAAGAAACGGAACATATAGTCACTGTCTACAGCTACTTTTATATAAGATCCTTGGGGCAGCTAGACACAGTGAGGAGGGAACCAGCCCTGGAGTCAGGAGTACCAGAGTTCAAATGTGACCTCAGATGCTTGACTCTAGCTGCGTGACCTAGTCACTTAACCCCAATCACTTCACCAAAAAAAACAGCAACAAGAAACAAAAGCCAAGATCCCTGACAAACTTAACCAAAATTTAAAAAGCAAAAAGTAAACCCAAAACTTGTGTCTGGCTGGGTAGATGGGGGGAAGGATATACTTAGAAATGGTGTCGTAAAAATAAAAGCTGTACATAGAAACAAGACTTAAAAGACCCATAAACAGAAGAACAGTTTATATTTGGTAATGTTTATGTGCTGAGATTTACAGCACGGGTATCTAGAACTGATCAGAAGAGCTGTAACTGGAAAGTATCTTAGAAATTATCTTGTCATAATATGGAAATGTTTTACATGATTACACATTTCTATATCAAATTATCATCTGGAGGGGAGGCAGAAAATTTAGAACTCAAAATTTTAAAAAATGAATGTTAAAAATTGTCTTTACATATAATTGGGAAAAAAATAAATTAATCTAAAAAAAAAAAAAAGAAATCATCTTGTCTAAGCTCTTCATTTGGAGTGGAGAAACTAAGGCCCAGAGGTTAAGTGAGTTGTGCCCCAGGTCACAGAAGTAGTAAATGACAGAGCCAAGATGTAACCTCAGGTTCTCTGCCTCCAAATCAAATGTTCAGTCTAGTATATGATGCTGTCTGTCACTTGGCTGCTTGGCTCATATCAGTTCTTTCTATAGGTGGCCTTGGGGAGCCTTTTCCAAGGGTTGGATGTGGGCTTCCTGCAGCCCACTTCATTGACATTACTCTACGCATTGGGCTCACCCTCTAACAGCATGGACATCCACTTGGAGCCCATGGAGATCTCCACCTTTCGCCTCCGCCTGGGCTAGTGTTCTTCGTGGGCAGGAGAAGAAATACATCCATACAGACCACCTTTCAGCATAAGGCTGGGATGGACAGCTACACTGAGTACCCCAACCTACTCCACCTTCCCCAACTGTAACAGACTGAGCTCTGCCCCATTGTTCTCTATTTATTATTGCTGCAGTGCTTGGGGGGCTGCCCAGAAGCCCAGGATTAGACAGATGGGGCAAAATGCAGGTTGGCTCAGGAGTGAGAGGCTGGCCCTAAATGCCAGAGCAGATGGTGCTGGGCAGTGCTTTGAGGTGCATGAGTAGCTGCCCACTTGGACATGAGGTTCTTGCCCCCAGTCCCTCTTCTGTCTCCCTACTGTTAGCTTTTTGGGTATGGGGGACCAAGAGCAGAAGTACAAGAGGAGAAGAGAGTGAGGCAGCAGAGAGTGACATGTAATCTCTGCTCCTGTCTTGCTGCCCTGATTCAGGGGGAGTAGTTGAGGCAATTATGCAGGAAAAAGGGAATCTTGATCTCTCCATCAGTCAGAGCTGGCTCTGAAATGAAGTTCAGTGATTGTGTAGAGACCACACACTTTATTGTGATCACCAGGTCTATAGAAACCTAAGACAAGGGTGTGTAAAACAGAATCTGAGAACAGTTTTAACTAGGAAGAAAAGAATGATGGGGGTAAAGGAAAGATTTCTCTCTCCTTGGTACTGGAATTCCTAGGTGACCTATTGGTCCCTAGGCCCAGCTACACTAGGTGCTGCCTTGGCCAAGGGGGTCTGCATCAAGCAGGTGATTTTATAGCAGTCGGTAAGAACTCTTTGTATGAACTAGAGACTGTGACTTTGCTGGAGTTCACAGGACACTTCAGGTAACAAAATTCATTTCAAACTAGCGACCTGGTCTGTGTGTTGCTTTGGGATCTGGTGGTGGTGGGTGGCCCTTGGTCTGCTGTCCTAAGGTTTGGCCTTTCCGCACTTGCTTGTCTATACTATTCCATTTTGGTTGGTGTACTTCTTAACAGCCCAATGGGCCATGGCTTCTTCCTAGGATCAGCAACCAAACTGTTCAAATACAAAAGAGGCAGATGAGGATCATGATAGAAGTGATGTTTTTTCCAGAGCTCTTCTTATCTCCCTTCCTTCCCAACTCCCTAGAAATGCTTTACTCTATCATTCCAGAGTTTCCCTGGTTGTGAGAAACAGCTGATCTAGAAGCAGTGTGGCCGTTGGGACAGACTAGGGATGGAAATAAAGGTATGTGAACCTTCACATCAAGCAGGCCACCAGCAGTCTCTCTGAAAACATTCATGCCCATTTCCTCTCCAGTGATAGTATTCACATTTCATCAAAGCACAGGTTCCCTGGGACCAGTAACAAGGGGAGATCTTGAAAAACCATTCTTCCATCTGATTGGGAGATGGAGCTTCACAATAAATTCCAAGAGACAGGTTTGAGCAGCAGAGGAGATACCTCTGAAGCCCTGATCTGGGTCCTGAATTAGGAGTGGCTATGTTATACTGCATCCGGGTACCAAAGTAACAAGCAAATTCAGGAAAGGTCTTGGTTTGTAGAGGACGCGACACCTACGCCATGCTTTGAAGGAAGTTAGGACTTCTAAGAGTCCATTATGACTAAGGCAAGAAACACAGTTTTGAGCTTTATTTAATGTGATGAGGATGGCAACATCTGCTCAGGCTCCCACCAGGACAAGTGAGGAACCTTGCCACAGAATAAACATTTTGGAGAGAACCTAATATTCCATCATGGTAGGTAACAAAACACATAGGCAGCTCCCTAACCCTAGAAACACAATACCGGCCAGCCAGTTTCCCCGTTTTGCCTCACTGTGTTCCCATCTACCCTGGGGCGTATTCTACTGCAAATGTCAGGGTTGTATAGATAATAGCAACTAGCATTTCTTTAGTGCCTTGAGGGTGGCAAAGCACTGTACATTTGTTAAGCTCCTAACGTGGGCGTGGGAGGTCCACTGTCTCATGAGGCCCTAACAGATCATTGCTGCTGTTTCGTCAGGTCTCTGCGTGAGGCGCCCCACCATGGTCACTTAACGGTTAGACTTTATAATACAAATACAAAATAGCTATACTTCTTATTAAGAGACTTTATGTGAGGCCATGTCAATACCTGTTATCTCTTAGAAACACTTAAGATTGTAAAAACATGGTTCCTGGATAAGAGAGATCTAGGCCTGTGTTTCATGTGATTGGCCTGTGATGTTCTGTAGTCAAGAGAGAGCACTTGCCCCCACCATCTGAAGTCTCAGACAGGAATTGGTTCTTTGAGACCCCCTCCCTCCATTCATCATCAGAGCTTTGTGACCACCTGGGGCAAGACCACCTCCCCATCTTAGTAGAAGTCATGTCTTCCATCAGTGAGTTCTCTGACCATCTGTGGAAGCATTTGTTGAACATTCTGAGGTTGCTTTAATTATCACAGAAAAATCGAATTAATGTTGGAAGAGAAAACAAAATAATCTTCTATTCCCATCCCCTGCTTTGTCTTCAGGAAGAAGCAAGATGTCATGGGTACAAGTTCAATCCAGAGCATCCACTGTGTGAAGATCGACCTTATGCCTCCAATAAGTAAAATGCCTAGCTCCTTCTTGTGCATATATAAATGGGTACAAATGACTCATTACCACTATATTTCTATCCTAAAACCTGAGGTGCACACTGTCTCATGGGGAAATAATTCTTACTGGCTCTTGGGGCTAGTCACTTCCTCTTACCTTCAGCCTCCTTTCCAGATTCCTTCATTTTTCTGCAACATTACTTTACTGAAAACTCTCTTCTCCTGCTATATCCTTCCAGACTTCAATCGCCTTTTTGCTGGGCCTTCCCCCTCACTAGTCAGGGGTAGATAGGCAACACAACGGGCAATACACTGGACTGAGAACTAGGAAATCTCAAATCTAACCTCAAACACAAAATCACTAACCCTATGTCCAGTTTCTTCTGAAAAAAAGGGGCTACTAATAGCACCTACCTCCCAGCGTTGTTCTAAGAAGCAAGTGCTTGTCAGCCTGAAAGGGCTCTATAAAGGCTAGTCCCACTTCACCACCATCTGCTCCTTTACTGAGCTCCTGCCGCTGAGCACTTTAGAAGCACCACTGTTAGAAGCAAACCCCTCCAGCTTCCAGATGTTTCCCCAATTGCCTCCTCCACCTCTTAGCACTAAGTGAAACCTGGCACCTACCGACACAAAATGGATCTTTCTCACAGTTCTCAGGCAGAAGGATTGGCATGCACCTTCCTTCTGCCATTTCCAGACCATTAATTCATCGCTGCCAGCCATCTCTCCTTTGAAGCTAATGCCATCATGTTTTATTTCTCTTTTGCCGTCATGGTTAGTCATCTATCAACCCAAGATACTCCCTGCTTCCTGACTGAGCATCTGGCTCTGCCTTTCCTCCCTATTTGCTGTCATCCCCAGCTACCTGAATATTCATATCGATGGCCCTTCTAAGAGTCTGACATCACAATCCCTTAGTGTCCTCAAATGCAACAGTGAGGTATTGTATCAGAGGCAAAAGAGAAAAGGAATAAATAGCTGAACATTTAACTTCTCTTGGACAGAATCTGAACCCAGCATCTGTTTATGAAGGCTTTCGTTGGAATATTACAGGCTAGCTGCAGAGCAAGAAAAAACATATGTATGTGCATATATTTACACATACACCAATATGTGTATGTCTGTATGTATATGAGAAAATGTAGACAGCCCAGTATAGATAACCTGTTACTCAGAAGTCTCAAGTGATAAGCATCTCCACTACAATGAACAGGTAAGACAAGCCACTAGGGTGCCAGAAAATTAAGGATTTCCATTCTAGCAAATGTGAGATGATGAATTTTATAGTAACTTGCAGAAAGTGATCTGTGTGTATATTTTTTTAAAGCAATAGGTTGAATTTATTACATACTTCAAAAGAAGAACAAGCTTAAGAGATAGATGTATATAGGATGTACAGTTTCATATGCAATCCTCTGCTTCTTTTATACTATGCATATGGAAATCTCCAGTTTATTTAGTTCCTTGAGTTCAGAATTTTAAAAGTTCATTTTAAAAAAATAATTTCGTTTTCAGCATTCACTTCTGTAAGATTTTGAGTTTTAAATTTTCTCTCCCCCTCTTTCCTCACCCCTCCCCAAGGCAGTGTGTAATCTGATATAGGCTCTACTTATACATTCATATTAAGCATATTTTCTATGTGCCATCTCCAGTCATCCTGATAAATATCTGGTCACTGGATTTAGATGGCTCTGGAGAAGAAGTGAGGCTGGAGAGAAGTGACCTTACACAGCCCTCCCTCACTCAAAACAGTCAAGTGTAAGTCATGTCATCATTTCCCTGATGGCATGGTCTTCTTCGGCAAGAACAAACACAATTTTCTACGTGCTTATTTCTGCCAATGGCAAGTAACAGCGCTGTATGCATATTACACAATTTGGTATCCTTAAGAGGAAAGCATAATCTACTTCCTGGAAGAAAGAAGAATTCCTTAAAAAGATAAAAGAAGGCTTCACAGTGAAAATAAAAGTAATCTGAAGAGGACAAGGGAAATCTTGTATCAGGAGGCTGGAATAATGTAGTAGGAGGAGAAAAGGATGAAAGAATGCTGCTCTACCTTGGAACTATGTAATAATTATGAGGCTACATGAAAGTAGAAGCTACAGCCTTTGAAAAGGAAGCCACTTCCTGAGTATCTTGAATGACGCTGTGAATTCACAAGTATCAGTGGGAGAGAAACCATCCAATGCCGGTTAGAGGAAGAAGAGACATGTCATAGTAGTTGATGACTTTACTGAGGAATACCAAGATTACCATGTTTGACTTGACATATACGTTACAGAAGGATACCATTTTACTGGGCTGTTTATCTGGGACATTAAAGAGGGTCTCCAAGATTGATCAGACCCAACGACAATGATCCACTTCAGAAAGCAGCCTAGTAAGGGGCAGCTAGATGGCATGGTGGATAGCCCTGGAGTCAGGAAGACCAGAGTTCAAATCTGATGTCAGACACTTACTAGCTGCCCAACCCTGGGCAAATGCTAAAAACATTCACTTGCACGCGTGCACACAGACAACCACAAAAGTGGCCTAGTGACAATCCCACTGGACAAATTCTAGAAATAAGATTACAAAGCCCCTATGCATGTAAACAAAGACTATGGACATGGATGATAGGGGCTTCAGATGACAAAGGTAGATCTGGGACATGAACACTTGGGTAAGATGGTCTCTGAAAATCAATCAAGATCACGAAAGGTGAGAAGTTTGGTAAACAGACCTAGGAGAGATGAGGGGGAAGTCACCTGTTTGGACATTTGCTGGAACTCTCTTCTAAAAGCTGAGAACCTCATGCATTTGTCATTTGATATGCATTACGTTCTTCAAAAGGTGGAAGAAGTGAGATAGACTGAATTTTGATCTCTGAGGAGGAACTAGTGGATGAAAAAAATAATAGAAACTTGGCCAGGGGAGTGAATATTAAACTTAAAATTCATCACAGAAAAGAAGAATAAAAGTGGATATAGTCTAATGTGTCCTTGAAGACTTTGGGAGAACAGATTTCAAAGGGCTGAGGCAGGCCTTCTTTGTGTGTCACAGATGCCTTTGGCAGTCTAGTGAAGCTAAGGAACCCCTTCTAAGGATATTTTTAATGCATAAAATATAATAGCATTTATAAAGGAAGCAAATTATGTCAATATAATCTTAAAAAACTTTTTAAAGTTCACCAATTTTTCAGGTGAAAAATCCCTGATTAATATAAATGTAGAAAGTGGTGAACTTTCTAAGGGGAAGCTGACCCAGAAAGATACGAAACTCTCTCGGGTCAAAACTAGAAGACAGAGAGAAAGTAACAATCCACAGAACATTACCAGGAATTACAAATTTAATTCATCTGGAAACTTAGTCACCAGTTCCAAGAACTTCAGGATTAAAGAAGTTCTTGCACATTAATTAGGAGGAGGCCATAGAATAGGGTAGAGAGGGGAAGGATATTACCAAGTAACACCAGTTGAAATTATCCAAAAATATTCAGAAACAAGAAGTGAAAAATTTTAAGTTTATCAGGCGTCTAAAACGCTCATAATGTGAGCTCATCCTGGTAAGAAAAGCCAAGGGCAATGAAAGATTTTTAAAAGCAGTATTGGGCGGGGTGAAGCAGGGATTAAAAAGGATTAGGAATGCCCCTCCTTTTGAATGGGATGAAAATAGACTATGAAGGGAAACAGGAATACTCAACTCTTATTTTGCTTCTAACAGTGCTTGACATGGTAAGAACTTAAATGTTTATTGATTGACTGGAAAGGGCAGGACAAAAATGGCTAATGGAGGGTAATGCCCAAGATAAGTAAGATGATACAGTAATGGCACAGAGGAGTCATTGATGAGTTTAAGCCATCAAGCCCACATACTGCTACATACAATTCCTGAACGCCTAATTGTGATTTGTGAAAGATACTGAACAGGATAAGTGTCACTCTTAGAAAAGGGAAAGTGTTCCAACTAAAAATAAAAAGGGGGAGGTAAGAATGGAATTTGCCAAATACAGGCCAGGAAACGCAACAAATTCTTGGCAATATTCTAGGATGTATTATTAAAGGGATGGTTAACAAATGTATAGAAAGAAGTGGTCATCATAGAGAAATCCAACATGGTCTCTTCAAGAATAGGTCATGTCCATTTCATTTTAACCTTATTACCTTTTTTCTTTTTTTTTTGGTAGGGTCACTAGACTGGCAGATCAGGCCAATTCTGTAGCTTTACTTTACCTAGATTTTAGCAAAGCATTTGACTAAGTCCCTAACAATATTCTTTTGGAAAAAATGAAGAGATATGAGCTAAATGACAATATAAAAATAGTGTTTCATAGCTATCAGAATGGCCAAAGCCCAAGAGTAGTTAGTTGTTCAATATCATCTTGGAGTGTGCCTCAGCAAGCTACACGTGCCATATTCTTATCAGATTTGTTGATGACACAAAGCTAGGAGAGACAATCTGATTTTGAAAATATCTCACTTGAAATGTAGTAGGAATTTTAAATCTCCCAGTTGAGTTTCAAAAATTAACTTCATTAGTATAAGTTAGGGGAGGCATAGCAATCCAAATGGTAGCTTAGCATTCTCTGGGTTGCAGATGATTGAAACTCAACATGAGTTAGCAGTGTGATATATAGACGCCAAGCAAACTCATGCAATATTAGGCTAACTAAAGAAAAAAAATTTTTTTAAGGAATAATATCCAAGACTATGTAGGTGATAATCCCACTGTACTCTTCTGTTTAATTTTGGGTGCCATTTAGAAAAGGCTTTGATAAACTGGAGATCATCCATAAGAGGCCAACCAGAATTGGGAAGAGTTTCTGGTCAGAGAAGATCAATTGAGAGAAGCTAGATTTATCAGAGATATGATAATCAGCTCCATATATTTAAAGGGTGGTCACATGGGACAGGAATTATATTTGTCCTGCTCAAAGGACAGAACTAGGCATGATGGTAAAAGCTGCAAGGAGGCAAATTTAGGTTTGATAGAAGAAAAATCTCCCTAACAGTCTGAACTTTCCAGAAGTGGAACAGACTGCCTTTAGAGTGAGTTTTTCCTTATTTTGAGGTTTTCAAACAAGGCTTGTTTGGGTATGTTGTAAAGGGCAGTAACTCGTGTTCAGGATCTGGTTGAACTAGACGGGCTCTGGTCCCTTTTAATTCTGTGACTGTGAGTCTATGAAAAAAAGTTTTGTGCAAATAAAATAAATGCAGCTAGAATTTGGAGAAAATGTAATTAGGAAAAAAATTGGCTTTAAACATCTTTGATAATAGCCTGACATACAAAATTCATAAGGCTAAGTAAAGACCATTCCTCAATAAATGTATTTTGAGAGAACTACCACTAGCCATGTTAAAGTCTGAGAATCACTACTAATCAGAAAAATGCAAATCAACACCGTATACTTACCACTGTCATCAAATTAATAACTAAGAAATGATTGTTGATTATCAAATTAGTGAAGAGTAAAATGATAGGAAAATTCAGGATTAGAGAACCTATGCGGAATGAGATATTGTTTATTAATGACATTGGCCTCTGGTTCTCTTTTTCTGGTTTAGTCCTTCCTGCTTTTTGAATCAGAATTGTTATGTGTTGCAGAAAGAGTTTGCTAGCACGTCTTCTTTCTCAATTTTTGGAAATAAGGATTATTTGTTTTTTAAACCTGTAGTACTTTCTATAGTAATTTATGGCTTGCTCTATTTGTCTGAGATCAGATTAAGTGATTAATTATTATTTTTTGTATTTTTGTATTATTTGTATTTGTAGCTATTAAACCACTTTCTTTTGGTATTGAATTCTATAAAATTCAATACAGTAGTTTCATGTACTTCTCTTAATTATATGCTGTAAACTTTCCTTCACTCAGTGGTCTCATACCATTTGAACCATATACCATATCTACTTGTACCATATATTGACATTTGATAGGTGAATTGCAGAGAGGCAACCATAGTGTAGGAGATAGCAGGCTAGGCTTGGAGTGAAGAAGACTCCGACGTTTAGTAGCTGTATGATCCTACTCAAGTCACTGAACCCGTTTGAGACTTAGATAAATCTCCAACTTAATTTGCATTGGCTTCCACACCAGTGAAATCACAGACCTTTTGTATGTTGAAAATTGCTTCCTCCTGGTTGCTTACAAAAATTCTAATGGAAGTGCTGGGATTTGGTTGACTGCATTTTTCAGCAAACTCAACTTCAGGTTTCTCTCTACCAGTAATCTTGTCAATAGTATTAATTTGTACTCTGTTCTGTTTCCAATATTCCAAGAAATCTTGCATTATTTCATGGAATATAGTATATCCAAACTGTTGGCTTTTTCATGTTTTTCTAGACCAATAATCCCTTTGTCAAACTGTCCTCTAGTTCTGGTTGGAGAGATCTGCAATCTTACTCTAGTTTTGTCATTTTTTTAAATTTTGCAACGTTTACTCTTCATTTCTACATTTATTTGCTTTGCCTGAGCAACTCTACTTATCTCAGAGACAATTGCTTCAATGAGGTTTTCACTGTATGTGGTCAAATCTCAGGTTTGCCTTGGTTCTTCCTTTGGTAATCTTATAGACACCAGATCTTGCTTTATATATTCTTGTGATGGGAACCATCCTGAAGGGCTTTCCTCTTTTAGAGGCACAGTTGTTACTGCAGTCTTGCTCTTACCTTCACCTCACCTTATTATATGGGATCTCTTTTACGTGCTTCTAAGGTCTTTTAGTTTTCCTGTAAGATTTTCCCTGTGGATGGTTCTTTTCCTGTCTCTTCTTTTTATGGTTCTTTTAAACTGGCACATCTGTTGTTGTTTTAAAGTGGTACAAGGAGGCTGGAATTAGCCATGGCCATTTATTCCACCTTCTTGCTCCAAGTCTCACACCATCCTATTCTCTTCCACTCTTATTGTCACCAGCCTAATAAAGGTCCTCATCACCCCTCATCTGGACTGCTGTAATAGCTTCCTAACTGGTCTCCTTGCCTCCAATCTCTCCCCTCTCCAAACCATCCTCAAAATAGGAACCAAAATAAAACACCTAAGGAAACATCCTCCCTGTTCAAAAATCTTGGCAACTCCTTATCACCTATAAGCATAATATACCAACTCCTTGGCCTAGCATTTAAGGCTCTCTGCAGTCTGGTTCCACCCTATCTTTCCAATGTTATTTCACAGTTGTCCCCTTCACACACATTCCACTCCAGTGGATTACTTGCTGTTACCTAAACCTGTCCCACACTTTTACCCCAATACAATTTGGCAATGATATCTATTTTGCACTGATTACACACAACCTCCCCCGTCCCCACGGCCTGTCATGCACTCTCTAGTCTTCTCTACTTTTAAGAGTCCTTTTCTTTGTTCAAAGCTCAGTTCAGGTGCTAATTCTTTTACGTAGCTCCCAAACCTCCAGTTTAAAGCACTCTTTCATTCCTCAACCTTTACCTGATCTTTCCTTTGCTCTGTCACTCCCTTATTTTGCACTAACTTGTTTGTGTACGAGGCATACCTCCCACCCATAAGCTCCTGGATGACAGGCTGTCGTTTTCTCTCTAGATCCCTGACACCTATCATACTGCCTTGCAAAGAAAAGACACATAATACACTTTTCTTAAAGGAACTGAAACCAAAGAATACAGACCCCACTTAACTGTGAGCAGGTTCTGCTATAGCTTTCTGTACCAAATAGTGACAAATCAAGACATAATTATTACAACCTAAAAAATGAGTCTCTTCCTGCTTCTATCAGTGACTTAGCTTGGCCTCCTCTCCTCTTACCAAGAATGAGGAGATCAAATCAACAAGTCTAGGGTAGCGCCTACTATCTGGCACCACGAGAAAGAGAAAGTGGCTGAACTGCATCTCTCAGCCATTCCCTATTTTTAATTAGGAACATAAAATGTTTTATGCCTGTGACCAGCTAGAAAGATGTTGGAGCTCCTAGTTGGGGCAGAGGAGGAAGGAGGGAGAAGTAGAAAATACGAGATACCATAGGAGAGGTTCTTAAGTTATGTCACAAACCACTTTTTTGGTAATCTGGTGACAACAATGGACCCTCTCAAAATGTTTTTAAATGGATATGATACCTAAGATTCCAAAGGAAGTCAATTAGAGCGCAGTGAATAAATTGCTGTACTTAGAATAGAGAAGATGAGAGTTCAGATCTTTTCCAGTCTTTTACCAGCTTGAGACCTTGGGCAAGTCACTCAACTTCTCTAAGGCGTAGTTTCCTCGTCTATAAAATGAGTATACTAATAGCACCTATATCCCAAGGTTATTGTGAGGGTCAAATGAGATAATGCATGTAAAGCACTTTGCAAATTTCAAAGTGCTATATAAATGTTATTAACATCAAGAATAATAATTTTATAAGAATACTTTAAAATCCCAAGTTAAGGATCTCTGTGACTAAAGAAAAAAAATCTAACAAACTTATCAATCTATGAATTAAAGATCAACATTTCCCACCCGAAATACACCACCATACTCACATAGATTTTAAGAAGAATATGAACATTTGCTCTTCCGATGCACTTTTAACTAGCTTTATTTAAAAAAAAAGACAAAAAAACTCTATTTCAACAACAAATACTTAAATGGTACTTGATAACCTTCTTCCCAAGATTAAGCAGGCAGATAGATGTAAGTTATTCCCATTTAACAAGCTGAGAAGTGGCAGAGGGAGTATTTGAAACCAGTCCTTCTGACTCCAAGGCTTTTCATCTGCCACATCACAGTCAAAGCAAAAAGACATTATTGTTCAGAACTCTGTCCCCACAGATATCCTGTGGAATCCAATCATTTTCTCAAGTGAGAACAAACTTGAATTATAGGGATGTCAAAATCATCCCAGTAAAGTCAAGGAGACCCACAGCCTGGTAGGTGAAGACAATCCTTTTCAGGATTACATATTAGTAGAGTTGAAAGTTCCTGAATTGTCATCAGATTTGGAAGCCTCTAAAAATTCTTGCTGTTGAAAGAGAAATAAAGTTAGTTGACAAAGTGGGTAGCAAGCTCATTTCTGGCTCAGAGATCTGGCAGCTAAGTTAAGTCCCCATCTTTGCCCACCCTGCCCCCGGCACAGCAGATACTCTTGGAGGTCTTAAGCCTTTCAGCATGCAAGCAGAGGGCCATGTCACCCTGATTGGACATGGATCAAAGTGTCCATCATCAGCCCCAGCAAGAGGTTGTTAACTCAAGGTCAATTACTTTGTGCCTTCAATCTGGAATAGAAAAGACTCATATGTGCATGCTCCAAGCTATAATGGGTTATGAAAGAGACAGATTCTGTAGAACAGAAATGCTAAATATTCACCAAGCTGCTGGCTGAGTTTCTAATTTAAAAAAATACCGAGCTGGTGTCCAGGGAAGCAACAAATACTGATGCACTGGCACCTTGAGATATCCACAGACCACAGACAAACTGCCAACCTTTGGAGCTGAGAGCCCTCTGATTTCCTGCTGATTTGATATCTAATACTAAAGTACAAAGAATGAGTTTAGAAAGTAGCCAATGTTAGACTTATATAGGGACAATGATCTCTGAGATATCTTAGCCATACAGCAACTAACACTAGATGAGGGAAACAAGATAATCTGTCATAGTTCAGAAGAATGATTCACTGGATATGTTTGGATTTGACCTGACCTTGAAGGAGCAACAAGTGAACATGGCTAACCTCTTACATAATAGGGTTAACAGGTGGCTAACAGGACAGGTAACCTTGCCAGAAGCGGATAGAGCTGACTTCAGAACCAGGAAGACCTGCATTCAAGTCATACCTTGGACATACTGCCTACGTAACCCCAGGCAAGTCACTTGAATCTGAGGCAACTCTCTAAGACTAAAAGTTGCAGAGAAGATGCTGACCTGAACTAGGAGATTCCTCCATCAATGAAATCATAGGGTCAGTCCTGTTATTACCAAATCACTTGGGTAACGGCTTTATCACAAAGGTAACTAAGCATGAGCTTTTCTTCCTAAAAGCCCAAACAACTAACAAATATGTCCTTCACACTATCATGGCTTTTAGATGCTTCTAGTTCAACTCAAGGAACATTTATTAGGTGCCTATTAAGTGGGAAGCATTGGGAATTCAAGGACAAAGCTAAGAAACTGTGGCCATCATTTGACTATAGAGAAGAGAAGGTATACTAGAAATAAAGATTTAACAATCAACTGGATATGAAGGTGAAAGAACGGGAAGGGTCAAGAAATGACTCTGACGTTATAAACCTGGCTGACTAAAGAATAGTGGTACCCTCAGCAGAGCAGTCAATTTTGGGTAAAGAAAGTAGTTCTGCTTCAGATGTATTAAAATCTGAGATGCCTACAGGACATCCAGGTAGAGATTTCTAACAGGCAATTGATGATATAACAATGGAGTTTAAGATAAAGAGTAGGGCTGGATAGACATAGATTTTGAGGTCATTTGTATAGAGATGATAAGCAAACCTCTGATGAGATCACCAAGAAAGAGAATATAGAGAAAGAAGAGAAAGATGGAACCATAGAGCATATCCATGGCTAGGGGTCCAGCTCTGTCTGATGATCTAACTACACAAGAAACTGAGAAGTGGTCAAGTCAGCTAGAAAGAGAACCAGGAGAAAAGAGAGAATAATGCTAGATAACTACGTTTCTCCTAGAACTTTACTCTAGCACTCACATGAGGGTCTATAGCATCAGGAACAAATAGTAAAATGAAATGATGAGACAACAAATACCACTGCAGGAGAGGTGAGACACTAGCTAGAAACAACATCTAGGACTGAAATGGATGCCATTTAATTGGGATTATTTTTCTTTATCCTCTTAATTAGTTTTATAATCTAATAGGTCGGAACTTCCCAGGAAGCCAGTCAGGAAAATGACAATAACTAAGTCACACCAGATGGCAACAGCTGAGCGTAATGCAAAAGACTCCAAGGCTCTAAAGGAACTGGGATCCTGATAGCAGTCAGGGCTCCATCACAACATACAAAAAGAGTGATCCAATGATCCTATTTTTTTTTTTAAATAAAATGTGACTGTCTTTGTTTTCATATCGGAGTCAATTCAGCCCTCCCCTGATTCTCCAGATGGGATACTTCCGCGTGATCAAGTAAAACAATTAAGCAAAAACATCTGCTTCAGTGACCACAATGGTCTGCCTATTCATGTTTCACCTCTCTGCTGTGAGGAGGAAGGCATAGTTCATTAGCAGATGATCACTACCCTTAATTACTTTTCTATGCTGTTTTTTAGATGGAATTCAGCCACAGCTAGAGGAGGTGACCCTTACTGAATAAAGCTTCTATTAGATGCTTTGGCACATCTAAGCAGGGCTCAAAATCTGCATAAAACTGGAGCCATGTGTTTCTACAAAAAAACTAGATTTTAAATGATAAAAGCTCAGGAAGTCACTAGGGTTTTTATTGTCAATTTTCCTAATCTGAGGAGGTTGTCCCAGTGAGTCAGAGAGGACTAGTTCTTATAAAGCTCTACTCAGATGATAATGAAATCAACAGATATTATTAGGTCAGTCTGAAAGAAGGGACATACACGGACTGCCGCACAGATCTGACAAGTGAGAAACTGGAAGGAAAGTGAGTTCTTTCTACAAAAGAATAAACTGAGATGGTGATCAAGAAAGATCGAATTCAGGTTTCTTCCCTTCTAAATTTTTATTGGTATCTTCGTTTTTATATCTCCTTTATTTCTAAATATGTCCTTCACTCTTCCTCTACCAAAAGAACCATCCTTAAAAATAAAGGAAAGGGGGGGGGGTGCGGAGAGCAGTTCAGTAAAACTAATCAATTGAATCTGACAGTATATGCAATATTCTACACTCAGAGTTGGCCCACCTTGGCAAAGAAGGGAGGTACCTTTTCTCATCTCTACTTCAGAGTCAAGCATGGTCACTGCAATTACAGAGCACTCATTTTCCATTTTCCCCCTCAGGAGTTAAACTGCCAATTTCCCCCCTGAACACAGCTTTTCCACCCCAGAGATGGCACTGTGTGTCATCAGAGGACTATCCGTCCTTCCCTGTCTGTGTGTTCCCCAGGAGTAGGTAGATAACAGAAAAGGCATTTTACCATAAATTCAGAATAGGTGCTGGAAACAGAATGAATCTGGAAGTTTTCCTGGAGTAGGGCTGGCTGAGGATATCCATTGTTCAGAACGCTGTCATCCAAGTTAATGGTCCTGTTGTGCTCCCCTTGGCTGGTATTCAGTGTCTTTTGCCCCAGGGAACCAATATTCCAGGATGACTGGTCAAAGAAAGCAGAGAATGAAAGAAAGGTGAGCAGGACTAAAATGTTTGAACAGGAAAGTTGCCAAGTGTGGGGGCAGAGCCCAGCACTGAGAGTTAGGCCTCCCACTAACTGGGCAAGACCCTCATGAGAAAAGTCACTTAATCTCCCTGTAGCGTCCTCATTCTAAAATAGGGGTACCTGCCTCCCTCAGCCACAGGGAACCTGTAAGGTTCAAATAAGCTAAGAGGTGAAAATATTAATAAAGATATTCACGTGTAATTATGCCATCCTATTCTCCTGTCTATTATTTAAAGTGGAAGTTGCTGGAAGGCAGAAGTCTGAGAAATAAAAAGCATCATTTGACTACCCCCAGCATTTCTTCAGCTGTTCCACATCTGTATATTTGCACTTTCCTATTTCATTGGTCAGTTCCCTTACTGAGGAGAGAGAAGAGAAATAGGGGTTGAATTGTTCTGCTTTGTCCTCATTGCCCCATGGAAATGACACATTTTACATTTTTAACTAGCTTTGGATCATTCTAGGCTTTAGCCTTCCTGACATTCTCTTAATAAGTCTATGACATCCTTTGTTGTATGCCCTCAATTTCACCATTTTAAAAAAGCAAATGGTTTTTTAAAAAAATGAACACTAAACATCAATACAAACAACTAAGCTTGCTTGGTAATGATTTACCCTTTAATGAATTTCAGCACAAAATAGTTAATACTTCTTTTTAGCCCTTCCTCCTGAGTCTCCGTCAGGAGGATTCTTGGTCCACTCACTCCCAGGATTTTATCTGTGGCCTATCTCCTCCTACCTATTCAAGCAGACCAAGACAAGGGAAATTTTTTCAAATGTCTCTCTGATGTTTTTTTAAAGCCTAAACTTTGAAACTTTGCTTATGCTACAGGGAAACAGTATAATATAGTAGGCAGAAGGGTATCAGAAATTAAGATCTGAGTTTAGTCTTAACTCTATCACTAACGAGCTGCGTGGTCTCGGGCAAATTGCTTCCCCTTTCTCTTGGCCTAAGTTTCCTCATCTAGTAAATTAGGAGTAAGTACCAAATGAACTCTATGGTCACCTCCAGTAAACTCAGCAAGCATTTACTTACCGCCTACTTCATGCAAGGTACCCCGCTAGGAATGCAAAGATACACATGACATAGTTCTTGCCTAAATGCAGCTTACAATTCCACAGGGAAGGTAAAACAGGAACATAAATGATTGTAATAGAAATTGCAATGTGCTAAGGTATAGGAAAAGTAAAAAGTAGTGTGGAAGATCTCAGCAAGACAGATCATTTCTAGATTTTTGATAAGGAGATATAGAACGTTATTGTCTATGAATCAGACATTGGCAAATGTGGAGAAACAGGACAGAGACCAGTAACGTAGAGGAAGCAGCATGTTGTGGTCACCGAAAGAACACTGGATATAGAGTCAGGAGAGAAACGTGTTTGAATCCAAGCTCCTAATCCAACCAACACAACTATTTAGTAGCCGTGCAATCATGGACAAGTCTTAACTTTCATGAGCCTCAGTATTCACATCTGTAAAAACTGATATGACCACACCTATAGAGAGAAAAGGGCCAGCCTTGGAATCAGAAGGCCTCGATTCAGGTTCTTCCTCCTATATGTCCCAACTGTGTGACCAGGGGCAAGCGAATTAAGCTTCTGGGCAACTCTCAAAGACTTAAGTTTACAAAACTGCATTGGTGGGCAGGAGTTTCCACCCTGATGTAATCACACATCTCAATCCCCTCCCCCATTCCCAAATAACAACAGCCTTTACCTACATGCCTCATAGATTGGCTAAAACTATCAAATGAAATAATCAAGTGATTTATAAACCTTAAAGTGCCTTATAAATATCAGTTATTAGATAGTCTGTAACAATCCAACAAGAGGTAAACAAAGGCTTGAACAAAGGTGGTGGCAGTAGGGACAAGGAGACACTGTGGAGGCAGGCTTAACAGGAATTGGAAGCTATTGGGATAGGTAGAGGGGAAGAAGGAGAAGGAGTCGTCCAAGTCACCTTTCTAGTCTGGTGATGGTGGTGGTTTTAAACAGAAACTGTGAAGCTGGGGAAAGGGTGGGTCTGGCAGGGGTAAGATGGCAAATCTAGCTGCGAGACGTTGAGCTGCAAGAACCTAAACGTCTTTATTTCCTCAAGTACAGCCCCTAGGCCGGGAAAGCTGACTCAGCACTACAGTTCTTAAGGATAACAAGTTGTTTTTTGCCTTGTAGCAAGATCCTTGGATTTTTAAATCGCAATCCTCAGTCGAGGTTGGTGGGAGACCAATATAACCTATTTAGCAGAGGGGAATGTGCAAACACACACAACTGGTGGAAGGCAGCTCACAGTGGATGGTAATGCTATTCACAGTCACTTCCCATAAACCGTCCATTTGATAATCCATTCTAGAATTCTGATGGGATTGAGATCAGCAAATGACAGTTTCTACAGAAGATAGGAAAAAGTAAAAATAAGAGTCTGACTTTGGGCACGGGAAGAGTTAATATTCAAATAAATGAAGGATACAAACATTTATTAAGCAACTATAGTGTTCGAGGCGTTGTGCTAAGCTCCAGGGACAGAAAAGGCATGAAACTCTTTGCTCTTAAGAAGCTCATATTCTCGAAGGAGAAAACAGTGTACACGGGGCAGGGGGGCCATGGAAGAGTGTTCTGATCTACAGTCACAGAAATTGTGAGTGAACCCAAAGGGCAATTTATGACCATCAAGAGTGAAAGAATGGCCAAAGTAAAGCAGGAGAACCAGGGCCAATTAAGCACAGCTCATAATGTGCCCAAACTAAGATTTCCAAACTCCAACGGTCAATGTAGAGCTGGAAGGGACCTTTGAGATTCTCTAGTCCAACCCTCTCATTTTACAAATAAGGAAACTGAGGCTCAGACACTTTAAGTGACTTGCCTACAGTCATACAGTTAAGAAGTATCACAGGTAAAACTGGAACCCAGGTCTTTCCTAGTTCCAAATCCAGCACTTTAACCAGTTGGCATACTACTTCTATGGCATTCTAGTGATTCAATGGAATGTTCTGGTTGCTCCAAAAAGCACCCCGGATATATGATATCACACTTTTCCAGTTTTTTGATTCTTCTTTTTTAAGGGAAGGAAAGAGAAAAGAGGTAGGTTGGCTGGTGAATGTATATATGTATGCATAGGCAAAGAAAGATATAAGCTGAGAGATAGCTAGACAGACCAAAAAGTTTGGGAGAGAAAACAGCACTCCTAGTGTCTTAGTTAGCAGAAATCATGGAAAACAGAGGTCTATTCAACTAATACAGAATGATGAGACAAAAGCCATTTCAAAATTTATCCTGGAACCCAGCTGGAAGAAGTAACGGAGAATTTCAATATTAATGTAATTGGAAAAGACCAACTAACAAAAGCATTAAGAGCATGCAAAGACTTTTGTCTATTTCTAATCAAATTAAAATTCTATTCATTGTAACTATGAGGAGTGCCAATAATACTCTCAAAGGATAACATCTTTTCCTAACACCACTCAGCTATGCGGGGTTGGAAGGATCAAAAAAGTAGCAGCTTATAGGAGGAGGAAAAAAAAAACTCAGCCACAGCCACCATCCCCCGCCATTCCCAGGGCAACTCATTAGCTCCAGAAATCAGACTCCATCACATCTATCACTGTTAAAATTTGTTTTTTATCTGTTCCCCAGATGTCAAGATCAGCACATCAGTATGGGAGAACAACTATCAAATGATGAGCATGTTTATTTTAATTTAAGCTTCTTTTATGTAGTATCTAAACTGGAAGTCAGCTGAATGGAAGCTAGAGAGAGCGTACTCATCATTACCTTCAATCCAAAGCAATCCAGACCCTACTCAGAAAAAAACAAGAATCCCTTCCCTTCTTGTCTACAGTCCAATAGCAAAGAACCCTATCCACCCAAATCCTTTGTAATCTCATGTTACCTTTGTTACTTTGCCTGTTACTCTGGATCCCAGGCTTTCCCTCTTGCTGGGAATTCTAGGTGTACTGCCATAAAACATTTCAGCTTCTATCTGTTGGCTCTTCTTTAGATGCTGTAGGAGCCAGAAAAAAACAGACAATCACAATTAAAAAACAGGAAGGTTAGATAGATGAGACAGCAGTGGGAGATGAATTGAGAGGCAGGTCTGAAAAATGCAGTTAATAGATAAAGCATTGTTAAAGTGCTATGTGTCAAATACTGTACTCATTTTAAAAAGTAATCTGGTATCAAAATATTCATAGTATATCTTTTTGCAGGAGTAAAGACCTAGAAACAACATACACGCCACGCTTACTGATTAGGAAATGGCTAAACAAATTGTGGTACATTAATTCAATGGAATATTACAGCATTGTGAGAAATGTTAAGTATGATGAAAACAGAAAAGCATGAAGCTATATATAAAATGATGTAAGCACGAAGAGGAAAATATCATACATAATAGCTTGATTAATATAAGTGGAACAACAAAGCAATCCAAACTGAATGCTACAATGTAACAACCAAGGCTGGCCTCAAAGAAGAGCTATAAAGGGGAACCTTTCTCCACTTCTTTGCAAAGGTGAAGCACGACTGGTGTGTAACATTGCATACAATATCAGATTTTCTTAATTTTGTTGAACTGGTTTTTTTCCCTGTTTATTCTTTATTATATAAGGTCTTAGGGAGAAGTCTGGGGGCAGGGACAAATATATTGAAGAATGAAGGTGATAAAAAAAATATATCAATAAAAATTTATTGTAAAAAGAAAAACCTGATGTCACATCCATAGGGCAAACGCAAACAACAGCTGAAGGCAAAGTGCAGACCCGGACTGGCTTCTATAGTCCTATAGTCCCTAGCAGAAGTATTATATTACATGTCATTATTTTTAAAAATACCTTTACAGCTTTTCCTCTTTCCCTTTCTTTCTTCAGACTTACTCTCTCTTGCTTGGCTTTCTCTTTCTCCAAACGATGCATCTCCCACTGCTCCATCACATATTCCATGAATTTCTGCCCATTCACCATAAAATCCTTTGAATATTCTTGTTCCCACAATTCAATCTGTGCCTTCAACTCCTCTTCCAGCTAGGGACAGAAAGGGGACGGGGGGGTTACTGTCTCTAAGTCTTTTGTCACAATGAAAATCTCTTCTCAATTGAAAACTTCTGTTCAGGAGCATCCTGGTGGTATCTCTTAACAGGAACATGTAACTCATAGCAAAGGATGTGCCTGTCAGTGCCTCAAACGTTCAGATGCTAAAATACTTAGAGGCCTGGTTCATTCACAGCACACTGAGAAGGAAGGAAAACCCACAATCCTTCACTTTTTGAAGGAAGTTCCTGCTTGAGGGGGGCTCATCGTGCTACAGCACTCATTATTTCTTAATCTCATGAAACTGAAGGACACTTTTGAGTCTTAAAAAGTGCCTTTGAGATATACATACTAGTTCTAAGGATTTAAGGAATATAGATTTTTTTTAAAAAGACTAGGAAAATTTTGGAGCTAGAGATCCTATGTTAATGTCTTCCCCCTAAAGCTGTACATAATTATTTTTGATATATGCATAATTTCACAATTAATGTCTTGGAAGGGAAATAATGCACCACAATATAAATTCATTGACTGAGCCTCTCTACTCATTATACATCCCAGCCTCAAATCTCTCTCTGTTGTAGTCCACCCTCCACTTCTCTATCCAAGTTTTCTTTAAGTGTGAAATCTGACCAGGTCATACTCCACTATTTAATCAATTCTATTACCTCCAGAATAAAATAAAAAAATCCTGTGTTTGGTTTTTTAAGCTCTTTATAATCTCGCCCCTTCCTGCCTTTCCAGTCTTTTGGTGCCTTATTCTCACTTCCTGTTCCTCACACAAGACATTCCACCCTACGTATTCTCATTGGCCATGTCCTATGCCTGAAAAGCTCTTCTTCTGTCTCAACTTCCCGGCTTCACTGACTTCCTTTAAGTCTCAGCTAAAATCCCAGTTTTTGCAAAATACCAAGTATTCCTTAATGCTCATGTCTTCCCTCTGCAATTACCTGAAAATTATCCTACGTAGATCTCATTTGCGTATAAGTTTGCAGATGGTCTCCTCCATTAGACCTTGAGAGACCACCCTGAGCTTCAATTGATGAAAAGAAGCCTTGATATGAGTCGTTTATGCCAATTAGATAAGAAAAAGTAAACCCAAGGCTGTCACAAAGCCACAGAGGCTTGTCCCTGAGCTATGCAGAGAAATACATCACAGGCTCCAAATGTTCACCAACCTTATTAGATTAGTATACAGAAGACATTAGTCATAAAGCAAAAGCTTCAAGTATATGATTTTCTGGAATTAGAAGTCAACCAGCCAAAGAATGACACTACCTTAAGGAAAGTTCTTTGGAGTTTGCCTCTTGCTTTTTCCTCCTTCAGGAGATTTCCACCACGGTTAGTAAAGCGACTTGGATCCGAAGCTTTTCTCTGTGGAGACAATTACGCTTCAATTAGAGCCAGCATTCAACCAGTAAGTCTAAGCATAACGAGTTAGTTCTTTGGAAGTCTCTTCATTTCAAAGAGCTATACTTAGAAGGAGCTAGAACAGCTCTAGTTCTAAGTTCTAAGGTTCAGCTATCATAAAAAGTAAGTCCAGTATTAAAAAAGAATAAACCAAAACTGAAAAGATGTTTCAAAATCCGGCAGGCCGACAAGCTGGAGAACTGACAGAGGCAATAATCATCCGCATTTTCTGATTATGCTTAAATGACGTCAACCACAGCGCTGCTGAGTTGATTTCCCAGTCCTGGAATGCTCTCCTCCCTCACTTCTACCTCCAACTCCCTGGCTTCCCTCAACATGCAATTCAAAGGTCACCTTCTGAAGGAGGTCTACCTTGGTTCCCCCTACTATTGCTAGTAACTTCCCTACTAAGTTTACTTTCCATTTAGTCTGTATATAGCTAAATATTTATATGGCTCTCCCATTAATGGGAGATGTCCCATCATCCCTGATAAGGACAAGTGTGATTTTTTTTTTTTTTTTTGCGGGGTGAGAGGGGAGTTTTGGTTTTCTTTGTATTCCCAGAGCTCAGCACATAGTATATGCTTAGTAAGTGCTTGCTGACTGCCTGGCTCTCTCCGTCTCAGATTTTCCAATCCCAACAAGAAATGGAAATTAGGAAATATTGAGATTATCTCCCCACACTAGCCATGGTACCTGAAAAGGGATCCAAATGGATCCATCCCAAGCTAAAACTCACACTAGGGCAGTTTTATGAGGTTTCAAGGGGGTGAGGGGTGGGGAGAAGCAGTTTATGAAAATTAGGAGACTTAGGTGACAAAGTCAAGTGTCATAAGAAAACTTTTCAGGTGGCTATTACCAATAATTGCTTAAGTCAGTAGACATGTAACTTTCTACAATCCACAAAATCAAGCTAAAATAGCTAACTGTAGGCTCCAGTCATTAACTTGTTAGCAATAAGAGAAATTTCCAGTCCAAGCTTTATTACAAGGATATTATGTAACTAGTTATCACTTCAATATTAATGGTCACTCTGCAAAGTCTAGCTATATTCCCAGCATTTACTAAGTTCATTATTTAACCTGATATATAAATCTTCCCCTTCTGCTGTTTTTTGATGTGTAAATCTTTGATTCTACCTTCTGTAAAATTCCTATTTAACTAAGACTTTTATATGGTTGCTGAAAGTGCTGCTCAGGGCCCACTGGTTTTTGTATACTGTCGGGGCTAAGCTGTGAACATGTAATAAACCAGTGTTTATATGTTTCTGCATGTGGGTATAACTGACACAAGTACCTATCAACAAATCCTTGGACACTTCACAAGTTTCATCAATCTCGTACTGCCAAAGTCATACAACTGTGCACAAGGCAATTTGACATAAATGGCATGGTAGACAAAAAGCTGCCAACGGGGCAGAAAAATCTGGAGTTAGTTCAAGGACTGCTTGTCATACTGGCTGAATGATGGTGGACAATTAACTTAACCTCTCAACGCCTAACTATCCTAGACTGTACATTGCAAAGAAAGGGTGGACCTGCTTTGTTAAAGGGAGTTTCTTCATCTAGGAATCCCAACGAAAGCCTCGATCCATTCTTGATCCCCACTTCCTTGGTGCCTTTCCTCTAGTTCTGCAAATATCAGGAAAGTACCTCAAACTCCAAGAAGTGCTTCCAATGTTCTTCCCACTTCTGGATGCCTTCAAAGAGCTCTCTGTGCATCTCATAGTAACGTTTCAACTGCACCACCTCAGCGTCATGGAGCTGGAGCAACGTCTCTGAGTAGTCTTCTGCGTGATGGGCAGGGTTGGACAGAAGAGGGAGAAAAAAGCCCAGATTTGTCTCCATTAACATTTCAATGCCCCTCAACAGCCAGGAACTGGTTTCCCCTACACCCCCTCACTTCTCTACTCAGCCTTTAATGCAAGTCTGATGAGAAAGAATACATTCTTATTTTTCAGACATGTTACATTCATCTTCTCTAATACAAAATTTAGATTTTTGTTCATTTTTTTAGTGAAGTATTTTTTAGGCAACGCTTAAATTCACCTTAATTGTTCACTAACTTTCTCACCCTACGGTCTCTTAAAGAACAGAAGCACAGAAACAAAGATGAAAAAAAGGCAGCGACACCCACAAGGCGTGCACAGGCTTTCAGAGTGATATCACCATCTTTAGCCCAGTGAGTAGACTGCCACTAGCGACTTTAAAGTAACTTTCTGTTTATGTAAGTATGGACATAAATGAGGAGGTCATCCCTTGGGGCTTTTCCAGTCCCAGCTTCTACACAAGGCTCCATGACATCTCTCCCCTTTCCCAATCTGTCCCTCAGACAGCTGCCGAAACAATCTTCTTAATGCCCAGGTCTGACTGTATCCGTCCAAAGCCTCCAAACCTCCAACGGTTCTCTATTGTCTAGAGGATAAAACACAAACCCTGGAGCCTAGAATTTAAGGGCCTTTCCATTTTGTCTCCAATTTACTTTTGTAGCCTCATTTCATATTATTTCCTTTGTGAATCTTACAGTCCAGATAAACTGGACTGCCAGATGTTCCCCAGTCTTACCCTGAACTCTCCAGACTCTGCACATTTGTATAAGTGGTTTCCCATCACTCAAATGCATTTCTTCCTCATGTCCACCGACTGAAATGCGTCCCTTTTGTCAAGGTTTAGCTCTAGTGCCATGTCCTTGGATGATTCCTTTCCCAATTCCCCAGCAAACAGTGTGATTCTCTCTTTTCAAAGATTCCTAGATCACTTCAGATTCCTCTTGTTACCCTTTCTTAGTGGACAGAGCACTGGGCTTGGAGTCAGAAAGCCCTGAATTCAAATTCTACCCCTAAGACTTACTAGTTATGTATCGCTAAGCAAGTCATTTAAGCTCTCTCAACCTAAGTTTCCTCATCTGTAAAATGGGGATAAAAATAGAACCTGCCTCACAGAATTGTATGAAATAATACACGTAAAGGGATTTGCAAACCTTAAAGCTTTCTGTCAACATTAGCTATTATATTGCCCTTCCTACAGTTATCAGTCAGTATACATGACATCTTATCATATCTTTAATTTCCCCTTAGAAAGTCAACTCAGTCAGCTTCAACTATACTCCATCTGGATGACCCTCAGACTGACATTCAATTTCACTCAAATATTTACTGAGTACTAACGAACATGCAAGGAACTATGCACTGGGAATGAAAACGTCTCTTCCCTCAAGCAACTCACATTCTACCAACTCAAATTCTAATCTCACACCTACAATCACCTAGTAGGACATCTTCATTTCCGTGTCCTGCCATCATCACTGATTCAGGACATCTAGAATGGAACATCTTTCCTACTGGAAATAAACCTCCTCTACTTGCATTTTTTTCTATTTCTGTCGATGACATCACCCAGCCTCAAAACCCCAAAGACATTTTTAACCTCCTCTCTCCCAGCTGTCAAATCCTATTAATTCTTTCTCTGAGACTCTGTAGCCATCACTTCCTTTTCATTGCCATTACCACCTTCCAAGGCTAGCGCCTCTTGATCTCTTACTAATTATTTAACAATTACTGTAACCTAGCAGGCCTGCCCCCATCGTCACCATTTATTTTCCAACTATCCTCTCACCAGATTGTTATTAAAAAAAAATAATTACCAATGGGTCACGTGAGCAACAAGAGGGTAGACTAGACAATTTCTCTGGTTCCTACAACCTCTTAAACTCAAAACAGAAATTATGTACCAAAGATAAACAACTTCCCCTGTTTCCATGGTCTAATACACCTAGAATTTTTTTTTAAAAAAAGGTAAAAAATATCCTCCTAAACTCAGAAACTTAAATTCATTGACCCCGACCTCGCCCCATCCCTAGCTCCCATGCTACCAACACCAGGAGGCCCAAGAACATGACACAATCTTACATCAAAATCCACCCCAAAACCAGTGGAACAAATTTCTGAACTTCTAGTGCCAGGTCAGAGAACTGAAGAACAGAGAGGGTGGAACAGACCATCAGGACACTGTATTTATGGAGAGCCGTACAGCACTCTACAATAAGCCTGAGAGAAAGAGCACCACCTCCGACCCAAAAGGTACTTAGGGCAAAAAAACCTAGGCTGGTAAACAATGAAATGCACTGTCGTGGGAAAAAGCTGAGATGCTCTGAAATTCAGACCCCAAAGAAATCACACTTGGAGAAGAGGGAGTCAGAAGTGAGTGATAAGGAAAATAAGAGGAGAAAAAAAAGACAGAAAGGACCAAAGATTTCAGAAAGAAGAAAACTCAAAGATTTTGTACAAATCAACAGGAAAAACAGTAACCACAGAAGGAAAAATGGCATCTAGCTCCAGGATCCATGAAAATACTGCAAAATGAAAAGAAATAATCCAGTTCTTGAGATAAGAAAACCATGTAGAACTTGAGGTGAACATGCAACCGGAAGGTGTTGTTTTGAAATAGTTTAAAAGAGAAACAAGAATTATGGGAGGAGAATTTATGAACTGCACAACAAAAATAATGAAAAGAATAAGAAACCTGAATCTGTAAAAAAATAAAGGAGAAAATAATAGCTTGGGAATAAAAAGACACAGAACTGAAGGACAATCTAGAAAACAAAAAAAGCAAAAAACAATAATATTTAAAGAAAATATGCTCACTATACAAACAAAAGATACAGGTTGCACAGAGATAATCTTAAGCACCAAAGGTTTCCCAGAAGAACACAACAGATAAAAATATTTAACACCATCATGAAGGAAAAATAGAAGAGAACTTCTAAACATAGAAAATGAAATTCCAATTGAAAGAATTCATAAGTTGCTTCCAGAAAAAAAAAAACCAACACTGCAAACTCCAAGATACCATGGTTAAATATGACAATTCAATTCACAAACGAGTTCTACAAATCATCAGGAGAAAGACCTTCAAATACAAAGGAAAGGACAGTCATATAACACAAGACTTTTCTGCATCCACCAGAAGAAAGAGGGAAGGAAACAATATATTCCAATGAGTCATGGAGCTCAGGATGCAGCCCAGGGTGACCTGTCCTACAAATCTGAGCTTAACTGTACAGGACAAAACTCTCTCCCCTTCTCTCACTTCCTCAAACTACAAACATACTTCAGAGGTCTGTCCTTGGCCAGTCACAGAAGGTATGATTATAAAATAAAAAGTCTGTAGATGGCACCAATCCAAAAATGTGACCCCAAGCTAATCACTGAACTTCTCAGTGCTCACTAAGAGTATAAACTGCAGAAAACATGTCAACCTACCTTAGTAAAGGGAGTTCTGTCACCTGGAAGTTCTGCATATCAATGAAATCACTGGGCCAGTCCCCATCCATCGGGTATTTTATTTAGTCCTAGGTAACCACAATTTAATAAAAGGGTCCTGACAAAACAGAGTTTATTCAGAAGAGAAATACCAGACCATGATGGGGATCCAGTAACCATCTCAGAGAAGGAATGGCTCACATACAAAATATGCTTCACATTTACCTCTGCAACATGTGAGGGGCCTTAAATCCCAGTCTAAAATGGGACAGTTGTTAAGCACAGAGAAGACTGGGGAAAGCTGTCAGTTGGGGAAAACTGTCAGGTCTCCCCTTAAGTAACTGAAAGGCTATTATAAAAATGAAGGACCAGACTTGTTTGATTCTCTTTCAGACAACTTAACTAGGACCAGCAGGAAGAAGAAGAAGATAGATTTTAGCTTATGAGAAGAAAGTACTGCCAATACAAAAGACCATCTTATGAGACAGAGAACTTTCTGTTACTGAAAATACCCACAAAACCGCACTGCTGGAAGGATCTTCTCTGTAACCTCTGGGATCAAGCAGAGCAAATCCAATCCTTTTTCCACAGTCACAATCCTCCAAATATTGGAAGACCTATCATGTTTTCTGTGCTGCCCTCTCACCAAAGCCTTCTCTTCTCCAGGTTAAAGATCCCACGTTCTTTTAAATAATCATTGCTACAGCATGGTTTCCAATCCTTGTACGATCCCGTGTATTGTCATTTAGTCATGGTCCACTGTGTAAAATGTGGCCCTCAGACCTAGTCCCAATATAACAGACTGATTTGAGAGGCATTATGGGATTGTGTATAGTGAGCTGATGTCAATAAGATACGTTTACAGACCCTGCCTCTGACAAATCCTGGCTTTGGGACGCCATACAAGTCACTAGACCTGTCAGTACTCTGGGCATCTAAGATTACAAATTATGAATAGGTATCAATCAATCTGTCTAGGTAGGGGGCGTTTCCTCACGGGAAGTTTCCCAATGCCACAGGTCCAGACACTCTCTTCTCACCCCAAAAATAAATCACTCCCTTCATGGCTCAGGTCAGCCTCACACCATGTTAGCTTTTTTGGCTGCCACATCCTATTACTGCCTCATACGGAGCAGTCTATCAATTAACCTGAACCTAATTTTTTCTCATCTATAAAATAAGAAGGCCAGACTGGCTTATCTTCAAAATCCCTTCCAACTCTTAGTCTGCGATCCCATGAATGAGAAAAGGCAGTCTGTGTGTGATGTCCTCTTATACAGGTATATGCTTGTTGTTAGACAAATAAGTGAAAATAGGGTAACACAAAAGAGTGGACAGACAGGTTCATCTATAGGGCTGTGTCGACCTCTCCCATACCAACCATCATAGTAGGCACCAAAGGCCTCTCTCTGCTCCTGGCTGTAGAAGCACTTTTCCCAATACAGAGCCAGCTCATCTCGGACAGTTTCGATCACTTTTTTCAGGCTCTGAATCTTCAGCTTTTCTAACCGATCGGCTTCTGACTGAAGCTGCCGAAAGGGAAAGGAAGCATCAGAAAGGGCATGCTCTTTTCTTTCTTTAATGTAATGGATGGAATAAAACCAACTTTCCATAACATAGTATAATAAAAAGATGACTGTACGTGAAACTGCAAATCTATTATGTACAACTTGCTATCCCTTTTAAATATAATAATATAATATTATTGTAAAGTATTCCATATAATGTAATATTATGTAAATTTCTTTTTTTCCCTTTTTTTCTTCCCTCCCTCCTGACCTAGAAACGGCCACCTTCAGACACAAATAGGTATGCCTATGAAAAATTATTCTACACCTTCTTCTATTTATCGCATCTACCTCTGGATGAAGACAGCATCTTTCTTCATATGACCTTTACAGTTAATCTGGGTATTTACAATGGTCAAAATGACTTCTTTGCTCAAAGTCATTCTTAAAACAATACTGCTGTTACTGTACACATTGTTTTCTTGGTTCTGCCCATTTTGCTCATTATTTCATGCAAGTCTTTCCACGGTTTTTTCAAGATCGTTAAGCTTATCATTACTTATGGCACAATAGTCTGCCATCACCATTCTATACTGACTATTCACCTGAGCTCTGCTACATTTCTATTCTCCTTTTAAGACACAAGGCACTAAGAAAGAATTTTCTTTCCTATAGGATGGGTTTTGTGGATATCGGCTTACTCCAACAGGGCAGCAGGATATACAGTAGTGGATCATTAGGCCATTTTTCAAAATGCTAACTATTCAAACCTTTGTTCCATGATGGTTTCCAAGAGTAAAATCACAGAAGAGTTTCCAGCAAAAGAAGTCTTGTGAACTGGATTTAAGGAACAGGGCCTACTTAAAATAACTTTCAAAGGAAACGTGTTTTATAAAAAACAATCTTTACAGACTCCAATGGCTGGCCCAGTTAATCAACATACAAGCATTTGTTAAGCACCGACTTTGCGCCAGGTACTATCAAAAACAAAAATGAAACAGTCTCTGCCCTAAGGAAATTTACATCCTATCAAGGGAAATAGCATATACATAAATAATCACATACAAAATAACCAGAAAGTTATGAGGGTAGAGAGAAATGCCAGTAGCTGGGGGAGATCAGGAAAGACTTCAGGTAGAAAGTAGCACTTGTGTCAAATTTCAAAGGAAACTAGGGAGGTGATGAGAGGGCATTCGAGGGATGGGAGAAAGCAAACTCAAAGCCACTATCTCCCCAGCCAGTTCTTCTAATGACTACTGTGTTTCCTTACCACTTTTCTCCTCTTGAGTACAGACCCAGTCATGAATGTAGCTAGGACTTTTCTCTCCTCATAGGGAACTTGTAACTTGTCCCATAGCTTTTGAATTTGAGAATGTAGTTCTTCACACACAATTTCATTCTCAGCTCTCAGCACCTCTAACTGGGAAGGAAGGAAGGAAGGAAGGAAGGGAGGGAGGAAGGCAGAGAAAGAAGAGAGAGAAAAGAAAAAATTAAAGAAAAGGGCCGCTTCACAGTATATCATTCACCTTCCCAGAGTAGATGCCTAAAACACACCAGCTTGTAGGAAGAGGGAGAGCAAATGAGTCTTTGCATTAAATCAGGTCATGTTTGTATTTACAATTTTTTCAGCATATGGACTATGGAACATCCAGAAATCACCATTTCAGGGAAATGCCACAGCACAGAACTTCAACCTCCCAGTCTAGAAATTCTCACCAAACGCTAGATTGATAAAGGGGATGAATCAATAAATGTGCCTACTATGTGCCAAGCACTGGGAATACAAAAAGAGGCAAAAATAGCCCCTGCCCCCAAGGAGCTTAAGATCTAACGGAGGAGTTTATAAGCACACATACTCTGGAATGGAGCAGTTGCAAATCAGATATATACTCAGAACTTCAGCAGGACAGCGATGCCCTCTTCCTCCTCTACAGGAGGAAAGCCACATCAGTGCTGCTCAAACACCACCACCCCCATCCCTCCCACAGTTATCTACCTGTTGTCTTATTAGTTAAACGTCTTTCATTCATTTGGACGTCTGCTTTCTTGTAAACTTGAATTCAAAACAAGTCATTTTTAGTTATTTAGTTTTTCTCTCCCATTTTTCCTCCTCAATTCTTAGTAGAAAATTTCCCCTTTCCCACTAAAAATAGGCGATAAAAAGAGTGGAAATGTTACTAAAGAATACTGCGGCACTCTTAAGGCTTTGGATGAGCATTCCAACTCGCAGAACAAGACAATCTCGAGGTTCTGATCCTAACTTTCTCAATGACAGATTAGACTTTCAAATAGGACCTGAGGTCAAAATCTCCATACCTGATGGAGCAGGTCATGCAGAGCTGAAAGTTTTTCCAGTGACAGATCAGAAATGTCTTCATCTTCACATAATACATCTTTTTCAATACTCGTGTCTGGGGTATAATCTAGCTCTTCCATAAGGAACAGGATCTGCCTCTTTGTGCTGATAAGTTCCTCTTTTCTGCATTCCTAGAAGAGCACAGAAATTATACGTGTCCCCCTCAGAGTGAGTTGAAGCGACTTTCAGAAAAGATGCCTATGTGTGCGAAGCTTCAACTCTAATGTCTCATCCTGACATGGAGGTAGCCCTGGGTCCCTGAAAGTGGTGGCAGCAGGGTGCAAGCCCTGGCAGGTCCTCACAAGCTAAAAAGGCCTCAAACATGGACTTATCAAATCTGGACCCATATGGACCTACCAAGGACCAAATACGGACCTATGAACTACATACACATCGACTCTGAAGAAGCTAGCTGAGCTGGGTGGGGCTTATCACCAGTAGGAGGGCCACAAGTTGATGAACTTTTAAACCACAGCACCTCTTTAAGAAAGACAATATGATGACTCATGGGAAAATGTGTTTAATAAGAATGTATGTACAGAATCCATATAAGATTACATGGCATCTAGGAGAGGAAGGGGGAGAAAATTTAAAACTTATGGAAGTGACTGTTGAAAATGGAAAATAAATAAAAATAATAAAAATGTATATGTGTTATATATTATTATAAGAACATTAAATTGTGAAATGATTTTGGCCAAGGCAACAACCATATCCTTTAGGATGACTAACATTTTGATCATTTTGTTTTGTTTTGATGGCTACAATTGTTAGAAATTCATAAAGACATGCTGTTGCAAACTGAACTGTAGCTTCCATAACTTACTTTATAGGATTCAGATAGGTTTTTTCTCTAGAAGGCAACAGAATTCACCAAGACTGTTTAAGTTACACTTCAATTATAGTCATTTTTTTGCCCTAAGATCAATTAGCTCATCTTTAATATAATTTATATCAAAAGGAATGGAAATCAATAGTTCAATGTTAACATTATTAAGATAAAAATAACTTTTGAAAGACATTTAAAGGGTTTCCAAGAATTTACAGATTTCTATTTTCAAAGAATTTGTAGAAAATTTTTTTTTATCTGAGCTCCGTCTTGGTAAAGCACTTCTTTCAGAATTTCTAAGTTTTGCAACAATGTAGGCCTCTAATCTGCTCTATCATGTTATAAGTTTAGTCAAGAAAACTTGTCAATTATTTAGGAGCATCCACGATGAAAATCGAAAGGTGTGGTTCATTCGTGGAATTAAAAATATTTTATGTTATTATTTACCTTCAGCATTCTTTTCTTTTTAACTTTTGGGCTCCAAATTCTCTCTCTCCCAGACCTCCCCACACCCACAGAGAAGGCAAGCAACGTGATAATCAATTTTACATGTGAAATCATGCAAAAGTTATTTCCATGTTAGCCATACTTTTTAAAAAAAACATGAAAAATAAAGTGAGAAAATTATACTTGAAAAAAAAAACAGAAGTGTGATATAGTAGAAAGAGCACCAGAAAGGAACTCTTTAAACCTCAGTTTCTTCATCTGCAAAATGGGGATGATGAGAATATTTTACAAAGTCATTTTGAGGATAAAGTCATCCATTGTAAACAACCAACACCATCTATTAGCAGGAAGGTTGTGATTTGTGTCAGGGAAGGGTCTCTCACTGACTAAAATGCAGACACTTGAAGTGTCAGGGATCTCCACTGCATACCTTTGTTTCCGCCAGGGTTGCCAAGTAGCATCTGAATTGGTCTAGCTCCTCCAAGCTGGGCACTGAGTACCTGTCTGTGCTGTAGGGAGGTGTGTGGAGGACCTCACAGAAGGCCCTGTCTTGTTCCTGAAGACTTTTCAGCTCATGCCACCTATCCTCCTTCTGCTTTAATCTGACTTCCAGCTGGATGCGTAAGTCCTTCTCCTGCTGCAGCATGGTGAGGCCCTCTTCCTCCTGTGCAAGAGGAAAACCATATCAGTGCTGTTCAAACGCCACCCTCCTCCCCCCAGCCCCCATGAACCATATTACATTAAAAAGGGAATCTGAAAGCAGGGAGGCTGAGGAAGACTGGGAAAATATTGCAATTAGTTCAGAACTTACTTGAAAATGTTCCACCTTTAATTCAAAGCACACACTGTCTAGCTGTTTTCGATATAATGCTATGCTTTTCAGAAGCATCAGCTTCCTGTTCTCTTCCTCGGCAATTATCACGTCCAGCAGGTTCTATGGCACGAGGAGGGAACAAATCAGCAATCCGTCCTCTTCACGTTCTTGAGAACATGAAAACCCAGTAGTTTCAAGAGCGATGCTCAGGCATAAGCTTCTTGATTGGCAATGTACAGCTAATTTCTTTGGAAATTTGGAATCACGGCTAAATGGCCTGCCAAGGTCAGTGGTCTATACCCTGAGTCACCGAACTGCAAACCAGCACCTCCAGTTAATTTTAAGTAAGGAAATATTCTCTCAAACCCCGCAAATCCAAAGTCTAGTGTGAGATGCTATTTGCTGGGCAATAGCCTCCCCACACTGTCTTGGAATTACTTTGTATTTATTTTTCACTTATACAGATAATGAAAAATAAATACAAAGGAATACAAATTGTTTCTCCAGTAGAATATAAACTCCTTGAAGGAAGGGATTATTTCATTTTTAAATTTCTATCTCTATCACAGAGCTGGTGCCTGGCTGGTGCTTAAGAAACGCTGACTGAAGTGAAATCTACCGAAGCCTAACATGCAAATGGCATGCCTAACATACCGCTCTTTGTCTCTGCTAATATCCCCCTCAAGAGCAGATTCTCAACTGCTTTTGTGTCAAGGAACCCGCTGACAGTTTGGTTATACCTATGAACCCCTTCTCAGAGTCACGTTTTTAAATGCATAAAAAATACGAGATTACAAAAGACACCAATTATACTGAAATATAGTTATCAAAATATTAAAATAAATTTATGGACTCTGAAGACCCTGAACAACGTTAGCAGTTAAAAGCTAGACTCACTTTCACCACTTCTGTCCTCGCTAGCCTCTGGTCTTCTGGGATCCCCATTGCCTCAAAGAGATCCTGAAGAAAGCTCAGGGCTTTGAAGAGATATGCCATTGATTCCACAGCCAGCACCTCACTGAAGGAAATTAGCGGTGGTAAAACACAAGGAGAAACAAATAGAAGCAAAGTGGATCCCTTCTCAGCTGAGGGAAAAAGACTGAACAAATCGGATTATAATAGAACACTGCTGTGTCATAAGAAACAATGATGATGAGTAATTCGGAGATGCTCAGGAAGATGTGTGAACTGATACAGAATGAAGTAGGCAGAACCGAGAAAACCAATTATGTAAATCAAAGTAACACTTTTAAAAAGGAGTCCAAACTCAAAGTAGCTGCAATTATCAATCTCAACCTGAGAAAACATAATTAAATAATTTCTTTCCTTTTGGTACAGATATGGGGGACCGCAGAACTGAAATCTTGCATATGTCAGAGAAGGTTGTTTTATGGGTCAGTTTATTTATTTATTTGTTTTAGCAATGGAGGACTCAGAGTGGTAGGGCGAGTTTTTTGAGAGGTAATAAAAAAAAACTAAAAGTATAAAAAAACCTTTTTTAGAAATGTGTATATTTTCATTCAGTTTTATATATTTCAAAGCACTTTCATATCATCTAATTTGATGCTTACAATAACCCTATAAGGTATTAAATTTATTTTACAGTCAAAGAAGCAGACACAGAAAAATGAAATGTTGTGTCCCTTGTTGGGGGCAATACCGTATCTAGAATTCTGTTTCCTGACTCCTAGGTTCAGGGCCCTTTTTACTTTAAGGTTCCCAAATGGAAGGTATAGAAAGTGATGATAATGTTGAGTGCAGGAAATCTTTGAGTGACTGTCACTCAACTGCTTTGTCACATTAAAACAGAAAACCTTCCTTCCTAATCACCCCTCATTCCATAAAATCACAGCATGTCAAAATAGGAGGGGACCATAGAGATTGACAAAACTCTTGTTTTATAAATGAAAAAACTAAGCCCTAGACTACTGATGATAAAATATATCTCCCTCTTCTTGGCAGAAACGTGGTAGGCCACAGGTTTACAACGAGGCATACATTATCAGACATTGTGAATGTATCCATTTGCTTTAATTACTGTATTTATTATAAGAAAGGATGCTACTGGATTGGTGGAAATTACTGAAAAGTGGCAGAAATTTTTAAAGCATCCATAACACATAAAATAAAAGAAACTAAAACCAGAAAACTTAAGCTATGCTATTATTTGGTGGCACAATCAGATGGGACCTATATCTACATCTGCTGTCTCCCAATTCATACAGTCTTTCCTAATGCTTTTTTTTCTCTTACCAGAACAAAAAACATTTCCCAACTCCGGCATCATCATTAGAGCAAAATACCAATTTAAATCATGAAAATAAAGTTATCTTTTCTTCATCTATAATCCCACCTCTAGAGGGCATACGGGGAATAATGCATGAAAAAAGCATCAGAAAAATCCAACAACTTGTACAAAGGTTATTTCCTCATACCGACCTCATCCACAACAAACCATCGGGTTCCCAAAAAGGTGCTAAAGATCATGATTATACTATACATCTGGGGTGTATGGAGTGTTATACTAATGCCTTTGTCACTCAATGAACTAACAATATTTATTAATCCCCCACTATATTCAAAAGACAAAAAAGTCTAAGACACAGCCTCTGTCCTAAAGCAAACTTTCAATAAATTTCAGCTAAAACCCTTCCTTCTGCAAGAAGTCCTTCCTGACCCCCCATAATGCTGGTGCCTTTCCTCTGCCATTCTCTTGTCTGTATCTCATTTGTACATAGTTGTTCGCATGTTGTACCCTGCACCCTCCCAATAAACTATTAGTTCCTTAAGAGCAGAGACTGTCTTTTCCCTTTCTTTGAAACCTCAGGGCTTAATATAATGCCTGGCACCTAGTTAGTGCTCAATAAATGCTTGTTAACTTGTTGACTTTCTTTCTTGCAGTTCCAGCAGGACTTTCCCGTAGTTCCAACATCATTTTACCCAACTATCACCCATTCACCTAAAGAAACTAAGTGGAAGGAAAGTAATCAAAATTGTGTTTTAATGTGTGTTTAACCCTCATCAACTTCTTTCATCCCTGTCTTCAGCTACTCAGTCTTACCTATGTGACAGAGCTTCAACCAGGAATATGCATTCAGACTGTAGGATTCTTACTGCCAATTATTCTTTCTTCCCCCCAGTAACTGATGGCTCATTTTCTGCTCTGCATATATACATGTAATTCATGTTTTCAAACCTATATGTATATGCCACAGATTGTTATTTTCCCCAGAATTTATCTCCATTCAGCACTCACAGAATTACAGATCTCTGAGTTGGGAGGGACCACAAAGGCATCATCTAATACAACTGTATCTGAACAAGTATACCCTCTATACTCAAATCAATAACTGAGGACCTACCAAGTACTAGACACTGTACTAGGCTCTGGGCAAGTAGTCATCTAGTTTTTGTTTCAAGACATTCTTTGAGGGGAAACCCACTACCTTCCAAGGAAATCTATCGAAAAACAACTCTAATTTGTTGGGGCTTTTTCTTACTTTAAACCTAAATATTCCTCTTCACAACTCTCCCTGCTTGCTCTGGTTCTGTCTTCTAAGGCTAAGGAGAAAAAAAATCTAATCCATCTTCCATGTGATGGACCTTGAAACGCCTGAAAACAGTTATCACGTCCTGCTTCAGCATTTAACCCTTAACCCTTCCTGTTACAACTCAAGTTCTATATGCCAGCATGGCTGCCGTATACCAGTGTAAAATCTGGCTGAATAAAACCCTGCCTAAAATTTGACATCCAATACTAATACAACAGTGATGGGGCTATGAGTTGGTTCAACTAATCTGGACATCAGTTTGGAGTGATTTAAGAAAAACCAATAAAACAATCCATACTTTTGATCCACCGGTCATTCTACTGGATATATGACCCCAAGGAAGCCAAAAGACAGAAAAAAAAATCCAATAAATACAGTAATATTGGTAGCAGCACTTGATAGCAATCAATCAATCCACCAGCACATATTAAGCACCTACTATGTACAAGGCACTTTGCTAGGCAATGAAGACAGGAAGAAGAAAGTAAAATTGTCCCTAGCTTCAAAAAGTTTACATTCTAACAGGGAAGACAATATATATATATATATATATATATATATATAGGTGCATACCAAATGTACAAAACAAGGTAATTTTGAGGGGAAGACTTTAGGCAGCTGGGGGGGAATCTGGAAAAGATCCACATAGAAAGTGATGCCCAAGATGACCCCTGAAGGAATTCAAGGGTTCTAACAGGTGGAAGAGGGAAGGGAGTTTGTCCTCATCCTGTGGAAGGCCTATACAAAGACAGGAGAAATGAACTTAAGTGACACATGGAGATCAGCAAGCTCTGTAACCACCAAGTATGTAAAGGGGAGTAACATACAGAAACATGTTTGAAAAGAAGGAAACACACATTTATCAAACACCTATATGTCAGGCATGGTGTTAAGACTCAACAAACATTATCTCATTTGATAGTCATGTAAATTCGCTCATTATTTCCATTTTACAGTTAAGGAAACTGAGGCAGGCAGGGGATTTTTTTGTTTGTTTTGTTTTTTTTAAGTGACTTGCCCAGAGTCACAAGTTAGTAAGTGTCTGAGGTCAAATTTGAACTCACGTCTTCCTAACTCCAGGCCCAGTAATCCACTGCACCACCTAGCTGCCTTAGGCTGCCCCTTCGTTTGAGGGTCAGTTTGTGATGGACTTTAAATACACAACAGAGTTTATACTTGAGCTTAGAATCAGTCAACTGAATTTCATAAATAAGGGACTGACTTGGTCAGACTGGCACTTTCGGAATTTCAATTTGGCAGCTATATGGAAGATGACTGGAGAAGGGAGGCATGTTCTCAGGGAGAACAAATGAGAGGCTATTAGAAGAGTCTAGAAACAGCAAAGAAGCGGAAACAAAGTGGGTCTTCAGAACTATGTCCAACTGAAATAAAAAGAATTAAAAAGACAATATATACAAGAACTACCACAATGTAAATGAAAAACTCGCCAAGAAGCTAAGCTTTATGTTGTTGAAAAGACCCATCATGATCTCAGAGTACAGATAGTGAAATACACCTCTCTCCTCACAGCAGAGAGATGGGGGGATGTGGGGGGGGGGCTACTATGGAAGACTATTGTACACATTGTTAAATCGGATCATTATATAAGAGAGGAATCAACCTGGTCAAGAGATGACAATGAAGTAAAAAAAAATAATCAATAAAATGTGCTTTTAAAAACTGTTCAAGAGAAAACCTAAATAAATAAATGTGGTGCCCAGAACTGAACATAATATTCAAGATGCTGTCCGACCAAGAAAGAATACAGTTCTCACCTCCCTAGTCCTGGATTCTCTGCCTCTTCTGATATAGCCTCAGACTGCTTTAAGTTCTGGGGGTTTTTTGGCTGTCAGATTTTGAGTTTGTAGACCATTACAACTCAGAGATCTTTTCCCAACAATTTGCTTTCCAGCCACATTGATTTCCTTTTCTACTTGTGAGATTGGCATTTAGAACCCAAATTTATCCCTTTAAGATTCTATCTTAATTAGATGTGGCATAATATTCTGATCTGTGAAGATAACTTTTATCCTAAACCTTTCATCCAGTTTATTAGCTAATTTGGTACTGAAAATTCGATAAGCATCCTTTTTATGAACCTTTATCCAAGTCACTGGTAAAAATGTTAAACAGCAAAGTGCCAAGCATAGATTCTTCTAATCTTAATATTCTAATATTCTTCTGTATTAGAGACTTCTCTCTGAGCTGACATCAAACCACTAATATGTATTTAAGTTTATTCAATCAGTTCTGGCTTAACCTGACTAAACTAAGATATATTCTTTATCTTTCTATCTTTTCTACAAAAAGAACATTAGCATTCTCTCTCATGGTTTACTAAAATCTATATAAAGTATTTTTCAATATTCCTCGGTTCTACTAGTACTCTAGTTATATTGAAAGTTATGCTTTGAAGTCCTCAGTTTCATTGAAAGACCATATTTTCCCCTGAAGTATTATACTCAGTTTTGCTGGGTAGGTGATTCTTGGTTTTAGACCTAGTTCCTTTGACTTCTGGAATATCTTATTCCATGCCCTTCGATCCTTTA
>CM053769.1:556808206-556818588 GCA_028658325.1 Potorous gilbertii
CGAGCCAACTCCCCGCACGGTCTTCGGACCGCTCCGCGGGCGCCCACTTCAATCAGAACCGCTGCGCGCATCCGCGCTGCGATTGGTCGGCGGCTGCCATGACGCCCCGCCCCCGGCTCCGGAGGCCCCGCCCCCACCCCGGAGGCCCCGCCCCCCGGCCCTTAGCCCGGGAGCAGGCGCCGAGATAAAGGGTGGGAGGGATCGGAAGGGATCTGGCGGAGGGATTGGGGGCCCTGGCGTCTCGAACGGCGCGCGAGATTTAATCCCGTCCCCGCCGCGCCCCACGCCACGGCCACGTCCCCAGAAGCGCGTTCTGAGCTTTGGCCCGCGGCTGCTGCAGTGCCCTCCTTCCCGGCCTTTCCCACGCCCTCGGTGCCTTCGTGCCGTGGCTTCGCGCAGATGCGGCCCTGCCATTCTGCCCTAGAAGCTCCCCTGCCCCCCCGCTGCCCTCCAGAGACAACTCGCAGACCTCTTGCTTGGGTTCAGGGCCCTCACCTGCCCTTTCCCACAAAATCCCACCTGGCTGCTCACCGGCGCTCCTCTGCGCTGAGCCAGGATGCAGCCAGCGCTCCCGCAGCTCAAGGGCTCTGCCCAAACCCTTTTATCACGTAGCTTAAAATGTTGTAGAAACTGAAGACATGACCCAGTGGCTTCTAATGTTTCAAAAGATCACCTAGTCTATTCTCCGTGAAAAGTGTTCGTGATACATTAATAGATGTTTGTCTCAAGAGACGTCTTAAAGGACATATGTTTATTTTTGACGCATATGAAATGATACCACTTATTGACGGAGTCCAGTGGCATTTGAAATACATTATCTTTAGTGCTGATCACATGAAAATTCTGTTTGAGTTAAAAAAAGGAATGAGTTGCATGCAACTTGATTTAGTGAATTATATATTTGAACTGAGAGCTTTTTTTGCTTAAGAGGCATTTTTTTAAGAAAAAAATATTAGAGGGAGAAATTAACTTAGAACATGAGGGGGCCGTTTTTTTGTTGATGATGGTTTGTACATTTTCACTAACCCATGAAAAATAAAGCTTTTTTCAAAAAGGAGCTGTACATGTTAATTTGAGTCAAGGAGATATTTAATAACACAATTGATGTGATTTAGGCTTTACCTTTAACTTTTTTCTTTCCCAAAACCTTAAATCTGGACTCAGGGATGAAGTTATTTCTTACTATTTCCCTGCACTGTTCTGATGTTTGTTGTCATGTGACATAGCTAAGGGTACTCATGACAGAAAGCAGTAGGAATCCTTTACTTAAAACTGGTAAGATCTGTCCAATTTCATGATATAATACTGATGCTTAATAAAAACATTCACATCTCTGTTGATTTCATATCTTATGGTTTATCCATTTTTGTTGTCAGTACCAACTGCACTGAATTGTTTCCAGTAGATGACTTTTTGTGATTTTTGACTTGATCTGCTTTATTTCGCCTTCTTGTGGTGCTAAAGAAGGCACCATAACAAGGTGTTCCTTGCTTTACTATCCTGAGTCAAGTTGATCATGACAGAGATTTTGGGTAGGGCCCTCCTGAAACCCTAGGCTGCCCTATTTCTTTGACATGTAGGAACAGTTGCATCATACTGACCAGTAAATTAACCTAATTAGTGGTACCACCTGAATCTAATTAGCCAGCATTTCAGGTTTATTATTATTATATTTTCTGCATACAATAATCTGTTGGTATATTTAATCAACATCAATGAGATTGCAACACTATAATAAGGAAGATTTTGTGATCCTTTTTAGGGTTTAATTTCAAAGATCCATGGCCATGGTAATGTCTAGTTTTCAGATGTTACATGATAGTTCCCAGAAAAACTCCAAAGATCCTGGATAGCAATTCCTGTTATCATAGTGATAGACAGTCCTACTGAGACTTTGAAGTGAGATATGCAGTTGATGAGGACTGGAATCCAGGTGGAGGGTGGTGAGGAACCCCACTTCCCCACCCTTCACCCCCAAGGACAGGAGTACAGGGGCAGGTCACCTGGAATGAATTCTAGGACTCAAGCATTCTTGAGGCTAGGGTAATGATTTATTATGCTTCTCAGTGGGCAAGAGTTCTTAGGGAACCTGCAGTCTTAGAGGGGTACAAGTAAAGTTTATATAGGATATTCTATAGTAAAACATGTGCCAAATATGTTAACTAGGTGATTCAGGGTGAGATTAGGGAATGGTTAGGGAGTGGCTAGTTCTTAAAGGAACTTGCCCTTTTAGTATCTCCTTCTAAGGTACAGGCATTTTAGCCACAGTTCATCCAGGAAATAGCCCAAGGGAGTGCTACATAGAGGTGTGGTTTTAGGCCTGAAATCACAAGAAGTCAAATAGTGGTCAGGACTGACTAAGGAATACTGGGCTGCTCTCATCAATGTTGTGTTAGACAAGATAAATGTAAGGGGGATATGTATGTCTAAGTCTAGGATATATATGATTGGTCAGTGAGTAGTAAGTGTTGTTATGACCCAGTACACAGCCAGTTCAGCCAGTACACAACTGGTTCAAACTAATAAATTCTATAGGTGCAGCTGGTTACTATAGCAGGAAGAGAGATAACAGTTTTTGCTAGGGCAGGCTTTCCTTAAGCTGGGGAGAAACTGCCTGGGATAGTGTTTTGAGGCTAGGAAGAAATGTGATTTTTAAACAGAAATGTGATTTTAGAATTGAAGTCCAAGCACATGCACCCAAACACATCACCAGGATGACATAATGTGACACTACACTTGCACTGACAATATTGTTAAATATTGTGAGCTTAATGCTGGCAAGATGATTTCTTTGTCTGTTGCCCTATGAAGCAAGTGGGCATTAGTCAGTGCGTGGGGAACCCATTTGGGATTTGGGCATGTGTGTGTTTGTCCTTCATTGTCAAAGAAGACTATGCCATCAGAGAAATGATGACATGACTTGCACTTGACTTTGTTTTGAGGGAGGGAGGGCTGTGCAGGTCACCAGTCTCACTTCTCCTCCAGAGCCATCTGAATCTAGTGACCAGATATTCATCAGGATGACTGGAGATGACCCAGGATGAGGCCCAAGATCACACAGCTAGTGAGTGTCAAGTGTCTGAGGTGAGATTTGATCTCAAGTTCTCCTGACTTCTGCACTGATGCTCTATCCACTGCACCACCTAGCTGCCCGGGATTTGAGCAGAGGAATGCATCTACCTGCCTTGACTGGCCTCCATCAAAGCATGGAGAGAATCCGTGTTTGTCTCCACCAGCTCCCAATGAGGCTTAAGGCATTCTGTAGGAGTTGTAGCTCCTACTCTATTCTCACTGGCCCTTCAAGAAGGGTGGTCAGAGAATGCTGTAAGATGGTGCTCCCATTCTCAGCAATCCTTTTATGAAGACTAAACCAAAATAAAGTGAGATTATCAACCCCTCAGAAGCTGTCTTCTTGTTGTTCTTGTCTGACCAGATCAAGAGTGAACTATTAGAGGCTGAAGTTCAAAAGGTCTAGTGCCTACTGTGTGTTATTTGTGAAACATAATACCATGAAAAACATGGAGGAAATATTAACCTATTAAAATTTTCTCTATAGGCAGCTGGATAGTATTGACTTCCCACTTCTTTTTTTTTTTTTGCTCCAAATGGAATTTTACCATTATATTCTAACTTCATTTAAATATATCAACCAACAGTTGTTTTTTCTTATCTTTTACTCTGAACTTAAATATCAAAAAAGGAGCAGTTGCCAATACACAGCAGGAGGCAAAATGGGGATTGTACATAAAACTTGAATGAATCTTCATTGCATACCACTTGGGTTTTTTAAAGTATATAATTACACACACTCCTTTCAAAACTGCCCTGTACGTCTGTTTCAGTTGCTCTTTTTTGGGGGGGGGAGGAACATTACTATAACTAAACCCTACCTTCCCTCCCTAAACTCCAACCTCAACTGAAAACTTAAAGAAAAAGGAACACTCACAAGAAACAAGTTTGAGCAAACAAAAGGACTCCACAGTGACTATGTCAAAAAAAAGTGGTTATCTTTTTATACACTTTGAGTTTGTTATCCCAATATCAAGAGGTAGGTAACATGCTTTATCATAGGTCCTCTCCAAGGAGGGCTGCAATTCTTTCATTGAAGGGGTAGAAGAATGATGAAACTGGGCTCTCTCCAGTCTCTGAGATGAGTAGATTTGTATCTGTCCACCTAAATTTTGCTGGTCTAGGGGCAAGATTTTTAAGTTCAAAACATAAAGCCACTTTCCTAGTTGCTATGTCTTAGTTTAAGGGGGAATGACTATTTCAAACGTTTTACCTGCTGGCTTGGCTCTTTCCCACAAAATGCTGGTTGCAACAGACCATCATAAATAGCAAATATCAAGTAAAATTATCAAATCAAGCAGAAATTGGAGAGGTTATACAAAATTAGAATATATCAGAAAATACAAAAGAGTAAATGAGCTCTTTTGCTGGGAATGAAATATCTTACCTCAAACCAAGAAAAAGGTTAGATCTCATCCAAAGAAAAATTCTCCAGGGGAAAGGAGCAAGCTGAAAATCAGGGACATTTGTTGAAAAGCCATATTCCCCCAATCTACAGCTTCCAAAGTTTCTCCTTCTCTCTCTTTCTCCTCCCTCCTCTTCTCCCCTCCCCCATCTCTCTTCCTCTCTCATCAGTCCCAAAAAATGTCTGCCAATATGTTCATTCTCTTCAAAAATGACTCTCCTCTCCAAAAGCTCCAATACCAACTCTATCCTGTCACCCTCATACAGGTCTGGTGCCTAGCATTAGCACTTTCTCTCAATTAGGACAATTTCATGCAAAATGCCCCAACTTTGCCTGGGTTACATACACAATAACATTGTAAATACAAAAAACTTTGAAAGACTTATCGACTAATCGTTGCAAAGACCAAATATAATCCTAGAGGACCAACGACTAAACCTGCTATTTCCTGATAAATAAGATGGAGTCAGATTGTAGAATGAGATATTTTCAGAAAAAATATAATTTGTTTTTATTATGAAGTTATTACAAATATTTTATTGTTTTTTTTTCAATTTGGAAGAGAAAGGTAAGTGAGAAGAGAGCTAGAGGTAGGTAGGGAGGAAGAAAGAAAGTGAACAAGGGAAGGAGGGAAGGAAGAAAGGAGGGAGGAAGGAAGGAAGGAAGGAAGAAGGTTAAGCAGAAAAGAGGGAGGGAAGGAAGGAGTCACTGAATCACATTTTCAAAAAGTACATAAAGAAGACCAGACAAATCCAACAAACAGGACATCTTTGAAAGTAACAAGTCCAATTTATTACATACTTAAAAAGAAAAGCAAGCTATACACAATATTTGCAGTTTCATGTACAGTCCTCAGTTCTACAGTCTATGGAGGAGAGAGTGAGGCTTGTGATTTTGCGCTGCCCTACTTCATTAAATCCAATTCACTTGCAGGTCATGACATCCATCACCTTCCTGATGTTATAGTACTCTTTTGGAAGGAAGGACACACAACTGTATAAAAGTGCACATTTTATGTGCTATTTCGTTAAGCTTAGAATTAAAAAATAACAAGAAAAAATAAAATCATATAATGTTTCCATTCTGGTAGTACTATTAGGGCAGCGAGGTGGTGTAGTCGATAGAGCCCCAGTGCAGGTGTCACAAATCTCACCACCGATACTTGACACTCACTAGCTGTGTGACCTTGGGCAAGTCACTTAACCCCAACTACCTCATCCTGGGTCATCTCCAGTCATCCTGATGAATATCTGGTCACTGGATTCAGATGGCTCTGGAGGAGAAGTGAGGCTGGTGACCAGCACAGCCCTCCCTCCCTCAGAACAAAGTCAAGTGCACGTCATGTCATTATTTCTCTGATGGCATGGTCTTTTTGGCAACGAAGAATGAACACACACACTATTAAATGGATTACTTTCTTATACCACAGTCAGAGAATCAAATATAAATCAAAATTTGCTTTGCCAATCTCTAAATGCACATTTGTGACAAGAGAAAACGACCTTTTTAGTATTTTTATGTATCTACTGAACAGGAACAATTATTACTATAGTCCTTAATTATTTACAGGCATTGTTTGCAGAATAAACATTTAACTTTGATGTTGTTATCAGACTCAGGACAGGTCCAAGAAGGTGGGCAGAAGACTGAAATTAAAAATTTCTAATTTACCTTAGAAGCAAAGTGGGATAGGGCCAATGGAAAGCAATTATTCCTCTCTGAGGAAAGGATACTCAGCTGGGTGGGTGTTTTCCAAGCCCCAGGGGTACCAAATATTATACTTGGTCATACATAGCCTTCTTTTTATCTCATGAGGATTTGACCACGGGTACTTCCCTTCCCCTAGGAAAGAGACTCTCAATCTACCAAGTTCCAGAAAATCCCTGAGGTGCTTTTAAACACTTCTCCCAATAGGTTTAAGCCTGGTTACTATAGGAACCAAATCCTTGGTACCCTTGGACCCAAAAGAACTCATTAATAAGAAAGTTGCTGAGGGTCTAAGCATCAATTAAAGTTGTTTTCAAATTAGGAGTACTACAAGGAACCCCAATAATTATCTTTGATTTGGTTTGGGGTTGAAGGGGATATTTCTGTAGAATCTTCTCTTTCCTCTCTTGTCTAATGCCTGGATTAGACTTTAGGGATACTGGTTTAAACTCCTACAGCTTTCTTCTGTCACATGGGCTATTGCCCCAAACCTTGCATACCTGTCCTATGCCCCTGGGGCTAATCAGAGCATCTGCTGCTACAGTGAGAGGATGATGTTGTCAAGCTATAGCATCAGAATAAGACCTCAGAAACTGGTGGCTAGCCACATCTTAAAAATACATCAGCTTTCAATCTGGACCTCAAACCTGTGACTCCGAGGTAAGAGAAATTTAGAGAGCGCTAATCAACTTTTGCTTAGATCTTATTTTAGAATGTATGACAAACTGTAGTCCAGCAGTTTCTGAAGTATGAGCTCTACTTCTGGGGTTTAGAAAGTAAGCCTTTTATGGTTTCACAGGATAATGAAAGAATGTTTAACTTGCAATGTTTCAGTGCTGAAGTCTAGGAAACCAACAATCCTAAAGCCCATTCCTGCTGCTGAGGAAAAATATTTAAAGGGCTGCAAAGCAGTGTTCCTCTGAGCCTACTAAATATGCTGTTGAGATCCCTGGTATTTTTAGTGCAATGGTCAGAGCTCCCTGGGATTTTCCCTTCAGTCAAGGGCCAACTTGATGCTAGGGAAGTGTGGTAAGGGAATACACATTCATATGATGTGTATACACATATATAATTTTTAAACTTCTATTTTTAAATTTATGCCTTTTTTAGCCCTCCCACCTTTTCCTCCTCCCAATATTAAAAAAAAACAAAAAACTTCTTGCAACAAATATGCATGTCAAACAAAATAAATTGAGAGAATGTATTTCTAGCATCTAATTTCACTGGGGAGATATTCTATCCACCAAAGCAGAGTAAAACCTTTCTCTACTTAAAAAGATTTTTAAGAACTCCTATGAAAATTCAATATCTGACAGCCAAGTCTTTGGTAATGAGCCTCTTTGAATTTAGCTACTCTGTTTCTCCATTAGATAAATCTGTTGCTGATCTCTTCCCTATTTAATCTTTCCAGTATGGTGGGATCTGCCAGAATTTGTACTCCATTGGCATAGCCTTCCAAAAATCCAGGGTCCCCTCAAATGGCAAAATGAAGCACTGGAGGACTGAATAGGATGATGGTCTGTCAGCCTGCAACCAATTGATCTCTCAACTTCCATTTTATTCTAGTTTCTCTTTCCCAAGTATTATTCCTTTTAGCCTAGATAACTCTGGGCAGTTTGAACCACTGCCACAAAATCTTCCAACACCAGTGTTATTATGCAGCAAATGTGAAGTCTTCTATCATCACCTTACTCAGATGACACCTAAGGACCCATAGTGCTTTAGGTCTTTTTTGTTTTTAGACTTTCTGCCTGTGGACCCGGCAAAAGGATCAACAAAGAACAATGGCATGTATAACTTGAGTTAACCTAAAACTGCATGCTTATTATGAGCTCTGAAACCATGAGGCTGACTTCTTTCCTTCTGTCCATTGGGCTGCTACTGCACAACTCCCAGGTGGGCCTGGCCTACTGGACCTCTTCCTCAGGTACAATTTTCTTCTTGGCATCTGCCACCCTTACTAAACAGCACTGTCCTAACGTGTTAAAGGGAAGTAAGACACCTCTTTCCTTCCCTTCTGAGAATGTTACACATGGTTACTTACTGGGGAGGGTGACACCAACACTTCCCACTTCCTTGAACAGAGACCCTGAAACTATTCAATACTTTTCTCACTCCTGACAGCTCTGATCCATTACCCACACCTGTGCCAGGCTTCCCGGGACGAGAGCGGGCATTATCATCCAGGTTTCTTCTGTCCTCGGCTCTCTGATCACCCAGAGGAAAGCTACTGCTGTTACCTCCAAGCTTCTCAAGGTTCCTGTTGTACCCAGGCAGAGTTTGAGGCACTGAACCAGGTCAACTTATCAGCATTGCCAGCTCCACCCATCTTAAGGTAAACCATCCACAAAGTTAGCCTAGGGAGCCAGCTTGTTATGGTATTATCCATAGTCATACAGCTCTGGCACTGAGGCAGCTTTTTAGGGTCCTAAGTCAAGGGTCCATCTTCTACATCAGTTGGAAGGAACCTCAAAGGCCATGTAGTTCAACCTGTAGGACTTCTCTACAACATTACCCACAAGTTACGATCAACCCTCTGAAAACTTATAGTGCAGTAGGCCCACAAGCTTCTAGGACTGTCCATTCCACTTTTGGATAACTAATTGTTTTTTGGACTATTTTTCTCGAGGCAATTGGGGTTAATTGACTTGCCTCAGGTCACACAGCTTCTGAGTGTTAAGTATCTAAGACAGAATTTGAACTCCTGATTCCATAGACAGTGCTCTATCTACTATACCACCTAGCTGCCCCTGGATAACTAATTGTTAAGTTTCTCCTTACATAGAACTTAAATAAGTGTCTAAGCAGCTTTTATATATTGTTCTTAGTTTCTGCTCTTTTTTGGGGGGTGGAGGAGGGAGCAGAAGAATGAATGAAAAATCATCTATTAAGTGCTTGCTATCTGCCAATCATCTTACTAAATGCTAGGGATATCACAAGAAGAAAAAGGCAATCCTTGCTCTTAAACTCGTATCTTAACTGTGGGAGGCAACACAAAACCAGGGTTGACCAGCAGCCCAGATTGAAAAGCCTGGAAGTCAGATTCCTCAGCAGGGTAGATGGGAAAATCAGGTCAGATATCAGTGTCTGGGGCCATAGAGGGCTAGGGACATGAGGATGCATCAGGATGGGAAAACTGTAAGGTCGAGTGGTCCTCCATTTCACCGGAAGAGACAGTTAACTCCCATTCCAGTTAAACTTGCTAAGTGGTCAAGCTGGACCTAAGGGGCAGGAAACCTCTTCTTTGTTCCCAAACTGAACTTGCCCAAGCTCACAAAGGCAGTGACGTTGCCAGGTCCAATACCTATATCTCCATTGTCCCAGGGCTCCATTTAGAATTCTAGCACCTTTGCACCTAAGGTTCTCACCTTTGGTGCCAAATCCCACGGTCATATGTCCCTTGGAATGAAATTTATTTGGGTCAAGTCTTTTTCACCAACTCCTATTTTGGGGACCGAGGAAGAGGTATTCCCAGGAGCCCTGGAGTGGCATTCGGTGAAAATCTCACCCATTTTGGGGGGCAGTTTTCATCACTATCAGTCAGAGGTCTAGGAGCCCGTGGTGCTTTAGCGAGTCTGGGCTTCGGAAGAGAAAAGCCTAACCTAACATGGAAAGGAAAACCTGGCCAGTCACGTGAGTAACAGGAAGGCTTTGGAGAAAACACTCCCCCCCAAGGGAGAGCCTCAGCCCAGCCCCTTCGCAAGCTCGCAGGCTGCGGGCATCTTGGGGTCACAGGGTCCTAACGCCCTCCCTCTATAGACGAGGACGGGTGAACAGGCCTTCAAAGGGCCGGGCTGGAGGCCCACTTGTGCCACTTATCAGGCGTATGGCCCGAGGCCGGTCCCTCATCAGCTCCGGGGGGATAACGCCGGCCCTGAGGTCCTCGGGAGGCGGAGCCACGCGGCGGCTACGGCGGCCCGTAGGGCCCGAGGCCCAGCGCGGAGAAGGCCGAGGCCGGCCTAGAAGCCGGCGCGCTCGCCACTCCCCTCCTCCTCTGTCCCCGCTTCCCGCAGGGGCCCAGGCCCGCTCTTGGCGCTGGGCCTCTACAGCCTGCTGCTCGTGGCGCTCATGACCACGGACCTCCTGCACTTCTGCTGGGGCCGGGGCCGCGCCAGCCGCCAGAGACGGCCCAGAAGACCCGGGAGGGAGGAGGCGAAGAAGGAGACCCGCCGCGGGCTGCCGCGGCTCCCGCAGCGTACCC
>CM053769.1:556818688-556837077 GCA_028658325.1 Potorous gilbertii
CTGCACTTCCCCACGTCTAACCCAGCCATCCCGGCCGTGATCGCCCAGCCCTCACCCTCCTCCCGGTCCCCCTGCCCGTGGCCCGCGCCCCTCCCCTCCCCACTCGGCTGCCCAGCCTCCCCTTCCTCCCCAGGTGAGCCCGGCGACGCCGCTGCGGGAGGAAGGCAATGAGCTCTTCAAGGACGGGGACTACTCGGGAGCCCTGTGCTCCTACACCAAGGCCCTGGGCCTCGCGACCACCCCCCAGGAGCGGGCCGTGCTGCATCGGAACCGGGCCGCCTGCCACCTCAAGCTGGTGAGTGACGGAGCCGGGCCGGGGCTCCCGGCCAGACGTCCTCGGGAGGGCCGCGGGGGGGGGGTGCTCGGGGCCGGAGGACGGGTGCCCGCTGAGTGCCGGGCACGGGGCTTGGGGGTGCAGAGAAAGGTCAGCGGGGGCGGGGGAGAAGCACGACGCTCGCAGCCCTGTGCCCACAAGCTCCATCTGGGATAAGCTGGAAATAGCTTTCCAAGTAAGGACAGCCGGAGAAGCTTCTTGCATCGGACACTTCAAAGACGCTCCTTGACCGCCCTGGAAGCCCCTTCCCTCTAAAGCCTGCGATCCCGGCTGGGCTACGTAGGTGGGCAGTTGTTAAGGGAGGGGGCTGGGCTGCCGAGAAGAAAAAACGAGTGTGTGAATCGAGCCACTAAAGTCCTGGAGCCGACAGGGGGTTGGTAGAGCCCGAAATCCGGTCCTTTCCTTTTAAAGATGTAGAAACTAAGACCCAGAGAAGTGGAAAAAATCTGACCCAGATCCCAAAGCTCAGCTGCCCTTGGCAGCCAATCCACCACCCCAAGCTTGGAGTTTGGAGGGCTCACCTTCAGATTTTGAGGGACTGCCTAGAGAACTCTCTGGTCGGTTGTCTGTCTGTCTGCCCATCTCCAGGTCCAATCAAGTCCGTTCTCGGTTCGTAACATCCAAACGCTGAGGCTCAGAAGTCTGCTCCTATTGTAGATAGCCCTATAATGGTTGTCTAGTCAAAGATAAAGCAGAAAGTTGTCCCTTCCAACATACCTCCAGCACCCACAGTTTAGTGCCAGGTTTTTTTCCATCTAAGAAATGGAAATTAGCAATCTCATTATTTTTCTCTCTTCTATAGGAGGATTATTCTGCAGCTGAAGCTGATGCGTCCAAAGGTAGGGGAAATTGATCTTTACTCTCAGGTTGTGGAATTTTTTCATAGGAAACAGATTCATTTTTCTGCTGGGACATGGCTCTGGTCACAAGGTTTTCTCCTCTCCTAGGACCACACCTGTCTTCTCTCTTCCCCACTTCCTGGGGCATTTCCTTTTCTGCAGCTACCTCACCTTTTTTGATGCTGAAATGCCAAGCCCTGCATCAGTCCCCTTCTACTTCTGGCCCTTGAGATCTTTCCTTGATGCCCTGCTCTGGAGATGGTGACCTCTTGAGTGCTGACACAACTCCTATTTGTGCTCAGCCATTGCAACCGATGGTGGGGATGTGAAAGCGCTTTTTCGACGGAGCCAAGCACTAGAGAAACTGGGCCGCCTTGATCAGGCCATCCTTGACTTGCAGAGGTGTGTAAGCCTGGAACCCAAGAACAAAGTCTTCCAGGAGGCCCTTCGGAGTCTAGGGGGCCACATTCAAGAGAAGGTATGTTAATAAATATAGATGGGAAAATGACTGGAAATGAAGGATCTGGGGGTCAGAGTGATCCAGAAACTGAACATTAACTCACCAAAGTGGTTCTGAATTTTTAAGTGTGAAAAGGTATTGCATCATAATATTAATATACTTATAGCCTCTCAGACTACAAACTGCAAGAGAGCAGAGACTGTCTGCTGTAGGCCTTGCAATGCCAAATGCAATGTCTTCTGTATATTTGATATTCCATAATTTTTTAGTGAATTCTTGATTATTAGACTGACAGAATCTTAGAATTTTAGAGTGGGAAGGAACCTCAGCATCCATTTAATTCCATGTATAACATACCTGACAAGTGGGCATTCAACTTATGCTTGAAGACCTGTAAGGAGAAAGTTCCTACCACTTCCTGAGGCAGCCCATCTCACTTTTGGACAGGTCTGATTTTTAGGAAGTTTTTTCCAACAAATATAAATTTGCCACTTTTTGCAATTTTCATCCATTACTCCTCATTCTGCTGTCAGAAGAAATCCAATCCTTCTTCCACTTGATAGCCCTTCAGATAATTGAAGACATCTATCATGTACACTCCCTCCCAATCTTCTCTTTCAAGCTACACATCCCTAGTTCCCTTCTATAGCATAGAATGAAGGACTTTTGCCTGCCTTATTGCCCTCATCTGGACTGAAATACTCTAGTTTATCAATATTCATTTTAAGCTGTAGCCCCCATAAACTGAATACTCCACATTTTATGGTTTGACGAGTTCAGTATATGGAAAGACTCTTACCTTCTTATTCTGGTAAGTAATACCTCATTTAATGTTGCTAACGTTCGCATTCAATGTTGAGGCTGCCGTAATCACACTGCTAACTTATTTTGAGCTTCCATTACATCAGATTCCCCCTATATTTATTATACAAACTACTATCTAACCATGTCTCCCCATATTGTACTTGTGAAGTTGATTTTTAACTTAATTGTAAGAATGTACATTCATCTTCATTGAATTACATCTTATTAGAGTTAGTCCAATGCTTTATATCTCTTTGGATCCTGAATTTGTTATCCATTGTGTTAGTTATCACAGCTAGCTTTGTGTCATATGTAAATTTGATGAACATACTGTCTATACCTTTAGTCAATACATTGATAAAAACATTCACTAGAACATGGTCATACTCTCTGGGGCTCTCCACTGGAAACTTCCTGTGAAGGTGACATCAGATCATTAAAGGTGACTTTTTGTGTTCTGAATAGGGTAGGGATAGGGACTGGACCATGATTTCACTGATATAGGAAACTCTTTATCTACTAATGCCAGTCACCACCTTCTCTGCAACTTACAGTCTTAGAGAGTTGCCTCGAACACTGAGTGGTTGTGACTTGCCCAGGGTCATACAGCCAGTTTATGTCAGAGGTAAGTAATGAACTTGGATCTTCCTGTTTTTAAGACCAGCTTTTTATCCATTATGCCATCCTGCTTCTCCAGTATTTCTAGATTTAATTATATTACCATCTAAACCACAATTCTTCCATTTTTTCCACAAGAACAGTATGGAATACTTATCATATACTTGCTAAAATCTAGATAAATTAGATCAGTAGCATTGCTTTGGTCTACCAGTTTGATAACCCTGGTGAAAGGAAATAAGGTTGGTGTAGTATGACTTAATCCTCGATGAAGCTGTGCTCACTGTGTTGTAATCCCTGCTTCCTGGGTTAGACGTTCACGTCATCTTAATGATCTATTCCAAAATCCTCCCAGCATTAAAAGTTGAACTTACTAGCGCATGGTTTACCACACCTTTTATCATCCCTTCTCTGGAACTGTGATCTTACCAAATTTACTGACAGTGACTTAAGTTATCCCTGTCACCCACAGTACCCAAGTGGGTTGCTCGTCCAGGTCAGACGACCTGAATTCTTCAGGGACAGCTGGGTGCTCTCTTACCGTCTTCTGGCTTAATCTTGGTTATTATCTCCTTGGTGCTGGTTTTGTTCTTTCGTCCCCATTGCGAAGATCGTGGCAGAGGGAAGGTTGTCCCAGGGGAGTACCCTAGAGGTTCTCTCGTAGACGCAGATGAAAAAGCAAGACAACATAAGTGATCAAAGTTAAGGACGTATTTTGTAGTCACATAGCTATACCTATATGCATCTTTTTTTAGAGGTCCAGGTTATAGGACTTCTTTCAGCATCCTTTATAAATATATACTGTAGGTAATGATTTTACTACTACTAGACTTTGCCACACCTGGGTGTGGTTGCTAGAGAACTAAACAATAATCTTCCTGTTAATAACTCCCTACTTCAGCATCGGTACCAGAAGCTATTGCTGTAGTAGGATGTGTGGCCTATAAGGAAAATGAGGCCCTTTAATGTCTGAGATGGTCTGTTAGGCAAACATTTTCTTGGATAAAGAACCAGTTTAACCTGACTGCCATTCCTAGGGCTGGAGATGCTTAAATAGGTTACCTGTATTTGATACTTAAAGGCAAGGATTGAAGGAGGAAAATATTACTTTCATCCAAGAACTCTGGAACAGTGATTTTCTGTGTGCCTTTTTGTTTTTCCCAGGTTCGGTACATGTCCTCGACAGATGCTAAAGTGGATCAGATGTTCCAGATTTTATTGGATCCAGAAGAGAAAGGCACTGAAAAAAAACAGAAGGTACAGACCTGGTGTAGTCGATATTGGAATAAAACATTTGCAGTGCTCTTTTCATTCTAGAGTTTGCCCTGGGTGTTTTTGACATCTGGATGTTGCTTCTTAAGACATTTGGATAACTGGTAGTCTTAACTTTAAAAGAGGTTTTAGTTCTTGGGGTCTGTCCCTTCCCAGTGTCTGATTCTAGGCAAGTTGGTTCACTGCTACACGTCTCTTTATGATCTGGTTTATCACAGTGGGGTTGAGGACAGAGATTATTACTGGGCCATTGGTTTGAGTATCCTTTGGATCTTTCCCAAAGGAGATAATGGGTTCTTTTATAGAATCCAAAATAGTAAATTAAAATTTTTTATCTTTACAGCAATTTTCATCCTCACTCATCTGATGTAAAAGGGGGCACAACATGTATTTGTCAGGTATAGGTAGAGATAAAAATACCTAGAGAACAAGAGCTATGTTGGAAAGACTGGAGATTTCAGCTATGGGGGGCTACAAGGAAGGCATCTTTCTGTTAATATCCTTGCCTTAGTTCAAGGGAGGATATGACCTCCTGGTTGGTCAGTAGAGTTTGACATTGATAGAGGCTACAGCCTAGGTCTCCCCGCTCCTGGTCTAGTGCTTCCAATACTGCTTCTGGCTTGTGGTTATTTATGGGCTGATTGGATCCCTTGACTAAATTTTGAACACATTCTTTTTCCTTTGCTGTAGGCTTCTCAGAATCTTGTTGTACTAGCACGAGAAGATGCTGGGGCTGAGAGGATCTTCCAGAGTAATGGGGTCCAGCTCTTACAACGCCTTCTAGACACAGGAGAGACAGACCTGATGTTGGCAGCTCTACGCACATTGGTTGGAATATGCTCTGAGCACCAGTCACGGGTAAGTATGGAGAGATTATTGAAATCTGTAGGACTAAGCCAGCCACTTCACTTCATCAAACAGCTCTCCTGAATATTCAGATGGCACTGAGAAGGGAAATAGGTTGATGTATTCCCTAGAACAAGCCAATAGGACAAGCTTGAGCTCTGTTCCCCTATCTCAGCTTCAAATCCATTCTAAGATAGGAGTTACAAGAACTTCCCCTGTCCCTACTTCAAGTTTGGTAGGCTCATCCAGCACCAGAGTAGACCTCTTGGGACTAGAGAGATCTTCCCTGATCTAAATCCAGATCTCCAGGGTTGTTTTGGAATTTTGGCGATTCAGATAAGAAGTAAACTGGGTGTTTTTTGGCCTGGCATTCATCTGAATAGTTTTTGCTAGGTTGTTGCATAGCATTCTTTGGGAGAAATAAACTGAACTAAATGTTTGGGAACCAGGGAAACCTTCGTGAAGTGGAGTAACAATGAACCATTATGGAATTGCCCTGAAATGTTTTCCTTGAGCAGCTGTAACTACAGGATAATGTTGACATTATTTTGGTAGCATTACACTCAGACCAACTCTCCCACTTTGTTTTTCACTTAGACCTGATCTTTTCCAAAGTTTCTTGACCTCTGATAACCTCTCATAGTAAGGACTATATATAGGGATGGTTCCCGAGTTGAAGTATTTGTTTCTTTTACCATAGACAGTAGCAACCCTAAGTGTTCTGGGCACTCGTCGAGTAGTAGCCATGCTTGGGGTCAAGAACCAGTCAGTGTCCCTTGCTACCTGCCACCTACTGCAAGTCATGTTTGATGCTCTCAAGGAAGGAGTAAAGAAGGGTTTCCGAGGGAAGGAAGGTGCTATCATTGTGGGTGAGTCAACCAGTTTTTATTTGGACTTCCTTCTCATGATGCTTCATTGTTATGGATCATATAAAGAATCTCCTTGATGGTGCAGACATACTTATAGTTGTGTCCTAACTATAACACATTGCTTTGGCATCCTAAGCCACGAGGGAACTTGAGAATCGAGTAAGAGTGCTCTGGGAGGAACAAAGCCCCTTATCAGATGTGGAGGTCTATCCAGATCTAAACAACAAACGTTTTACTCTATTAGTTTCTTTTCTCTGCCCTTTTCCCTTTAACCCCTCCTCTAGGTTGTCGGTAAGCCTGGCATTCACATTGATTGCTAGGCTACCATGAAATATTTTTGTCTTTGCAGACCCTTCTAGGGAACTGAAGTTATTGATCAGTAACCTTTTGGAGTTGCTGACTGAAGTGGGTGTTTCAGCCCAAGGTCGAGATAATGCCCTAACACTCCTGATTAAAGTGGTTCCTCGGAAGTCACTTCGAGATCCCAACAATAGCCTTACTCTTTGGGTCATTGACCAAGGTAAGAGATTCAAATTTAGAGAAGTCTTTGAGAGTGTGTATTCTCTGTCCTTTTACTTACGTTAAGTAAGCTCAGCCAACATTCTTTCTTAATCTGTGTCTAACTGGGAGCTGGTTATTACCAGTAATGATAGTGTTTTTATTGGAAAAAATTATAATATATTTTGTTTTAACATTGCCTTCATTTTCAAATATATGCCATTCCTTATAATGAAGAATTTAGAAGGGGGTGGAGGGATGGAGGCATTAATACTGTTCAACAAAAGTAAGCAACTCCAACTGTGACAGCATGTGCAGTGAACCACACTTACACACCCCCACCTCTATAAAGAAGGAAGTTCTTTAGGGCCAAACCTGCTCCTCAAAATTACATAGCCTTTAGTTTCTTTTTTTTTAAAGCTTTCCATTTACACATGTGTGTGTGTGTGTGTGTGTGTGTGTGTGTATACATATATATATATATGTATATATATATATATACATATATATATATGTATATATATATATATACATATATATATATGTATATATATATATATACATATATATATATGTATATATTGGTTTCCTGGTTCTCCTCTCCATATCAGTTAAAATGTTTTATTATGCTTCTCTGAATTTTTCAGTTCATCATTTCTTGTGGCACAGTCATATCCATCCCATTCATGTATCACAATTTGTTAACCATTCGCCGATTGATGGGCATCTAGTTTGTTTCCAGTTCTTTGCTACCACAAAAAGTGCTACTATGCAGTGACTACAACAATGTAAATAGAAAGAACAAGGATCCCCAAGCTTAACACGGTGTAATTTTAGCAACCCAGCTGGTCTATGAAGAAGGGAAAGGAAATGTCCCACTCTCCTTTCTTGGCAGAAATTAGGAGACAGTCGTGATTGTAGAGTGTGGCATATGCTGTCAGATACAGTTGATAACGTTAGTTTGCTGAAGTACTTTTGGGTTTTTTTGTTCTTTGTAATAAGATCTTAGTTTGGAGAGGAGAAGTGAGGGAAGGATCAACCTTTCAGAAATGAAGGTGATGTAAAAACAAAAGACGTCAATAATAGTTAAATTTTAAGTGCTACTGTGAATATTTTGTACTTTATTTAGTGAGGCAACAAGCATTTATTACAAGCTTACCATGTACCAGGCACTCTGGTACATAAAGAAAAGCAAAAAACAGTCCCAGTTCCCAAGGAACTCAATTCCAGAGGGGGAGACAACATGTAAATAACTAAGTACACATGAGGTATGTACAAAGTAAATGGAAAACTATCTGAGTGGCTGGAGCATCTGGGAAATGCCTTGTTCAGAAAGTGGAATTGTAGGTGAGTCTTGAAGGAAACTAAGAAGCAGAGGTGAGGAAGGTGAGCATGCCAATTGGGGAACAGGCAGACATCAGAGATGGAGTGTTGTGTTTGAGTAGGCCAGCATTGCTGGACTCTGGACCATAGAGTGTGTATAAGGAAATAAAGTAGAAGAAGACCAGGAAGGTAGAAAGTAGCTGGGTTATGGGAAACTTTAAATAATCATGTTCAATTGTATTAATGGAAATCCAATTGCTGACTTTCCCCTCTGTGGCTGGCTTTGCCACAGTTCCTACCAATTTGTGTGTCCCCAGACCTGTGCAGCATTCCTTCCTGAAAAGTTTGTTCCTCTCCAGCTTCCAACATGAAAATTTTTCTCTTGATCTTATACAATCAGTGATTGTATCTAAGTAAAAGTGTCTTTTCAGGTTTAAAAAAGATCCTGGAGGTGGGAGGTTCAGTTCAGGAACCTCCTGGAGATATTGCTGTGACAGAGAATAGCCGGATGAGTGCCTCTGTTCTCCTTAATAAGCTCTTTGATGATCTGAAGTGTGATGCAGAGAGGGAAAATTTCCACCGACTCTGTGAAAGTTACATCAAGTAAGAAAACATTCGCAAACTTCAGCTTTCAGTGTCATGCAAAATAAAACAAAGAACCTAGTCCCCGGAGCAAGAACCATCAGGGAAGGGTTTTCAGCAAGTACAGCAGCTTTGGAAAAGGATAGTGAGATCTAGAAAATAAGCGCAGGTTCAGTTCCTTAATGCCGCCATAACTTCATGCCAGAGAAGTTCCTTCTCTGATTTCAGAAAGTACTGTTCATCTTTTATGCCTCAGTTTTATGTCTAAGATGGGTAGTCTTCCGTACTTAAATTCTTAGATGACTAAGCCATAGCATTTAGAGCCAAAATGATGTGGTTCTTTCCCATTCCCATTTTCTCTTTTACTATTCAAGTGTCCTATTATCTGGGGAGTAATCTGGATGATTAACCAGGGAGGGATAACAAAATATGAGAGTGCTCTAGTGCAGGCATGACCATTGGATCTGTTTTTCCCAGGAGCTGGTTCGAGGGCCGAGGGCTAGCTGGGAAGCTACGGGCTATTCAGACAGTGTCCTGCCTCCTGCAGGGTCCTAGTGAAGCTGGCAACCGAGCCCTGGAACTGAGTGGTGTTATGGAGAGTGTGATTGCTCTGTGTGCCTCAGAGAATGAGGCAGAACAGCTGGTAGCTGTGGAGGCATTGATCTATGCAGCTGGGAAAGCCAAGCGTGCCTCATTTATTACTGCCAATGGTGTTTCTCTTCTTAAGGACCTCTACAAGCGAAGCGAAAAGGACAGCATCCGAATCCGGGCCCTTGTGGTGAGGCTGGACCCTAGGTCTGGGAATAGGAGGGACAATCTTGACAAATCCTGTTTTCACTTTCATTATTAAATATGTATTAACCACACATCAATCACTAGGGATGCAATGAAGGGTGGGATGGGGGGGGGGGGGTTTGCCTTTAACGGACTGACAATTTAGCTGGGGAGACATACCCATAAAAGAGATAACACTGTAAAATAATGTGTGCCAAATTAAGCCGAATGTGCTTTAAAGGTCATCTCCAACCCCCTCATTTTATGCATGGGGAAACAGTCTCAGAAAGGTGAAGTGACCTGCCCATGGTAACACAATTAGTATGTGGCAAAGCTGGGCTTCGAACCCAGATTTTCTGACTCCAACTCTTTCTAATGCCCCTTGCTGCCTCAGAGGTAGAACAGGAAGTCCTACAGCAATAAAAAGGAGGGAGGTGAACAGGGTAAATTAGGGTTAGCCAGGAAGGTTTCATAATAGACGTGATAGCTTGAAATGGGTCTTAGAGAAGTCAACCAGGAGCAGGTTTTGTGAGGAAAGTAATTTTCTGTAACACTAGTGTCTGGATATTTTTTCTGTAGATATGCAGCATTAGTGTTGAGTAGGAGTTTTCAAACTTTCTTGGGTAGAATAATATTTTTAAGTACATAAAAGGAGAAAATACAAAGGAAATTAATTATAAAAAATAAAGATACCCACCCCCAAAATCTCTCCATAGTTTTCTTGGGGGAGGGGGGAGCAGGATTGAACATATATCTTGGGTTAATAACCCTTAGTGTAATGGAAAGAATTCTGGGCCAAAAAGTCCCAAAGTCTGAATTCAAATCCTCATTCCTCCTATTATGACTTCTTGCAGGTTGTTTCACCTCATAATGAGCCTCAGTTTTATTTGTAAAATGAAGATAGCAAAATTTGTCCTGCTTCTCCCAGAGTTATTGTGAGGATCAAGTGAGATTATATATGTAACTAAAGCTATCTATGATTGTGAAGAAGTATTATAAAACTAATGTAACCATGTTTTCTGTGGGGCTTTTGGTTCCTGGGGGGTTCTTATTTAGAGCACATTTATAGAGTTTCTATCCCCACAAATCTCTCAGAGCCAAAAGCTCGCAGTTTTGGGGGGGAAAGTTGGTGGGCATGTTGAGAATTAAGATTGAGTACCATTTAGGGTGTGGGTATGAGACCTACAATGGCCTGGTAGGACAATTATCTCCACTAGATGCTAGCTTACTCATCTACTATAGAGTATCTTTTAGACAACTGAATGAATATCCTACCCAATTATGCCCAAAATAAATGATACAAAGTTCTAATGGTTTCTTCTGATAGCTGACCTCTTAGTATTTATAAAACCCCTTGGGCTCTTTGATCTCCATGGATGTATAATAGGTAGAAGAAGCATCTCAAAAGTTTTATAAGGTTGGATTACAATAAGGGAAAGGTAGTCCCTTCCTGCATTCCACAGAGCCCATCAAAACGTACATTTTCCTTTGTTTTCCAGGGGCTCTGTAAGCTAGGATCAGCTGGAGGTACTGATTTTAGCATGAAGCAGTTTGCAGAAGGTTCCACCCTCAAACTGGCCAAGCAGTGTCGAAAGTAAGTTTGACGTGATTGTGAAATCCAAGTGTTGTTGCCCACCCAATCCAGCTTAGCTAAATTCATGGGAAGAAACACTAGGGATATAGGGTGAGATCCTTCTCTAACTGTTTTTCTTTGTTGAGGAGTGTAGAAGGGACAGAATTCTACTTTAAAAAAATTTAATATTATTTCAGCCTTCCATTCAACCTTTCCGTTCTGTGTATTTAGATCTTCTGCACCAAGTGAACCCCCCTCCAGTGTACACAAACCATATATGCTTGGGTTTTCCTCATTTATCTTACTGAAGTCTTTCCCCAGTGCATTTTGTTGACGCTCTCTCTCCCTCTTCCCTCCAGGTGGCTGTGTAATGATGGAATTGATTCAAGCACCCGGCGCTGGGCTGTGGAGGGCCTCGCCTACTTGACTTTCGATGCAGATGTGAAAGAAGAGCTTGTGGCAGATGAGGCAGCTCTAAAGGCCATGTTCCAGCTCAGTAAGGTAACCTGGGGTTTCCAGCCTGGCAGCTTTGAGGAGCTTCCATACCAGAACTTGCTCATTCTCTTTCTGGAATTACCCCAATGCTCACCCCGGTCCCGCTTCCTTCCCTTGGCAGGACTGATTGCATCATGTCTTTTCTAGCAAGGCTAGCACAGTAGCTTTGGTTGCTATTTTTGGAACTTAGCAAACAGAAACCATTCTCCCCAGTTTTAAGATAGCTGTGCCCTGTCCATTGAATGAGGTGTATTTTTGGTTTCCATTGTGTGCAACTCAAGAAATTTTAGAAATTGAACCGCCATTGATGAGGATGGTAAGCTACTGTTTACCTTTATAAAACCTGAGACCATTTTGGCCTTTGGAAATAGTAACTTAATATTGTATTTGGGCAAAAGGAGCCACTGCAGGAAGGTGGCCCAATTCTTCCTCATTGAATCTTGGGTTAAGGAGTATATGTAGAGAAAAAATGACCCACTTAGATTTCTAAGGATAGAAGCTCATATCTGACCTCTTGTGCCTTTTATGTTACTGTCTGAAACATATCTCCTTGGTGGGGTCCAGCCCTCAAGATGTTCTCCAGAGGCAGAGCCAGTTGAATCCCTTTTCTGATCTTTGCAGTTGGAAGACAGGTCAGTCCTCTTCGCTGTGGCCTCAACATTAGTGAACTGTACCAATAGCTATGATCATGAGGAGCCTGACCCCCAGATGCTGGAGCTGGCCAAGTATGCCAAACAACATGTACCTGAGCAGCACCCAAAGGTGAGCAGGGGTAAATGAGAGGCACAGATGGGCACTTCTTTAAATCACAGTCCATTGAGCTAGAAGGGACATGGTTCCTCTGACTAGGCAGTGTTATTACCAAATCATAGAATTTTAGAGATGAAAAAGACCTTGAAATAGCATTTGGTCCAAAGTTATCATCTTGTAGCTAAGGTAATAGAGGTCTCAAGCAGTTGTTATCCTAAACAAATGAGTGTTTGCTGTTGTTAAAGATTAACTGGGAAAGATTTCTCCATTTGGTTAATTTTGTGTTTAACAATTCATTCTCACTAAATTCTTTTCTAAGTGTCCTTAGTTCTTCTGACAGTAAGAAGGGGTGCTGCATGTACTATTTGTTCATTTGGGTTTTATATTGAACTGTCATTTTTCCCCAGGACAAACCAAGCTTTATTCGATCACGAGTGAAGAAGTTGCTTACAGCTGGTGTGGTGTCAGCTCTCACGTGCATGGTGAAGAATGAAAACCCCGTGCTCACCAATCCCTGCCGAGAGCTGCTTTCCAGGTGCACTGGGGACCAGGGGGGCATCTGTGTGTCAGGGCTAAGTGATGCTTAGGTGTCAGCTAGCAACTGCCCAGAGTTGTCAGGGCTTCATTTCCTCACACAGGAAACTCTTGCTTGGGGCAAACCCTATTGAAAGTGGTCATTTAGCTGTTTGCCTCTCATTGGAGCAAGTGCCTAGCTCAAGAAAGAACTTCTTTCCCTCAAATTCCAACCATGACTAATTAGATTTCTACCCACAGGGTGTTCTTAGCATTAGTTGAAGAAGCAGAAGACCGTGGGAGTGTTGTTGCTCAGGGAGGGGGCAAGGTAAGCTACTATTGGTAGTTACTTTCTTCTGCTACACTAAGATCATTAGCTGTAAAAGCAACACCATATAGAAGAGGCAGAGGCTTACAGAGCCAAAAGGGTTAGCAGTGAAAAGGAATCTTCTTAGAAGTAGTCGTATCTAACCCCTAGTTTACAAATAAGAAAATTGAGACCCAAATTTTTTTTTCCCCAAGACCTCGTGACTCTTACAACATTTTGCAATGTTACTTTTTCATGTTCAGAAACTTACTTCAACTCTGTTCCGTATTAAGCTATGTAACTTACCCTGAAACTCCCAATGTACTTACTCCTTGTTCTGGAAATTTTGCTTTGGCCTTAGGTTCAAAACAAGAAAGTCTTGATTGAAGAGCGTAGATTTCAGTCTGTATTCAACAGTGAGCTTTCATTTGTTTGTATGTATACATATATAGATCATATACATCTTATATTATTTTGAGTGTCAACACCAGATAAAATGAGCATTTCCATATACGTTATACAAAAGAGTATACAATCTCTAATAATTTTTACTAGATTTCTTGAACAAGCCTTAAGCCCATTTAAGCGTCTTTAAAAAATCTCTACCAGTGATGTTAAGGAGTACTAAAAGATAGTGTGAACAAATTAATACAAACCCATCACCACTATTGGAAAAACTATTTTGGGTTTATCCCTTTATTGAAAGTTAATGTCCTCTAGCATATTATTGCGATTGGTACATATATTATTTCATAGAGTTGAGCATTCTGTAGAAGAGAGCAGGTTTTGGAGTCAGAACCAGGTTCAGGTCCTGGCTCTGCCACTTAGTGTGGCATTAGGCAAATGACTTACCCTCTGTAAGTTTTCTCATCTTAAAATGAGGATATTTTAATGTGTTGTTTCAAAAACCAAATGAGATAAACACTTGAATGTAAAATATTTGTTATTTTATAGCATATTTACATTAATATATAAGAATATAACTTTGGTATTTTCCTAATTTTTTTTCATTGCCATTTCTGATTTAAAGATAAATTTTTCTTGGGGGGGGGTGGCATATTGCTTTTCAGGCTTTACTGCCTCTTGCTCTGGAGGGCACAGATGTTGGGCAGACTAAAGCAGCCCAAGCTCTTGCCAAGATCACCATCACCTCTAATCCTGAGATGACATTTCCTGGAGAACGGGTATGTTTTTTCCTCTCTCTGTGTCCCATTTAACTTCTTCCTCCTTCATAGTGCTTTTCTCTGTGCTGGTACTGTTTCCTAAAATGGTACCTTTGATCATCTGCAGAGAGGGAATAGCATGGGGGACAATGTTGGAATCAGTGTGATGCAGTTAATACTGGAACCTGACTTCATTGTTTCTCAGGAGGGATGTTTTCTGAGTTAGGGAAGTAAAGGAACAACTCTAATATGTCAATGTTTGCTTTTCAGGTCTATGAGGTTGTCCGCCCCCTTGTGTCCCTACTGCATCTCAACTGCTCAGGGCTTCAAAACTTTGAAGCTCTAATGGCTTTAACCAACCTGGCAGGGATCAGTGAGAGGCTTAGGTAAGATGAAGTCCCTATGTCCCTGGAACTCCTAGCCCAAAAAGTGAGTTCCCTTCTCTTTCAAGCAGGGGCTACTGCCACTTAGTCTTACGCTCTAGCCTACTTAAATCCTGCTTGATTGATGAATCCGAGCTATAGGAAATTAAACAGCTGCCCTCTGGATTTTTGTGGGTGATGGTAGGCCTCTGTTGGAAAATGGAGGTTTCCACTACCATTAAGGAAAGTCTCTGGCCTGGGAGTACTGAGTTGAGTAGGGCAAGAGATGGATATATATAATGGAACCTTCAAATTGCTGGTTTCTGCTCCTACAGACAGAAGATCTTGAAGGAGAAGGCAGTGCCAATGATTGAGGGCTACATGTTTGAGGATCATGAAATGATCCGCCGGGCAGCCACTGAATGCATGTGCAACATGGCCATGAGCAAGGAGGTAAGGAGCTGGGGAGGAGGGGCAAGGTGCTGACAAATTCCATGCTTTGGGGGAGCAGTAAGAAGAAAGGGGTATAAGTGTATTCTCATAATAAAAACTGGAAATTTATATAGATTAAGATTTGTAAAAGGCTTTTTCCATACCTTATCTCCGGTACTGAAAACACACCTCTATGGTAAGCATGACAGATATTATCATACTTACTTTATAGATAAAGAAACAGGTGAAATGACTATTCTAGGATCATAGATTATAGCTGTCAGGCAAGGTTCGAATTCTCTAATGTTTTCTGACTCCAACTTGAGTACTCTCTCCATTCTATTAAATGTGTAAAAGGCCTGTAAAAGGCAATGATTTTTTAAGAAGGCAAGCTCTTTTCACTACACTAGGCTGTTCTCTAAATAGGTTATTCTTCACCAGCTTTTCACATTTTAGGTGCAAGATTTGTTTCTGGCTGAAGGTAATGACCGATTGAAGTTACTGGTGCTTTACAGTGGAGAAGAAGATGAGTTACTACGCCGGGCAGCATCAGGTGGACTTGCCATGCTGACCTCACTGCTGCCCCCACTTTGTATGCGAGTCACCCAAGTGGTGAGTGTCATCCTGTTTTGTGTCAATAAAACTCCTCATTGTCTCCGTACTTTCCTTCTTTGTTTACTGAGGTGAGGCAGCCGTCTTTTACATGTTCAGTTTGTCATGTGGGTATAATTAGAATAAGGTTTGTGCCATCCATCCCCAGAATAGGTATAGGTCTACTGTGTTGTGAGTGAGGAGAACCCACTTCTGGTTGAGTGATCCCCCTTCTATATTGGAAGAACCTGGCACGTTCTCTCTCAGAGAGCCAACCTGTAACCAAGTCTTTTTTTTTTTTCCTAGACAACACATTGGCTAGAGATCCTACAAGCATTGCTTTTGAGTCCTAACCTGGAACTGCAGCACCGTGGTGCTGTGGTGGTGCTGAACATGGTAGAGGCTTCAAAGGAAATTGCAGTGAAACTAATGGAGAGTGAAGTGTTGGAGATCCTCTCTGTGCTTGCCAAGGGTGAGGCTGGACCAGTCACAAGGGCAGCAACTGCCTGTCTTACAAAGGCGGTAGAATATGGGCTTATCAAACCCAGCAAGGAGGAGTGAAAGTTTTGGGCTCACTTCCATTGCCAGGGCTGGGGCCTAGAGCCCCTTTAGCCCTTGGTTCTTAACTTCCTCTATAGCGCTTACTGCGCACAGTGCCTATTGCTACGCAAGGAACAAAAGTGTAGAAATAGCTGTGCCTGGCTGGACAGGCAGCCACATTAGGTAGCATTTGGAAGAAAGGAGAGGGGCCACAAGGCAGCTTTTTGGCTATGACTCAGGGGCCAATAAAATGTGGGCACCTGGGGAGGGAGGCAAGTGGACCGTCACTGGACCTGTGGATTCTTCAACACCCTAAAAGGGATTCCAAGACTACTACTCCTGTGTGAGCATCACCTGCTTCCAACACTGTAATAAAATGTGGGAAATCCTCTACTTGTGACTGGTTTATAGAAAAGTGTCCTGGTAACCTGGAGCTGTACTGGAGGGATTCATGAGTTTTATCCTATAGGTAAAGGAGTTTTTATGTAAGAAATTTAGTAGGTGGACATTGTATAACACTGGAATAGTTTCTTCCCCCTCTTCCTCATCTGTTTTTTTATGTATTCAATCCATGAGTTAATTATTAGGGAGCAAACAGACCAAGCAGAAAGGGCCCAGCTAGCCTAACGGATTTTTCCCTGAGCTGACACTTTTTGCCCACGCTCCTGTGGTTCTTTCCATGTTGTGGACATGGATCTAGCTCTCACTGCCATCACATCTAACGTCACATCACATCCTGACTAAGGTATGAAAAAAATCCCCTTTTAATTCATCTAGGAAAAGTTTAGTAGTTTTTTAGTTGTTCCATTCATATTAGTTTTAAATCTCCTTTTCTATGAACTTCTTGAAGGTAGGGATTTATGTTTTGTATTTCTCCCACAATTTTAGCAGACAGCATGTGATTAATCAGTTGTAAACAACACATTTACTGCTTCTTTCTCTCTCCTCTGCGCTGTCTTCTGTATCTCAAGTAATCTTTCTTCTGCCCCAGTCACCTTAGTCAAAATGTTCTTTAAGAAGTCACCAGGCATTTCTTCTCTAGCAGGTACTGCGAATTAATTACTTAATCTCATTTTAATGAGTGGAAAGAGAAGAGGGCAGAGAAAAATGTTCTATGCATTAAAATTTATATGCATTTCTATTTACATAAATAACAAACGGAATAAGTCGTCATTAAAGTTGACTTCCTAAGACCGTGTAGGCCTACAAAAGGATCTTTAGATCGTCATTAATTTAAAATTTTTCCTGTCCAGTACAAAGAAAAGGCGGGGGGGAGCAGATTCCTAGAAAAGCCCAGAAATCTGGCAGGTGTGTGAAGTCTTCATCCTTGCCCCATCCTTTGAGCATAGCAGCTGCACTGTCAAGCCCCAGGGTACAGTCTCTCAGTGGCAAGCAGAGGAAATGCTGTCATGGATCATATCTTAGTTACCCATATCAGCAAGAATCACTTGAAAACACAAGGTAAGTTGCTTTGTACTGTAACAAAAAGCTCAGATACACAAAGCTATGCCCTAGGGCATGTTGAGCTGTAAAAGAAGGTATAAAAGACATTCCCCGTGTCAAGAAGGCACTTGTTAGTGAAGAGCTAGTACCCAGGAACACTGGCACTTCAAGCTTCTCTCACAAGGACAAGACATGTTTATCATTCTCTGAAGCTGAGAGTCTTGCTGGGACCTGCTGACAAGCTAATCTTAAGGTGAAGTACATGACGTGTGAGAAGGTAGAAGCAAAAGGTAAAGACAGAGTAACAAGGTAATGGATATTTAAACCATAATAACTAGAAGTATACATATTTTCTCAGGATAAAGGCTGTGAGAGATAATAGTAGCAGCTATAGGGAATTCTGTTTCATGAATGTATCTGACTTGCACCTGACCAAAGGAACAGTCACGATGAGAACCCTTTGCTTACAAGTCAATAGTGATAGGGATGTAAAAAATGTTCATCCCTTTGTTAAATGGAACTTAAAGGTTTCAGAAGATTTACAGATGGAAGGAGCCGTAGAGGTCATGTAATTATGCTCTTTCATTTATTATGCTAGCTTGACTCCTATTCCAGTTTTGTATTTGGATTCTAATTTAGAGAGGCATAGGGCTGGGCCTGGAGTGAGACAGACCTGAGTTCAAATCCAGCCTCAGACGTTAGCTATGTAACCCTGAGCAAGTCACTTAAACCTCAGTTTCCTCAATTATAATTATCCTTTCCTCCCAGGGTTATTTAGGGATCAAATGAGGTAATATTTTTAAAGTGCCTAGCATAGTAGTTAACACATAGTAGGCACTTAATAAATGCTTTTTTTCCTTCCATACAATGCTAGAAAATTCTATGAGACTATCAGTACCGTAGGCAGGGTGTTGTCCCCTCCCAAACTGTGCTGTGCTTTAATGGCATTCACTAAACCAATCTGAATTAAGCTTTCCAAGCCAGCAAGCTGCCATTTTTTT
>CM053769.1:556837577-556853526 GCA_028658325.1 Potorous gilbertii
CAAATGGGGAGAAAATTTTGGAACCCAAAATCTTGTGAAAATGAATGTAAAAAGTTAAATAAATTTATTAAAAAAAATAAAAATAAAAAAATTCAAAAAAAAAAAGATGAAATGAAGGAGAATGCTAGGCCATCAAGAGAAGGGTAGAGTAAAACTTGAGGAATTGTCCTGATGACATAACATTAATAACTTAACATGTACAGTTAGTATGATTTCAGCGGACAAGGAAGCATCCTGCTGTAACAGACTGTTCTGGGAGTTAGAAAACTTGGGTTTTAACCTTTGATCCACAGCTGAGTAGCGTTGTGACTTTCAAAAAAAATCACCTCACTAAGCCTCAGTTTCTCCATCTCTTCAATGAAGAGGCTGGAACAGATGGCTTCTAAAGCCTCTTCTAGTTCTAACATGTTTACTTGTCCATTTGTTCTAAGTTCTTGGGGTCGTATGGGATAATTTACTTTATCAGAATTATTGACATTGTATAATAATTGACATTGTATAAGCACTGCTTTATAAAGGTTGCAATGCCCTTTGCATGCAGCATTTCCCTTGATTCTTACTATAACACCAGGAGCAGAGAGTACAGATATCCCTGTTATTCTCATTTTACAGATAAGAGCATTGAAATACTAAGGAACCCGCCTGTGGTCATCTAGCTGATCAGTGACAGAAGTGGAATTCTGACTCAGATCTTCCTTGACTCTAAATCTACTTTTCATTCCACCATAAACCATGCTTCCTCTAAGTTTCTGGAGAAAAATGAAAATAGAAGACAGTTAACCTAGTTTTTCTTTCTTTTTCAGTTCTATGCATGTGAGATGGTACTTGAGGAAGAGGGAATTTATGGAGGTGAGAAAAAATGGAAGTGACTGGGGAAGGAACCAAAAATGTGGGGGGAAAAGCTGTTGGGCAAGCATGTCCATCATGAATACTCTGTTCTGTTGCCAGTAGACTAATACAGTGATAAAGAATCACAGAGAAGTAGACTAGGGACCAAAGAGATAGCATTGTGTAGTAGAGAAGCATGGGGTAGTGGAAAGAACACTGAATTTTCATTCAGATGATATGGGTTCAAATCATGGCTTATCTACTTACTATTTTGTGTCCTTAGATAGACAAGTAGCTTAATTTCTTTGTGTTTCAGTTCAGTTCCTTCATATTTAAAGTAAAGTAAAGTGGACTAGATCAGCTATTCTTGAAGTGTGGGCTATGGACCCGAGAGAGCCCCTAAGGCCCTTTCAGATGGTCAGTGAGGTCACAAATATTTTCATAATGTTAAAATTATTTACCTTTTACAATAGAACTTTCTTTTTCAATTACATATCTGTGTGAGGCCAGATTTTCTCCCTGTTCTTCAACCAGAACAACATATCACAACAGGTTGAATGCAGAAGCAAATATGAGAATCCAGCTGTCTTCTGTTAAACCAGATAGTAAAGAAATTTGCAAAAAGATGTAAAAGAATGCCATGCTCACTAATTATTTTTTTGTTTGGAAAAATTTTATTTATGCTCATGTATGGATTTATTATTGTTCTTTTAAAGTAAATTAATGTTTTTTTAAATTAAGTTTTAATTTCTAATATGATCAATATTGATAGCTGTAATAACCCTTATAAACAAAAACTCTTTGAGATCCTTAATAACTTTTAATAATGTAAAGGGGTCCTTAAAGTAAAAACTTTGAGAATTACTAGACTAGATGATTTCCAGTCCCTTCTAGCTCCAAATCCTTTCAGTGATAGAAAGAGAGACTGCATGTTTTGGACTAGTCTTATTGTGGATTTTGACTGTGATTAGAGAAGACAGTATGGTATAGCAGAGAAAGCACTGGATTCTGACTTGGGTTCAGTTCCCATGTCCGACACTCCCTAGTTATGTGACTTTGGGAAAGCCATCTCTCTTTGTCTCAGTTTCTTCATCAATTAAATGAGAATGATAGCTCATTACTGCTTACTGCACACTGTTATTCTGACAAAAATGCTTTGCGAACTTTAAACCCTCTGCATTGTGAGCTATTATGGATGGTTGGAAGACAGTAGTTGCTAGCTACCATTGTCACCCCCTGCAGCTGGCTGTTGTTGTCCATACCCACAGACGTGAGCTGTGATGAGTGGGCCTTCTCCTTGCTGCCTCTTGATGTGGATCTCCTCAGCATGGAACTTCCTGAATTCTTCAGAGACTACTTCCTGGTGAATGCAGGTCTTGGGGTATAGGGTATAAGGCCTAGGGCAATGGAGCTAAGACTTGATGTTTTTGTCTAATTTTTGCCTGTAATCTATGACTGAAGACTATCATCACAGATAGAATATGTAAAAGAGCTTACCTAGGGACCAGTCAGATATGTCTTTTTTAAGATTTTTGAGGCTTTGCTTTGTTGCATAGGGATATACCAAAGCTAACAGCCTTTTGGGTGATAGTGTTGTATTACAGAACCAGGTATTCAGCCTAAGAAATCATCCTTGTGATTCATGTGTCCCTTGTAGGAGGGAAACCAGCGTTGGATTAATACTGTGGCCCAAGCTCTGCACCTTCTTAGCAATCTCTATGGACCTTTTGCAAACTGCTATGGAATTGGCCGATGTGCCAAGGTAAGAGCCCTCAAAGCCCTTCTTTCCTTGTTCTTCTTTTACTCTATCCTCCTTGGTTCTGTGTCCATTGAGGCTCAATTAGGGTGTCTGTTGTGTGTGGGTGCTTCTTAGCACTTCCTCAGAGATGAGGACTGACATATGCTGAGCCAGAGGTTGGCAGCTTGAGAGACCGCCTAGGATACATTTCTATCTGATTTATCTTTATTATGTCCCCCTCCGTCTGTAAGAATATGGAGTGTGGTGTAGAAGGAAATGGAATGAATTAATTTTATATAAGCTTTTACCCCCAGGACTTCAGGATCCCTACAAGGGACTGAGCAAGGGTCTTTTGGACCCTGGTGCTAGTCACTGCTTTACCTTGACCTGTAATAGGGTTGATAGCGTGAACATAAGATTTAATAAAGATATCTTGGGCTTTGAATAGATGGTGTATGAGATGTGGAGGGAGCTGGAGGAGGAAGAAGAGGGTGAGATAAAAGGTCGAAAACCAGAAATGGGGCACATTTTTCTTCTGGATAGAGGTAGGTAGTCTGTTTACAAATCTCTTCTTTGAACCTTGGAAGGTGTGACAATGTAGAAGAAGAGATAGCAAAATCAGAATTAACTATGTGAATCTCAGAATTGGGTAGGAATATCGAGTACTTGGTCAAGGAAAGAAAATTAGTGTTGATTTGGTGTTGAAACAATGACTTTGGAAAGAAGTCAGTGTGGAAGAGGGCTTTCTGAGAAACCTGTCTTCTCTGTGGGCTTTGCTTTCAGATGTGGACTTTGTGACTGCACTCTGCTCCCAAGTGGTATATGAAGGGCTAGTGGATGATACCTTCCGCATCAAGTGTGGTAAGTGTTTCCTAATGAGGATGGAGAAGGCAGTCTACCAGGAACTTCTACAGGGATAGGTTTCTGGTGTACCTCAGGAGCCTTAGGCAGCTGCCAGTTTTCAGAACAGTACTATAACATCTCTGGCATTCCCTGTTCAATGAGAAATTAGAGCAGAAAGTGATCTTTAAAATAGTATTTTATTTCCCCCCTATTTACATGTAATAATAAATTTTAACTTTTTCAAAATAACTTTGAATTCCAAATGCTCTCTCTTCCCTCCCCTTGATATTATAAACAATCATGTATAGGTTATATGTTTTCAATCATATAAAACATTTTCATATTAGTCATTTTGTGGTACAAACTTGAACCCCTTCTCCCTCCCTTCCCTCTGCAAAAAAAGAAAGAGTTAAAAATAGTATACTTCAGTTTGTATTCAGACTCCATCGTTTCTTTTTCTGGAGGGGAATAGCATTTTTCATTATGAGTCCACTGGATCACTGTATTACTGAGAATAGTAAGTCATTCAGAGTTGATCAGTATGCAGTATTGCTATTACTATGTACAGTGTTCTACTGGTTCTGCTCACTTCATTTTACATTAGTTCTTGTCTTTTCAGATTTTTCTGAAGTCATCCTGCTTGTCATTTCTCATGTCACAACAGTATTCCATTGAAATGATATACCACAACTTGTTTAGGCATTTCCCAACTCATAGGCATCTCTTTAATTTCTAATTCTGCTGCTATAAGAGCTGCTATAAGAATCAGGAGAACCTTATACACAGTAACAGCCACAGTGTGCGAGGACTGTTTTTGATAGATTTAGTCCTTCACAGCAGTGCAACCCTGAAACACAGAGAAACACTCAAAGGTCTCATGATGCAAAATGCCATCCACGTCCAGAGAAATAACTATGGAGTCAGAATGCAAACTGAAGCAGACTCTCTCTTTTGTTATGTTTGATTTTGTTTCATTTTACTCACGCTTTCTCCCATTCATTTTAATGACAACATGACTAATGTGAAAATGTGTTAAATAAGAATGCATGTGTAGAGCCCATATAAGATTGTATGTCATTCTGGGGAGGGAGAAGGAGAAAATTTAAAACTTATGGAAGTAATTGTTGAAAATTGAAAACAAATACATTTGGAGGGGAAAAAAGAGCTGCTATAAATACCTTTGTATTTGCGTAGGTCCTTTGAGAAAAGGTGATTTTTAAAGTCAGTGGAGGTGCTGGTGACTTGCCTTTTACTTCCATAGGGAGTGTGGATTTTGGTCCGGATGTTACATCCTCCGACAAGAGCCTCAAAGTGCTACTTAATGCCCAGGATAAGGTTAGAATATGGTTCTTGGGAAATTGGGACTCTGCCTGAATTCAGGAGCTCTGGAATAATGGGCTATGTCTAACATACAGAAGATATTAAAAAAAAAATCTGTTGATTGATAGATACCACATGAGCTCACTGCATTTTTCCATTGGATGAGATAAGCGCTGATATTATACCTAGGGGTGGGGCATTGCTCTTGATAAAATTGGGTAGGAGAACGTGAGTACAAGATATAGTTCTGTGGTCCTGACCTAGTTCTGGCTTCTCCACAGGTGTTTAATGAAATTCGTAATGAGCATTTCTCCAATGTCTTTGGCTTCCTGAGCCAGAAGGCCCGAAACCTGCAGGCACAATATGATGTAAGGTCCCTGGTCCAAAAATCTCTAATCCCTAATAAAGTCACCCCCTAAAGCTACTTCACTTACTTTCCATTAGTGATATTACTACACAACTCCTCCATCTTCACTGCAAGCGTTATGACGTAATGGAAGGAGTACTAAGCTAGAAGTTGAAAGAACTAAACTGTAATCTTAGTGTTGCTGCTGAGACAGTAGGTGATCATTCTCTGTGCTTCAGTTCCCTCATTGTTTAGGATTCTGAAGTAGAGGAAATGAAAGGAAGTGTAGGAGTTAATGTGTTTACAGCAGTGGGAGGGTTGTCACTAACTTGAGCCTCTCCCCAGCGCCGGCGTAGCATGGACATCAAACAGATGAAGAATTTTGTCTCTCAGGAGCTCAAGGGACTGAAGCAAGAGCACCGACTGCTGAGTTTGCGTAGGTCCCAGATAAGAAGATGAATACTGAGGAACTGGAAGGGGGAGGGGATTGAGGAATGTCTTTAGGCTAAAGGGGAGAGTGGTTCCAAGTGTTGTCTCATAGAATTGTACCCTTCTGAATATAAAAAAAGTTTATTTTGATTTTAGGAATGATCTACATTTTAGTTTGTCCTGTTTATAGATATTGGAGCCTGTGAGTCTATCATGAAAAAGAAAACCAAGCAAGATTTTCAGGAGCTGATCAAGACAGAACATGGTGACTGATATTCTTGCCAGTCTACTTTCCCCTCTTGTGTTCTCGTAACATCTCTTTCCCATAACCTACTGTCCTCTCTGGAGTCTGGTTCTTTTGTTACCCCTCTTTCTAACTGATGCTGGGGACTGGCTCCTGCTACAAGCCTTGAACTCTTTTGTCTGAGTTGGCTCTTCTTAGCATTGGGCGATCAAGGAGGGAACCCTACAAATGTAACAGATACAATTTCCCTAAATCCAAGGTAATACTCTCCAATTTCTTCTAGCACTGCTAGAAGGGTTCAACATCCGTGAGAGCACGAGCTATATTGAGGAGCACATTGACCGACAGGTGAGTCCAGGAGGCAAGGCAGCAAGAGGTTGTTTTTTAGAAGTGTGGTCCACCAGAGGCAGAAAGGAACGGAGAAATTAAGTTAAGGGGTTTAAATTCTCATTGATTGCTTGTTTTGTCTTGTAGGTATCACCTATTGAAAGCCTCCGTCTTATGTGTCTCCTGTCCATCACTGAGAATGGTGAGTAATCCCAAGAATCAGAAATAGCAGTTTGGTAGAAGAGGAAGATTTTTGAAAGATAAATATAAATACTCTAGCAAATAAGATGCAAAACATCAGTCCAACAGTAGAACCACAACTCATTGATATGAGATCTCTGGCTCTGAGATGTCACTCAATGCGGTAGTACAAATCTCATTGTATGTAACTCTTAGCAATGTCTTCCCATAAATTCTCCATAAAAGAGCCGTCCTGGAGAACTTTTTCTAGGTCTTTTACCATCCACTGGGTACCAGAATAACACTCAGGCTTTGAATCTCTTTCCCTTCTTCTCTAGACATGACTGATCCTCCTTTCTTCCCCTTTCATAACCAGATTTATGGAGGAGCACAGAAAAATGGGATATTGTTCTATAATTGCAATCACACTTTCCTTGGTAATACAGAGTCCTGGCAGTGAATGGAACTTTTAGGATCATTGGGTCCATTCCTTTGTCCCAGAGAGTACTACATCTTAACCACTCAAAGAGAATAATAGCAAAACTGCAGATCTGAGTGAGAATTCTAACAGTGTTCTCACCTATGCTGTCACTTCCAGCTTTTATAGGAAAAGATATCCCAGAACAAGTAAAAAAAGTAACATTTCATTAAAATTTTGATGAGGGGAGATTCCACAACCTAACTCTATAAGCCAGTAAATTCCTAATTATGTTTATTCTGTCACTTTTCCTGAGTTGGAATCTGATTTTCTCTTATCTTCATAGAGACTAAAAACAACTGATCACTGTTCTTCTTAAGAAGGCACTTTAATTATCCAGTTCAACAAATAATAATTTGCTAATTGCCTTCTATGGCTGGGCATTTATGTTTCTCATAGTCTCTTACATTTATAGAGTACTGGACCATTTTAATGGTAGTTTTTGGGTAGTTTATCGTTAATCATGTTAGAAATGGCTTCCAGGAGGCCATTTGTCTGAAGCAGGACTACACACAAATCAGATCAGACAGATGGTTATTAATCTTGTTCTTACAGATTTCAAAGAAGGAGATTCTTCAGCTTCCATTCTGGGACTCTTCCCTCTCCTCCCCCACTCCCCCATTCCTACCCTAATAATTATAAGACTTTTGGTTTAGAGCTAGAACAGATCTGAGTAGCTGTCTGGAGAAACTCAGATGGAGCAAATGAGGTGCAGAGAGCTTCCATGATTTGCCCAGGGTCCGTTTCATGACTGGGGACTCTCCGGGGCAAAGATTCAAACACAAGTCTTTCTGATTCCAAGTCTAGCATTCTATCCACTCTTACTATCATTGTTTTTACTATTCCTTATTCGGCTCTGTTAAATGTTTTTGTATTCTGCATGCTGGCTGCTTTCGTTGGTGTTTCTTGCTTCAAGAGAAGGGGTTAGTTAAGAGATCCTAGATTTGAAAATTAATTAATAACTTATGAATACAATACAGTGTTAATGATGATGTAGTGAATGTGTTTTGGTTTTTTTGGCTTAAAATCAATTAGTAGGCTTTCTACGTATTGCAGGACACTTCAGTTAAAACCAGTTTAATTAACTTAGACTATCTTCTTCGTCCCCAGGTTTGGTGCCCAAAGACTACCGTTCTCTGAAAACCCAGTATCTTCAGGTGAAGACTAGAATAGAACTTGGAAAGATGAGGAGAGGGAGGTGTTGATAGGAACTTTTGAGGAGAGTTAGTTGAACGGACCCTTTTTTGTTCCCCTCTATAGTCTTGCTCTCTGTAGATACGATAATATTCCTGGTCCAGCTCTCACTGTCTAACATACCTGAATTGAGTCTGTAGCACTGACTGGCCTTTTAAGTGACTCAAGACTCAGTAGGCATTTCTGTTCATACCGTTTAACTTCCATGATTTGTGCTCAGAACTGAGAGAACCTACTCTGTCTGACCCGTCACAGATCTCTAGCACTCCCTGGATTTAGTAAGGTGGTAATTTCCTTCAAGTACTATTTTACTCATAAACTTCTGTGGTAATTCTGGTTTTTGGCCAATCTTCACTTTTCCTCCTTTTTCACCATTCATACTTTTTATGCCATGCACTTGACACTTGATTACATTCAATTTCTTCCTATCTTGTATCCTTTTTGTTTACATGAGTGAAAAAAATCACATCTCTGGAAAGCCCCTTGAGGGCAGGTACTATGTCATATTTCCTCTGTAGTGCCTAAGATGTACCTGAACACAAAAAGTAAAGCAAAAGAAGTTACTCTTTGTGCCTAGAAATAAATGCTTTTAGTAAATACAGGTTGGATTGCATTTCTTTCAGAGCTATGGGCCTGAGCACCTGCTGACCTTTTCCAACCTTCGTCGGACAGGGCTGCTAACGGAGCAGGTTCCGGGAGATACTCTTACTGCAGTAGAGAGTAAAGTGAGCAAACTGGTGACTGATAAAGCTGCAGGTGAGCGCAGGAGTTGTGATCCCAGCTGTCTGATAGTGAGCATGCCAGAGCAGACCGGCCAGTCTGAATGTTGTTAGAATGAACTGAGGAAGAGAAAGGTGACAGTATTAGGTTCATGGCCACTGGTAAAGTGACCATCCACTTAACCAGTCCCAAGATTCTGTTGCCACCCCGGACCTGGTATTCATACCCATCTCTCATTAAGATTGCTTTGTGGAAAGCAGCTACTACATAGGAAGAGAGTTAGGAAAAGGGGTAGAAAGGATGTCTGGTACCCAGGAAGGTGATAGTCCCCTTGTCCTCTGCCCTGGTGAGATCATTGTGAGTATCATGTATAGTTCTAAGTACTACATTTTAGGAGAACGTTGATAAGTTGGAGAATGTCCAGAAAGGGCCTCCAGGGGAATTGGCTGAATAAACTTTAATGGTTAGCCTGGAGAAGAGGTCATCTAAGGGGTTTGATGGGTAACTGCTTGTAAAAGGGTGATTAGATTTGTTCTTCTTGGTCCCAGAGGGCAAAAATAGAAGCATAGTGAGTAGTGACAGGCAGATTTAGGTTTGATTTAAGAAGACTTCTCCTAAAAATTAAAACTTTCCACAAGTAGAATGGGCAACTGTGGGAGGGAGTGGGTCCCCCCTCACTGGAGGCCTTCCAGCAGAGGCCACATGAGCTAGAGGTGTTTTACCTGTTCAGGTAAGGTTTGAATTCAAAGGTTCCTGAGGTTCTTCTTTATTCTGAGACTAATGTTTTTGTAATTTTTTTCCTTGTGAGCTGCAAAGCCTTCTTCAGAAGTGACCAATTCTACTTTCTGGGGAGATTCAGTTGCTTCAGCCCCTGTGTTTAACATAACATCCTTGTGGTTTGAATTATCCATGCTCCTAACCGGGGAACACTTGATGGCACCTACCTCATATTTCTTCTCCAGGAAAACTCACTGATGCTTTCAGTTCTTTGGCTAAGAGAAGCAATTTTCGTGGCATCAGCAAAAAGTTGGGCTTGGTATGTCAGTCGGGAATGGGTCATTGGGTGGCAGGGAGGACCAAGCCTGTAAAGCAGTATTGCTGACACATCTGTATTCTAGTAAAATCTAAATTATTATAAACCACTCAACCCTCTGCAGCTTAGCACCAAAGAGAGCTGGGGTGGGGAGCAGGGCAAAAAGTGGGACAAGGAACAGGTTTTAATATTTAGGGAGAGAGATCAGGAAAAGAGGGAAAGGATGGAAAGAGTTGTTTGGAGGGGAGAGATTATTTGTAGGTTTCATAAAGTAAGCTTCTTTGGTCACAGAAAAGCTTTGTGGACTGATCTAAATTGCCTTAGAGTGGCAATTAGGGAACACTACTCTAGAGCATTTAATAAGGTATTTTTCAGTCTTTTTCGTTACCATATCTCCCTGTGTGATAGCTTCATTTTAGCTTCACTTTAGGGATAAAAGAATAAGATGCACAAAAAAATATAAATGATCCATTCGAGATTATTGAGCAAGAGAGAGAAGGAATCAGAAAAAAAAAAGTTATAATGCCTGAACCTCCAGTCTCTTGTTTAGTCACTGAGCCATATAAAGTACACTTGATTTTTTCTCCTCTGCTGGATAAGTGTTTATATGTTTTAAAGAGTACTGGCAACCAACTGGTATTCCATAGCACCCCTGGGTAATATAGATGCATGTTCCACTTTGCCAGGGAGGTTGAACTGTGCCAAGGAATCTCTTAAGTATTACTTGCACTGGTCCCCTTCCAGCAAGCCCAGAGGTAGCTACTCATAAAGGCAGTATGATATGATTAAAAGAGATCTCTCTCTGGAGTCAAAGGTCTGGATTCATATCTCACCTCTGACACTTTGTGCATGTGCGCCTGGGCCTTAGTTTGGTCATCTATAAAATGAGGGAGTTGGACTTGGTTGCCTTTGAGTTCCCTTCTGACTTTGGATCTGTCATCTCAAGCAACTATTCCATACCAAACATACTACAAACATGTAGTTGTAATGAGTATTTATGCTAGTGAGGAGGGAAAATAATAGATTTAGGGTGTTATCTGTAAGAAAAGTTGATAGCTAATCAATAGAAAGTCTTTTCTAGGTTTCCAGTAATGGGCTACAGTGTAGTTTTTAGATAGCCCTGACCTAGGGACTTAGTGAATGCTATGCACTCATTTTTAGACCATGACTAGCCCTGAAATGAGTTTTCTTAAGAATATTGCTCAGTTCTATCTTTGGTTAGTGATATAGTTCTCATAGAATTTCAGAACAAACAAACTAGCCACCATTTCCTGGGGCTCCCAAACTGGCATGGGGAGGGTGTGGATTGAGTTGCCACTTGCCTGATATGCCACTACATGCCCAGTGTAGATTCCACGTGGGGACAGTGAGTACGACTTGAAAGTGCCACGGGATATGGCGTATGTCTTCAGCGGTGCCTACATACCCCTCAGCTGCCGCATCATTGAGCAGGTGAGACCAGGTCCTCTTTTCACTCTCCAGTATTTTATCTTTCTGCCATTTCTCATCCATTTTGCTGTTTGACTCCTTCCAAGCTCCTTACCTGTCATTTAGTTACCAGCAGACACAAAAGTCTTGAAGGTAAGCTTTCCTGATCTTACTAACTGAAATTCAACCTCAAACCTCACTAGGTGTTAGAGCGAAGGAACTGGCTGGGCCTTGAGGAGGTTGTTCGGTTGCTCAATGGTAATGAATTTGCATACACAGGTGAGGAGAATTTAGAAGTAGAAGGCATCCTGAATAGAGGTGAGGGCAGTGTAGAGAAATTGAAACTGAGCTGCCTTGTGTCCTTATAGACATGATCCCTGAAGAAAATGCCCCTAGTGATTCCCTTCGTCTTGTCCTTGTGGTTTTTCTGGGTGGATGCACCTTTTCTGAGATCTCAGCTCTCCGGTTCTTGGGCAGAGAGAGAGGTAAGAAACCTTGAAATAAAAACAAATTGATTGGTAGTTGACAGAAATCGGTCCCTTTAAAAAAAATCTTCACCACTAACCTCTGGATATAATATTATTTGGAGACAGTTATAAACAAAATAACTGTGAGGAAGAACAGGGTCATTGTCTTTAGTCAGGTACAGCAGGGAGATCTGCTTCAGTGGGAGTGAGGAGTAATTAAGGACAGGTCACTGTACCCCCTTTAACTCTGCCTGGGGATGGTATTCATTACATGTCAAAAAAAAATAAATTGCCCCATATCTGATGGACATCTTTGGAGTTGGATGGTATCTGTACCAGCCTTCCAGCAGCCCCTCCTGGACCCAAGTGCATGCTCTCTCCTGATTTTGTCTCCTCAGGTTATAGATTCATTTTCTTGACAACAGCTGTGACAAATAGTGCTCGACTCATGGAGGCCATGAGCGAGGTGAAAACATGAAGCCCCCTCTCTGGAGGCTGATGCTTGAGATATGGCCATGGAAATGTCCAACAAGTAGCGCCCCGGGGACAAGGGAAGTTTGAAAGCTTTGAGGGGGTGAAGATGAGTGAACCCAACCAGGAGAATCCCGTTTCTTAGGCTCACTGGGGGTCTTCTCAGGAGCCCAGGATCTAGACTCGTCAAAGCTCTGAGTTCTTCCCAGAGTGTTTTCTTCTTTGTGTGGGATATGCCACTGTGCTCAAGATCTGTGGAGAAAAGTTGTCCTTTGACAAATTATTGTCCTTGCAAATAAATGTTGTGGTTTCAGTCACTTAGTCAGCAAGCATTTATTAAGCGCCTGTTGTATGCCTGGGCACTGTGCTGGGCACAGGTAATACAAATCCAAAAAACTGAAACAACTCTACTTAAAAGGAGTTTAAATTCTAATAAGGAAGACAGGGAGCACATGTGTAAGTACATACCCAGTAGATATAAAGAGAACAGAAACAAAGTATTTAATAGGCAAGGTAGTTTAGGATGGATTGCCCCCACTAGCAGTTAAGGGGAATCAAGAAAGCCTTGGTGAAATCAGCCCTTCAGCTTCTTTTTGAAGGAAGAGAGAGATTGATTCAGTGAGGCCCAGGAGAGGATTGTGCATTTTAAACATGAGAAGCAGCCCATGAAAAGGCACAGAGATAGGAGTATCAGGCAATATATAGAAAAAAAGCCAATTTGATTTGGAATGATATATTGAGGACAGGTTGGTTGTGAAGGGCTTTAAAAGCTAAATAAAGGAGTTTCTTTGCTCTTAGAGGCCATAAGGAGTTCCTAGATTTGATTAAAAAGAGTGTAACATGGTCAGATCTGCATGGAAAGAAAATCACTGTGGCAGCAGTGTCTAGGATGGGGAAGAGAGAGGCAGACAGACCAGTCAGGAGACTGTTGCCATCATTCTAGCCATATGAGGGCTACCCCTCCTTAATGGAAGGGCAGGCCAAGGTGAGTTCTGAAGTGGGTGGAGCAAAGTAGCTAATGGTGCTAAAATTTGATGGATCACACAGCACTGTTAACACATGGTCATCTTTGCTCCACAACAGTCCTCTTGGTAGAAAGTGCAAATTTAATTTTCCTTGCATAATAGATGAGAAAAGAGGCCCAGGAAGGTTAGGTGACTTGTAAATGGCAGAACCTAGACTCAAGGCCAGATCCTTATTTTTTTTTCTCACCAAAATGAACCTTTCCATCTACACTGTGGAACAGAGAAGAGGCTGTGACTCTTTATTAAGTATCTAATAAATTCATCCTATAACTTTAAAAGTGTTCCTGATTGTGATTCCTTTGGCCTTCCCCCCAGATTCTCTTGACCTTCTCTCATCCATTTTCTTTTTACTCAGTCCCTTTTTCATTACACCAGACCTTAACACAATGCTGGGACAATTTTGGAGCTGCCCAAGGGGCATGGGCCAGAACCAGAACAAGCCCTAGGAAACAGTCCCCTTGGGGAGTATTCTTTATACTGGGATTACATTTTGGAGTGGAAAACAAATTTCAGTTAAATTTGGCAAAGTAGAAGAGGCTAAAGAGACACAGGATTGTTAACTGAGATAATAATGTTTACAGAACAACTAGTTAATACCAAATGCCAGTATAAGGAAAACCAGACTCATGTCCTTAAGGAATTTGATACTTGAAAATTCCTAAAAGTTACTCTGAACTTGACAAACTGAATAAAATTATCATTTTCATATATATTGTAGATTGGAAAGAAGGGATTACACATGAAACTCAGTCTCTTAGAGCTTACTTTTCTAGGTATGTAATGAATTCGGCATGTAACATTCAAAACTCCTGCTTGTTTGTGACTTCTTCTGGCCTTTGTTGTAACAATTATTAACATTATTTTAAGGATCTACCATATGCTGAGATGGAAGTAATAGGGAAATTATGAAGGCATAAAAAGAAAAAACATGGTCTTGACTCTCAGAGATTTTCTTTTCAAATGATATATAAAAATAAACTAGGGGAGGGGTTACAGTTAATTTATTCCTCTCCTATAAAACCAGTGTTACCAAGTTCAATCCATTTTCCCTTCAGAATATATCTGATTTTTGTTTTTTCTGTTCTCACATTTGTCCAGGGTATTACTGTCTAAAGCCTGAATTATTGAGAGCCTCTCACCACACAAACTCAGCTTAGCTAGGACTGTTTCCTTGACTTCCCACTATATCACCCATTTCAGCTTTTTGAGCCTTTACTGTTTCCCACCACAATTTGATATATCTTCTCCCCAGCTCTCCAGCTCTGCAAACCCTACTCATTCTTCCAGGTCTAACTAAAGTCCTTTCTCTTCTATGAAGTCTTCTCTACATACTCTGTCCCATGACCCTTAGTGTCTGCATTTAGAGATGTAAAATTTCCAGTAATGTTTACACCACTAGAGAGAAAAACTTTGGGAGAAAAGAATAAAGGAAAGTTTTGGAGAAAGCTGAAATATACATCAGATTTATTTTTATATTCTCTACTGGAAGTATGTGGATTTTTATGTCCCTATTAGGAACTTTAAAATATGTTAATTTGGTTTGCTCATAAAATTATGTTTCACATATTATATTTAGATATGTGAAGCCTCTAAAAATTGTTTTGCAAAACCAGGAGAGTCATCCCAAAAAAGTTGCCTCTCCTTCCCCTCTCCCCATTTTTGGTATATTTTTTTCCCTAAGTAGTCATATCTTATTTCAACCTAATCATTAATCAACCAGCAAGTTTCTATGAGATGTCTCTTATGTATACGAGTAAGTGAATAAATGAGTGTTTACTAAGTACTTGCTGTGTGTAAAACTGTGTGTCAAAGACCTAAGGATACAAGTAGAAAAAGACAGGTCCTGTAGAAAAAGACAGGTCCTGATCTGAAATTCATGATCCATGGTGCGAGATGTCATATATAGGTGGTTCTAACAAGTAAATAAAAAAAGTCAGCAGTCCTTAACGTGCAGCCACAGAGCAGATGGTAATGTCTTATCCATTGGTTCAACCAACTGTGTTGGTTTCTGCTGAGGGCTGTGGTGGTGAGAACTTCCTTTTCTCAGTCTTCAGTAGCGGTAGCTGCTGAGGAGGAAGTACCACAGCATTTGGACAGGCAGTTGCCAAGTGGAATATCACAAGGATTGCTCTCCTGGCATTGTAGAAGAAACATTAAGACCTGATCTCTGCCCTCAGAGAGCTTAAAATTGGATAAGTGAGACAAAATGATACGTGAAATTTTTAGGGAGCGATTAAGGGCCAACATTCATGGTATCAATTGTAAATGGAATAGGAATTCAGAGAAAGGAGAAACTAATGTGGTCTATAAATGAATGTTGATAATGACTAACGAATGCTCTGGAAATAAGACACTTATCAGCAGTTCATTAAGAACTTTATAAATCGGGGGGCGGAGCCAAGATGGCGGAGTAGAAAGACTCACCTGTGCTAGCTCCAAACCCACAGCCCATGGATTTCCTCTAAAAAGAACTCCCAACAAATTCTGGAACAGTGGAAGCCGTGCAGCAACACAGTGAAGGAGATTTCCATTCCAGAGAGCCCTGAAAAACCAATCCCAAAGGTCCATTACGTCCCGGACGGGAGCAGAATCCTGCCCTGCCCTGGCCACGCGGCACTGAAAGGAGCCAGCAGATCCGAGCAGGCTTCAGGGACGGAATCTCCAGTGGCCGCGAAGGTCCCTCCACCCACAGACTCACAGGTCAGTGAGAGAGAAGGACTGAGAGGGGAGCGGGGTGTCTCCAGGACTCGGACCCCCTCGGGACTCGGACCCCCTCGGGAGGCAGCAGCAGAGGCAGAGGCAGCAGGTGGCCAGAGGCTCCCAGAGCAGGCAGGAGCTTGGCAGCAGCTCCATTACAAAAGGTCTCTGCATAAACCCC
>CM053769.1:556854026-556864828 GCA_028658325.1 Potorous gilbertii
TAGTTTTTTTCCCTTTTCTGGGCATTTTCCCAGCCAGTTATTTGACTTCTGAGAGTCCTCTCCACCCTGACCCAGATCCACCCAGCTAGTGCTTGGGATCTGAGATTCAAATGCTGCTCCCCAGCCTCAGGGCTTTCAGTGGCAGGCCTGGCTGCTATTCAGGGTAAGAGTAAATCAGGTTCTCAGGTGGGGGCAGGGCCACCTCCCAGGCTCAGTTCTCTCAGGGGGTTTATGCAGAGACCTTTTGTAATGGAGCTGCTGCCGAGCTCCTGCCTGTTCTGGGAGCCTCTGGCCACCTGCTGCCCCTGCCTCTGCTGCTGCCTCCCGAAGGGGTCCGAGTCCCAGAGACACCCCGCTCCCCTCTCAGTCTGTCTCTCTCACTGACCTGTGAGTCTGTGGGTGGAGGGACCTTTGCGGCTGCTGGAGATTCCATCCCTGAATCCTGCTCGGATCTGCTCTCTCAGTGCTGCATGGCCAGCCGGGCCAAGGCAGGGCTCCACAGGGCAGAGCAGGGCTCCGCTCCTGTCTGGGGCATGATGGACCTTTGGAATTGGTTTTTCAGGGCTCTCTGGAACGGAAATCTCCTTCACTGTGTTGCTGCACGGCTTCCACTGTTCCAGAATTTGTTGGGAGTTCTTTTTAGAGGAAATCCATGGGCTGTGGGTTCGGAGCTAGCACAGGTGAGTCTTTCTACTCCGCCATCTTGGCTCCGCCCCCTTCATTTCATCTTAAGCTCATTTTACCTCCATATAATAAAAAGTAACAGAAGCTGATATTTCAACGGGGCTTTGTAGTTACAAATCACCTTACATAACAAGGCTCATCCGACTCTTCCAATAACCCTGTGATATTGGCAAAGTAATTAGGATTATTATTCCGTCTGGTATCAGGGAGATCAGGCAACCAAGTGACTGATACAGTCTGCAAGTGGAAGAGCTTCTCTGATTCCAAGTCCTATCTTTCCAATGCATCACACTATCCTTCTAATAAACATTTTAAATTCCCATTGACTCAGCACAGAGATCTTTTTTTTCTGTAACTACTTTAATATATCAAGATAAAGAGTAACTTAGAATCACTACCATTTTCCTCCACATTAGCAATCTTATAAATAAACTATAGTGATTCATAAATCGATATCATGGAGACTATGATCCAGGTTCCTATTAATTTTAACTTTTCTCCTTTTGAAGACACAGATACACCATCTGGCATTGCAATGGGAAGGCCTTATGAATTCACTCCCTAAAATGAAGTTGATGGTAGGTCTCTACAGTGGGTATGGAGTGAGAGAAGTCATCAGTCAAGCACAGTAAAAAGCTGAGGTTTCCAAATCAGTGATCAGCATGAATGCTGAAGTTGCCTAGAACTGTAATGGAAGTAGAAGGTTGTAGGTACAGAAAAAGGGCAACATCTTCAGTTAAATACCTCAGTTTCTTTATCTGTAAACTGAGGCATATGGCCTGGATACTCTCTAAGGTCCTGTTAACATTCTGTGATTCTACACTGAAAGGGGGTTTTCCATCACCAAGCCTACAAAGATTCTCCAAAAATAGGATGCTGGTATTGAGTTAGTAAGCCAGGAGCTGTCTAGCTATAGTTCTTAGATGAGAAGATAATTTACTTATGTAGAGAAATAGCTGCTGTTCCCCTACCCCTTTCTAGCCTCCAATTCTATCTCCTTCCACCCTTGGTCTCTATACTGAATCTGTACTCACCTTCTGTGGGCTAAAGATCACTTTGTACTTTCGAGTTCGACCAGCCATTTTGTCAGTATTGACGATGTCTGCAGAGAGAAACAGGCCATAGTCTTTATCAACAGTCTATTCGGTATGTCTTCTATAGGAAAAATGGTGATGGCAGGTAGAATTGAGCTGGCAGAGGCAGGGAAGTCAGCTGTCTTCTAGCTGTTGCCAACTAAATCACATCTCTTCCTAACAAAGGCCATTAGTACCAAGGTCAACCAATCTTCAATCTTGCTCACTCTCAGGTACATTATAATCTTAGCCATCACTTTACACTCACTTGCAATATATCGCATGTTCCTGATTCGAGGTCGGACAAGGAAGCACAATCTGAGAAGAAACAAAGATATGAGAGAAAGAGTAAGAATGTCTGTGACAAAATCAGGAAATATGTAATAAGAGTAAAAAAAAGAATGGAACTTCTTTACACTTCAGCTGTCTGTTCTATCCTAAGAGCATCTATTGTCATGATATAAGCTCTTTTCCAATTGCCCTGGCACCTCATAATCTATTGTCCAGCAGAAGCCACTGTTTCATTAAAAAAGATATTTACCAGCTACCTAGTATGTTCCCTATACCATATTAGGTACTCTGGATAAGACAAAGAAGTTCCTGACCTTAAGAGTCTAAAGCATATTGAGGGAGACAAAATATAAATGTAAAGTTTAATAATAATATGAGACAATAATTCAAGAAAAGTCATGAGGCAGTTTATAACTGGATGCCAACTGACAGGCATAAGGAAGTGCTACGTAAGCAAGTACACACAGAAATAAGAGACTACTAGGAGCTTGAGCTAGGACTCAAAGAGTGGATCTGTAGATGCAGAGGAATAAAAATGACATTTTGGGCAACAGACATGGGTAAGCAAAGGCTGAGGCAGGAATAATATGGTATTTTTTTGAACAGTGAAAACTGACTGGAATGGAGGATGTAGAGGAGAACAGTAGAAGAAAGGTTTGGAAAAGTAGATAAAGACCAGATTAAGTAGAGTTTGAATGCTAGATTGAGATTCTGAATTTTAATCAGTAAGTAACAAGGAGCTATTAAACAGGTTTAAGATGATAAATGACATGAGGAAAGCTGTATTTCAAAAACTATAACCAGGGTAATCAGAATAAGGAAGTTAGGAGGCTACAGTAATAACTGAGGCATGAAATAGTGAAGGATAAAGAACCAAAACAGGATAGCATCAAAGAAGCGATGGTTACAGTTACAGACAAGATACTACTCTTGATCCTGATGCTGATTTCTAAATCAATCGAGCATTTCCAAGGATTATCTGCAATTAAAAGGGCCAACTAAAATTGAGGCTCACTGGACAGTGAAACTTACTGTTCACTGGTACTAAAGACAGGCTTGTTCTCCACCTTGTACAGTTTGTCCACTTCGTGTTGCTAAAGAAAGGATCAAATGAAAAGAACGTATATGAAAACGCTCTGAAAAGTATACAACCTCATAAAAATATAAGGCCCTCTTGGGTACTGGGTAACAAAAAGTTTTGCAGTTACCGTCTATACTCTGTACTAAACATTTGTTAGCTAATATATTAAAATCAGTTGGGTGATGCACTGTGGTGTAAATACACTAAGTAAAAGAAAAGAGAAAAGGGACCTATGTGTGAATGCCAGAGAGAATTCCTACCTTGAGAATAGACACATTGGCAATTCGATCCAACGGGCTCATCAGATCGGCCTCAATAAATAAGTCCTTCTTCCCAGGAAGCTGAAGGGGATACAAATAGTATGAGACTCTCAAGGAATCCGTGAGCTTCTTTTTAAATTTCATGAACCTAGGCACCTATTTAATACAAGGCACTGTACTAGGCCTTGAAAATAGGACAAAAACCAAAAGTTTCGGTTGGTAAGGAGCTTCCGTCCACGAGGAGCGTCAGGAAAGATTTCCCTTAGGAGATGGCACCTGAGGTGGGAGGGCACGGGCACAAAGCAGGAGACGACGGCCCTCAGGCCAATTTGGGCACGACACTGCCCATCTCCTCAGTCCTTGCTCCTACCCCCCATGACATCGGCTGGCCCTCCACCGGAGCGGGCTCGTCACGGTGCCCAGCACGGCGCTCTCCCCTTCCTCCTCCTCTCCTCTCGAGGTACCCTGAGGAGAGCTCCGCTCCCCGGCCCTCCCCGACCCCCCGCAGGGCGGTGACCGGCCGTCCTTCCAGGGCGGGTCTCCGGTTACACCCCCGCCCGGCCCGCCATTCCCGGAGCAGGCTTCTCCGCCCCGGGGGCTGCCTCCTGCCCTCGGCCCGCCCCCGAGGCCCCGCCGGGCCGCAGAAGGTCAGGGAGGCGGCCGGTGCGCGCTGACCTGCTCCAGCAGGTAGATGAGCTGGTCCCGGGCCAGTCTCTTGAGCATGGAGAAGTCGGGCAGCTCCGGGGCATCCGGCCGATGAGGAAAAGCCATGGCGCGCTGCCGCGGAGAACAAGGCGGCGCGGCGGCTCCAGCCCAGGCCCCGGGGAAGGGAGCAGGGCGCCGCCTCAGGCTCCGAGCCCCTCCGGCCTCCTCCCGCCACGCCCAGACCCGGCGTCCTCCGTCGGGACGCGCACGGCCTCCGAAGCCTCTGCCCACGCCCTCCTCCGAGGGGGCCGATCACGCATCCCAGGGAAAACCACCTTCCTAAGGATCCATCGCACAGACGGAATAAGATCAGCAGGTCCGCTTCCGGGACACACCGGAAGTCCCCGTCACCTAGCAACCGCTTGGCGTCCGGAAGGGCAAGGACAGCCGCGAAGAGGAGAGTGAGAGGGCGGTGACGTCAGAGGCGCCGAACCCGCGGGGCCCGAGGTCAGAAGGGGCTAGGACTAGAACGCAGGGCCCCGGCCCCTGCTTGTCCCGCGGGCCCCGCAGGCGGGCCTGCGCCGGCCACGTGCCCCGGGAGGCCCCTTAGGCCTCCCCTAGGCGAGCCCGCTGCCCCAGGCCCGCACCCTCCCACGGGGCAGCCTGGGCCCTCGGCCTCTTCCTTGGATGCTGGAGCGGCAGCAGGACCTCCGAGGCCTAGGGAGCCCCGCTCCTCCCGGCTGTGACCAAGCAGTTCACGCGGTGCTCGGATGGTTTCCAGCGTTAGCCCGCTCATCGACTTTCGGAGAGCAGACTTATTCATCTTGTTCTCCTGCCATCACGGCACGTGGTGGGTGCTGACTGTGGGCTGGTTCAGTAAATAAACATGTTTGGGGCTTCCTTCCCTGGCCGGGTGAAGGAGTATGAATGGGTGTGGGTAAACAGCTTCAGTGTGTCAGCAGGGGCAGACACCTATTCCTTTGCTGACAATTAAAACTTTCCACAGAGCACAACGAGAAAGGTCTTGCACAGCCCAGATTAAAAATTAATTTAATACCCTCTAAGTGCTATCCCTATGCCTATTCCACTTAAGACTGGCATCAGAAGACCTCGGAGCCTGGAAAGGGCAGGTAGGGTTAATTTTGTCCAATCACCTGTGTTACAGATGAAGAGAAACATTCAGTAGCTCATAGATGGCAAGCACCAGAGCTAAGGTTCCGACTACAAACCCAGGGTTCCCTTCCTCTGGTATTCCCTGTCAATGAAGAGGAAGGTCCGTGGGGAACAATTTTAAGTATTTCTGCTGGCCTTTTTATTTTCATTGGATTTACAAAACAAAAAGTGTTTTTCTATCTTCAGTAGGATCAGTGAACCCAACTTAGAAGCTCACAGACCCAGAGAAGCAATCTCCAAGACCACTCTGTATCATAGGGTTACAACAGGGACAGAAGGCATTCTAACTCACAAATTAGTGTTTAGTTCAGGTAGCAGGAAGAAAACCAGAGTCCTTCCCTGTGTGTATGCCTTGGGGACTCCAATATCTTCAGAACTGATTTCTGAATCCCCTTCTTGGCCACGATCAGGCAGAAGCATTGACCATATGTCTAGTGACCCCCTGCTGCTCACAGGGATAGTCCTCGTTCTTGGAACAGTTTCTGCAGTGCCCCTTCCATCTGCGGGCTCGTGCCCTGAAGCCCTTTAACCACTTGTGCTGCCCACTCAAAGTACTCCTGGACCCTCTGCTCAGACCATCCTATAGGAAGATAAAGAGCATTGTTTTCACGACCCTAACTAATCAATTAACACGTGACGTTGCACCAGGCCTTGGAAGAGTCAGTGTAAGGCTGTGATATGAAATAATGGGAAAGGACATGAGGGTCATCCGAAAATACTGAGACTCTTAAGAAAAAGAAACATTTCCCCTTGGCCAGACTTTTTTGGATGTAAGTCCAAGAGAAATAAGAGGCCAAAAGGGACACAAAGTACACGGTTACGTGACAGCTGTAAGTGAAACGCCCGAGATTTTAAGTCCTTTTTTTCTTTGGCCAGTGATTAGCCTGTAGATCCCACACACATTAGGGGGTTCTTGCTTCCTCTCTAATCCACCGCTGCTGGGGAGGAAGGAGATACATACACATATATACATACACACACACACACACACATATATACCCTTAGGGGTGCGGCGGTTCAGGTCCCGAAGGTTGTACAGCTTATCTGCCAGCTTCACCAGCTTGGCAGCCCGGCTGCAGCGCGAGGCGTTCTCCACCTGCAGTCGCTTTCGCTCCGGCTTGGGCAGCTCCTTGTCGTCGGTCACCTCGTCCACGATGCGCCGCACCTCCTCCCCGAAGTGCTCCTCCACCTCCTCCGAGGTGGTGTTCGTGTCTTCCACGGTGTCGTGCAGCAGCGCGGCCTGGGAACGCACACAACCCGCGCTGCGGGGCCGGCCCTGGGGAGCCGCGGGGCGCAGGGAGGGGGGCGGGGGCAGGGGACGGGCCCTCCTTACCTGCAGCACCGTGATGTCCGTCACCCCCGCTTCGTGGGTTAGGATTCGGGCCACACCTGCGGGGCAGAGCAGAGCACACGGAGGTCAGGCGGGGGCCGGGCGGGCCGCAGCGGCGGGGGCGCCCGGACCGAGGACCCACCGATGGGGTGATTGATGTACGGGGTCTCCTCGGGGTCCTTCCGCCGCTGCTTGCGGTGCTTCCTGGCCGCGAAGTCGGCCGCCTCCAGAAGCAGCGCCGCGTCCGAGCTCATCGCGGCTGCCTCGGAGCGGTGCGGACGCGCAGCAGGCAGCCTTAGCACAGCGCCCCGCTGCGGCCCGGAGGCCGACCCGGCGGCCGAGCACAGCGCCTCCTGCGGCCCGGCGGCCGAGCACAGGGCCCTCCTGCGGCCCGGAGGCCGGCCCGGCGGCCGAGCACAGCGCCTCCTGCGGCCCGGAGGCCGACCCGGCGGCCGAGCACAGGGCCCCCCTGCGGCCCGGAGGCCGGCCCGGCGGCCGAGCACAGCGCCTCCTGCGGCCCGGAGGCCGGCCCGGCGGCCGAGCACAGGGCCCCGCTGCGGCCCGGAGGCCGGCGCCGAACTGGGCTCTGTGGGGGTCAGGCCTCAGCACTTTCCTGGCTACCCAGGGAGGTGGGGCTGGGATTATGGATACCTAGAAAGAGCGCCCGGCGAGGTCGGGGGAGTTGTGACGGCCTCCAAGGGGACGCTGGGGTGCTCTCCACCTTAGCCTTTTTATTGGGGGGGAGTAGAAAAAAAAACCGCGGGAAGTGCTCCCACGTCGGAGTTTTCTTAGTAGACCCACGGAGGCATGCGTGGTCTCCCCCGCCTCTCTCCCTGGAGACCCCCCTCCCTTTCTCTCCTCTCTGCCCTGGCAAGCGGCCCTGCCAAGTCGTCTGCCAGAGCCTGGGAAGTGCCCGACTACGCCTGCCCGCCTGTCACTGCTCTGCCCCAAATGATCCTGTATCCGTGTGACGGGGAGGCTGGCCAATGGCTGATCCATCCCTTTCCGAGGCCAGGGACTACTTTCCTTTTGTCTTTGTATCCCCAGGGCCTTTGATACAGTAGATACTGGCTGGTTGGACGGAGTTAATCTGCTCCCACCGGCCTAGCTTAAGTGTCATCTTTACGCAGATCTCTAAAACCAACCGCGGTCGCCTGAACTGCAACTTTGTATCATCTGCCTGATGAACGTTTCCTCCTGGATATCCTCTTAGCGTATCGAAAAAATTAAGGAGCAGAGCCTCCTTAAATCTCTTCTTCTAAACCTTTCTGCAGAGGCAACCATTGTTGCTTCCCTCTGACACTCTATATCCAAGAAGCTGCCAAATCTTGCCAGTTTAACCTCTAATACCCCTCGTCTATCCCCTTCTCTCCGCTCAGTTCAGACACTAATTCAGACACTTCTTCCCCTCTCTCCTAAACTAGCACCAGCCTCGTAATTGGCCTTCCTACTTAAAGTCTTTCTGCTATCCTAGTAGTAAAATAACCCAAGGAAGAGGACGCATATCGTGCTCATGCTCAGAAACTTCCAGTGGTTTCCCACTGTTTTTAAAGACAAAGTAAAGTTTCTCATTGTAAACCTTGAAGCCTTTCACAATCTTAATCCTACCTACCTTTTCTTTATTATTTCATGCTAGCTATTTCCCTTTAGGAAGTCTCCATTTCAGCCAAATGGATTCCTAGCTATTGCTGGAACTCAGTCGTACCATCTTCCCATTTCATATCCTCACAGTCTGTCTCTCTTGCATGAAATGAACTTCCCACCTCTCAGCATCCTTATCTTTCTTCAAAGCTCAGTTCAAGCAACTCTTCTACTGGAAATCTGGGTCCCCCAGTTGCTAAGATATTTATTCATTTGTTTACTTGTACCACCATGCTAAAATCTGATAAAAGTGAATCGAATTCCAATACATTAAGTATTGAAGATACTTCTATGAAATACTTGTATCTTTCGGACAGTTTTAAACTGGGTAGTGAAGATTTCAGGTTAATCCAATGCTTTGAAAACAATAAAATTTTAGGTCAGATGGACCTAGCTCATGTGTAATCTAGACATTCAGTTTTTAATAAATGGTTTACTGATCTGAATTCTATTTTCAGCTGAATACAGTCCTTATCAGCTTGGTTTTGGGATATAAAATGGTTTATAGCATCATACCACTTGGATGGTTGCATCTAGGGGCAGAGGATGACGGTCTTTCTAAAGCTAGTTTGTAAAGTTATGTGGTCATGTGTAGAATGAAGATGAATGGGCCCAATTTTAATAAACAATATCAAGTCTTATGATCTTGAAGCACTTTTACCAATTGCTAAGCCTTGCCTGATGCCATTTCAGTTTCCTACACTATTTGTTTGTATTTTTGTTGCTTTAGGATCTCTGAAATTTTCACCCAAAAGAGCAAGTGTTTATTTTTACTAGAGGACGAATGTGATAGACCAAAGTAATTACCTAAAAGAGAGACTTGAGGCAGAGAATGACCTCCATTGATGGATACACTTTTTGTCATCCTTTCCCTAAGAGTTCGTGATTTCTGTGCTTCATTCCTCAAACTGGAGCCCTGTCAATTTTATGTCAAGAGCTGCCATCCTTTTTCAGGCCCTGTACCTCTTGGCTTTCAGTAAATCTTTATCATAACCCTTAATCCTTATGAAAAAAAAATTTAGAGTTTACCATATACACGTATGCACTAAGATAAACATGTTAATTTTCATTAACTATTTGGGACATAAATGTTGATATCATGTCCCAAAGAGAAGACAAAAAAATAGACCTGCCTGACATTGTTCAGTGCAGGGGCACTATCATCTCAGAAGTTGGAGGTGAATGCCTAACTACATTTGCTATCCATTTTTACTAAAATGAAGAGAAATACACACACACACACACACATATATATCACGATGTAGTCCATAGATATCAAGAGCTTGACAAGTCTCCCACGGAAATGTGAACTTAGTTGTCATATTATCAGATGCTGGGTATCCATAAAATAGCATTTTAAATCCACATTCCATTAATTTATTAAATGGAGTCTTTGACTAAGAGATGCTACTCTGATTTTATACCCAATGAGGTTAATGACAGCAAGTGAAGAGCCATATGAAGAAAAATATTCATAGCAACACTATTTGTAGTAACAAAAATCAGAAATAAAATATGTATTTAACAGTTGAGGAGTGGCTAAGCAGACTGTGGAATGTGGTTGTCATGGAGTATTATTGCACCATAAGAATGAATATAAAAATTTCAAAGAAATATGGGAATATTTATATGAAGTGACACAGAGTAAAGAAAGCAAAAGCAAAGTAAAAGTACAGAGGATGAAGTGACTATTTTCTCCTTTGTCATGTTTTGTTTTTTCCATAATTTCTCCCATTCATTTTAATTCTTCTATGCAACATGACTAATGTGAAAATGTGTTTAATAGGAATGTATGTATAGAACCCACATAAGATTGCATGCCATCTTGGAAAGGGAAGGGAAGAAAATTTGCAATTTATGGAAGTGATTGCTGACAACAAATTAATAAATTTGTAGAAAAAAGTCATATAGTCTAGCTTACTCTGCTAATAATAAATGATAGAATAGTATGGGGAGTTCAAATTACAGCTGTGCTGGCTTATTAATGTGTTCTTGTTTTGTCACCTAGAAGATGTGGACAAGGCATCTTATACTACCTACTTTATAGCGTTAGGCTATTTAAGTGAGAATTATAGAATGGGGTTCAGAGTGGTATTAGGAAGTTCCCTTGACCCCTAGTGTCAAGGTATACAAACTACCCAGGAGCTTCTACTAGCCTCAAGAGGGCACTCAAAACTTGAGTGACCTTTGCTCTTCGAACCTGTCATGAGCCCTTCAGCTCCTCCCATCCCTATAAGAACATACCTTGGCACCACCATTCCTTATCCTGCTCACTCCTCCCAGATCCTTGCTCCTTCATGAGAGGTAAAGTTTTTTTGGTTTTTACCCAACAAGAGGTTAAAGAAATCTTTTCTTTTGGAGGAATGATTCAAATGCCTCTTTTGTGTTGAAGTTTCAGTGATGGGGGGCGGAGCCAAGATGGTGGAGTAGAAAGACTCACCTATGCTAGGTCCGAACCCACAGCCCATAGATTTCCTGTAAAAAGAACTCCTGACAAAGTCTGGAACAGTGGAAGCCGCGCAGAAACACAGTGAAGGAGATTTCTGCTGCAGAGAGCCCTGAAAAACCGACCGCAGGGGTGCCCCGGACGGGAGTGGAGTCCTGTCCTGCCGAGCGCTCCTCTC
>CM053769.1:556864928-556884015 GCA_028658325.1 Potorous gilbertii
GATCTCCGGGACTCGGACCCCCTGGGAAGCGGCCGCGGAGGCAGAGGCTGAGGCAGCTCAGCCAGAGACTCCCAGAGCAGGCTGGAGCTCCACCCCAGCTCCACTACAAAGGATCTCTGTAAAAAGCCCCTGAGGGAACTGAAGTTTCAGTGATGATGATGCTTAGTTTTGTGTGTTTATGCTTACTTTGGAATGCATCCCATTCAACTTTGCTTTTTGGCATGTTTTTCAATAGCTTATCAGAAATGATACCCAGACTATATGAGTTGATTTTCTTTGATAGCTAAAGGTCTCAGTTATCTACAATACTTGTTTGAAATCGAAAAAAAAAAAAGTTTAATCACCTTCCCTGATGATTTAAGCTTGAACTTCTCTCTATTGATCATCTGTGATTTTCATCAGCATCTTGCCATTTTTATTACTTCCAGGCAGTTATTTTACATTATTCCGTCTTTTCTGAAGACTTAAATCTTTGATTTCTTTACCTCCTGTCTTTAAAAGGCAACTTTTTTTGCTTATATAAAATGCATCTGTTCTGCTGCTGTCTTCTGAATTTCTTCTGTCGATTTTGTATTTTTAGGTTTCAAGTCTACTATTCTATTTCAGTCACTTTTATTTTCAGAGATATTCTCTGTCCTATGTCCTAAATTATCTATTCTTATTTGCCTTACCAATTTTTCTTCTGAGGTCTACTGAACAGTCTAATTTCATTTAAAATTTTTTCTCTTTAGGGCCATTCTAGCTTCCTGTAGTTTCATTATTTCTGGGAGGAGTCCCACTCAATTCGTCTTGCTTTCCTTTTTACCGGGGTTTTGGGGTTATTCTGCATAACTAAATTATTCATTGGGTTGTATCCTTTCAGTTACCCATTTCCCCCCCTTCACTCTTGTTAAGTTTCACTAATTTATCCTAACCATTCTTTCTCTGGCCTTACCATTTGAATTAATGTTATATTAGATCTCTTCCCTGTTTGGCACTTCCCCATTCTATTGCCACCTATTTCCACCTGTATAAACCAACAGTACTAGTTTTTATTAGATACTTCCCTTGAGAAAATTCCAGAGAGGACTGCGATTGAGTTTATACTCTCCGCCCTTCCCTCAGAATGAAAATCTCCCCTGCTCTAGGCAGCTCAGTACTGCTGAATTTCCCATTCCTCTACAATTGCTTAGCCATCTCCTCACAGAGGTAGACAAATCTTATGCTCTCCCTCCACTGACTGTGTGTTGAGTGTAGGGTCTAGACTACGCTGCTGATGAGAGGATAAAAGCTACCACAGCCAAAGCTCAAAACCCATCTTTTGAGACAGTGGTGTGAAGTCATAGAGTCATCCTCTGCTCTTATTTCAGAATGCGTTGTATAGAAGTGTTTCTCATTTCGTCTTGCTTCAGTTTGCATAATTATAAATCTGGTGCTAGGTGGTTGTGGATACAATGCTAGACCTGGGAGTCAGTAACAAATAAATTTAAATCCTTCATCTGATATTAACTTTGTGGGCAAGTCACAACTTTTAAACCTGTTTCCTTCATCTATAAAATGGGGCTATCATCATCTACTTCACAGGATTTCTCTTGGAATCAATGAAATGATAAATGTAAAGTGCTTTGCAAACTTTAACGTGCTAGATAAATGTTGTATTGGGATTATGGCATGGCGTTGAGAACCACACACTCAGGCACTGTGCCTAACTCTGTTTTCAGAGGCTGTGCTAGTAGAGCACAAGTCCTAGAAGGTGCTACACAGTTAAACCGACAGTTTTGTTGACTAGCCTAATTAAGTTTAGAGATTTAACATCCAGTTAACCACAGGGCAATGAATTATTCATAGGACATAGAGACTGAGATAGGCACTGCCAAATAAAATAATCAGATAAGGGATTTTGAAATACTGAAGTAAGAAGGAAATCTGTCTCTGATATACGCTATGTTGATAAGAATCCCCTAAAAAGCAAGAGCTCGTTATTCATTGATATAGGGTGTGTTATTATAATGTAATACATAAAGTAAGTTGTTATAGCCTGAAAGCTTGTTCAGACCTCCACTCACTGAAATGTACCAAAATCACTTTTGCAATAGCCTGCCACTGATCTGTCCACCTCAAGTCTCTCCTCTGTTCAGCTATTGAAGTTATTTTTCTTAAAGCACAGGTCCAACTATGTCATCTCCCCATTCAATAATCCAGCCCTCTCCTACCACCTTTCCCTTCTTCTTCTATATTACCCCCTGCCGTGTACGCATTGATTCAGTGGCAATGACTTTCTGGCTATTCCATGTAATAAGACTGGCATCTTTCAGTCACAGGTATTTTTTTCCGGCTGTCCCCCATGCCTGGAATGTTCTACCTCATCTCCACTTACCAGCTTCCTTTAAGTACCAACTAAAAGCCCATATTCTACAGGAAGACCTTCCCTCTTTAACAATTTTCTGTTTAGCCTGTATTTGTTTGAACATACTGATTTGCATGTTGCATTAGATTGTGAACTCCTTCAGGGGAGGGACTGCCTCTTGACTTTTTCTATCCCCAGAGCTTAGTACACATAATGCCTGGCACAAGGCAGGGGCTTAATAAACATTTACTAATTTTTTCATAAAGCAAGACAGTTCTTCATTAGAGGCAATTTTCTATAAGTATCATTTACTTTTCTACCTTATTGGGACTGTTGATGCACCACTTTTAAAACTATTTTTAAATAATTAACTATCCATCTTTCCCTTAGAGGAAAGCAGCGTGTTTGTCCTTCATTTTCGAAGAAGACCATGAGAGAAATGATGACATGACTTGCACTTGACTTTGTTTTGAGTGAGTGAGGGCTGTGCAGGGCACCAGCCTCACTTCTCCTCCAGAGCCATCTGAATCCAGTTCTAGACCTGGGTTCTAGTCTTAACTGCTACTAAATAGCTCTGTGACCTAAAGCAAGTCATTAATTTGTCTGGGCCTTAATATAATATCTGTTTGAAAAGAATATGTTTGGGCCAGATTATCTCATGATCTTAGATTCTAAAATGTGAGATTACAGGATTATTGTTTTGGACTGTTATTTAAATGTTTTACTTTTTACTTTATACATATTTTTGATATGTCATATATAATTATGTGATTTATATTTATATAAATTTATATAAATATATACAAAATATATAACACATATTTTATGTTTTTATTTAAATCTTTTATGTGTGTGTGTGTATTCATATAAAGGCTAACCTACTTCAGTAGAATGAAGTCTTTTTGAAAGATTCAATGAACAGTAACTGATTATAGCCTATGGAGAATAAAGGAAGTGTAAGACAAGAAATGACACTGATGGTTCTGAAGCTTCTGCCCTATCAGGATTACTTTTTTCTCAGATCTCCTTTGGCTCTTCTCAAAATCTTCCATCCTGCGCCCTATTAAGTATCTTCCGTGCCCTATTTCACAAAAATAGAATATAGGCAAATTCTAGTCAAAGAAAACACATTAACTTAACCTTCACAGCTTTATTGTTAGTGAAGTTGACTTGCAGAAAATGTGGAATGATTCTTACTACTTTCAACAGATCAATGTGTATTCCAATTCAAATGCCTAAGAAGAAACTGGTGACTTTTTTCTGTTCTGTTGTACTTTTTTCTTCTCCTGTCTCTCCTCCCCTTCCCTTCCCTCCACCAACCAAAGCAACACTTTGACAAATTATCCTAATTCTTTAAGTGCCATTTAATTTGTCATACAAAACAATTAATTCATTGAAGTATTGAAGCATTTTATTTTTCATACAAGGAAACCAGTTTCTAGTAAGTTCTGGGCCGCCTGGGTTATAAAGTCAAAAGAAAATCAAGCCAACTTTCCACTACTCCTTAACCGTAACTCTCAGGACCACAGACAAGAGCCTTAAAATTGTTCACTGAGCCAGAAGACAACCCCCTCATAACATGAGTGACTTTACTGTAACATGAAAAGGGTAAGTTCCCTGAGTCCCTGTACTTTAAGACTTCTCAGTAAAGATGAATGTGGTCCAAAGAATCTTCAAGTGAAGATGCACATTTGTTCTACAGAAACCCTCTACTAATTCTGTCATTATCCTATCAGGAATCGCTGGTTTGTTATAATATTTATATAATACTAGGGTTTGCAAAGCACTTTACAAATATCATCTCATTTGATCCTACAACAACCCAGGAAAGTAGGTGCTACTGTTATCCAAGTCTGAGGTGAGGTCTGAACTTCTCTTCCACAATTGAGGTGCAGGGCTCTGTCCACAGTGCTAGCTAGCTGTCCATCACCAAGAGGCAGAGGCACCAAGAGCTTTGTTCTGTCGTGTGCCATACATGGCCTGCCATTTTTGGCATAATGAAGTCCCGAATTCCATGGATAATTCTGCAGTTCCCAATTCAGGGCAACAAAATAATACGTAACAATTTCAGACAATAATATATTCAAGTACAAATAAAACACCAAGCTTGCAGTCCGCCACTCTTCCTTCCCGCTCTGTGACATTCTTGCAAATATGACACATTCCCTACTCAAATCCTATAAAGAAAGTTTCCATTGCTATCAAAGAACTCCCTCCCTTTCTGAAATACTTTGCTGCTAAACTCCTTGACATCCGCCTCTGGTTTGTTTACCAGCTCTTCCTCCTCCTTACTTAGCAGTCCAGCAGGGTGAGACCTTCTTGGTCCCTTCTGCTTTCTGGCTGAAGATGATATGCTCTGCTCTTCTCTATGATCACCCAAGGCTGCAGCTAGAGCTGTATGCTTCTCCTTCCCCAATATCTGAGATACTCTGTCCCTAACGTTCTGACTTCTTGGATTTTTCCAACCCCTAGGATTCTCTTTCTCCTGCAAAGCTGAACTGTAATTTTGGCCCTTATGACAGAGGTGTGGCAGGGTCTCACATCCTGATATTGGCACTGATCCTGAGACAAGGTGACCTGTAGAGGTTGGCAGTGGTGGCTGCTCCCGTAAAACCAGTTGCATCTGTGGATGGTAGATGATCCTAGCCTTACCGAGGATCTTCTGATCTTGCTTTATTTCCTGCTTCAGTGTGGGAACAAACTTACTCTTTAAAACCCTTCTGATCACATCAGTGCTGACTCCAAAGCCTTCAGCTAATCTGGGCACTGACCAGTCCTCAGAGAATTCCTTGTGCAAATACCTAGAGAGAATGAATCATATTCTAAGCTGTGATGCACACTAATATCAGCAAAATTCACAGTTGAGGAAGAATTAGTAAGGCTTCTGAAAGCACAAAATAAGATCTTCCTATCATTAGTCCCAACCGAACTGGCTCAGTGACATGAGAGAAATGGCTTTCTCCATCCTTGTATGACTATGGTGCCACCTAAATAAACAGCCTCCGGACACATATAGATCCCAACTGCCTGCCTCCAACAAGCTGTCACAACCCTGGAAGGGTAACTAACTATATGCCCCAAGCCCTAAAAGGCTTTGTCATCTCCAAGATCTCCCAGAACCATGCCCTAATCCCGCCCAGGCCATGAGAGGCCTTAAGTTTCTCATCAGGATTCTGAGGGCATCAGAGACTACAGAAGATGGCATCATTGTTCTTACCGGATCTGTTCCATGGCTTTCCTACTCAGGGTCCTTTGGGGGGCACCTGAGGCTTCCATCTGTCTGCGGATTTTCTGGAATTTAATGTTTTTCTTCTGTTGTTTCAGATCTCTGGAAGAGAAGAACAGATGGCAAAAGATTGAGCAACACATCCCCCAATCAGTGCGCTGCCTTTGTGTACACACAGTCTATCTCCCTTCATGCCTCGGGCATGTTCACCTGGCCCATTCAGGTCACTTCACAGCTGCCCACACATGCTAAGAAAACCTTATACCTGAAATACCCCTTTACTTGTTTCTGCTTCCAGAATTTCTATCTATTTGTCAAAAGCCAACTCACATGTCATTTTCCCCATGGCATTTTTTGCCCAGGTTTCTTTCAGTCAGTCTCTCTTATTTGAACTCCAGCGTCATCCTTGATGTCTTTTTTTGTGCACTTCACATATTCTATTGTGTGCTGATGGTGATGTATGTCTCTCCCATCTTCCCTACACCTTAATTCATTCAGCAAACCTTTAAGTGAATGCACAACATTGTGCTTTGTACTGAGAAGATAAAAAATTCAGGTAAGACACGGTATCTGGCCTCCAAGAGCTCAGAGCATAGCAAGGGATCATATTTAGCACTGAAATGGACCTTGGAGGCATCTAGCTCAACCTTTTTATTTTACAGATGAAGGAACTCAGGTCCAGAGATTTTTAAGTGACTTGCTTATAGTCACACAAGTAATAAGTGGCACAGTCAAGATTTAAATCAAGGTCCTTCTAACTCTAAATCCAGAACTCTTTCCACTTTGCTAATGCATTAAAGAATTGGAAAATAAAGTGCTAGATGAAGCCCAGGTTGCTACCTGTGAACAGGAAGAAGAAAGGCTTAATGCAGGAAGTGACATCTGAATTGGGATTTATAAGACAATTAAAGGAACATATCTGTATAGCTGAAAGAGGCCTCGAGTCCAACCACCTCATCTTACAGCTGAGGAAACTGAGATTAAGTGACTTTTCCAAGGTTACATATTATAATATTTGAACCCAAGGCCTTTGGTTACAAGTCAAACCTTTCCATGGGACAGAAAGTCAATAAGTGAAGAGGAAGGAAGACATTTTAGGGAAAGGGAACAATGTAAGCACAGAGAGTTAGGAGAGCATAGATCTGGGAGGGAGATGGATAGCTGCTCAGGTTGGCTGGACAGTAGGCATGCCTGCTACCAAGTGGTATATTGTAAGATAAACCTTGAAGGAGAAGTGGCACCAGATTGTAGATGGTCTTGAATTCAAAGCAAAGAGTCTGAACTTTCTTCAGGTGGTACTCACAAGTCATTTTAGATTTTTCACAACAAAACAGTGACATGACTTCATCTATACATAAGCTTATTCTGACAGTGAGAAGAGAGGAACTGGAGAATTGATACTGGAAGACTTTTTAAAAAGCTATCGCTCTTATACCAAAATATTCATAAAGGCTTTTTTTGTAACAGTAAAAAACTGGAAACAAGGCCAGTCGTTTCAGGAATGGCTAAACAAATTGTAGTACGTGATGGACATCCATTATGCCATAAGCAAATAAGTGAGGAATTCAGAATAACATAGAATATTTGCATGAACTAATGCAAAGAAAGCAGGAACAGAATAATAATGCCTGAAATATGTAAATGAAAACAATACTAAAAAGTATATGAGTTCAGATTAAATAAACTGATTGATTTTGGTCTCAGTACTTTTCCTCTCAGTAGAAAGGCTGGTGGCTACTGATATAGAATGATGTATGAGCCATCACAGGCAGCTGTATCCATTGGTTTTGCTAAAGTCTTTTTCTTTGTTAAACAAGAGGGTTCTTTGGATGATGAGGCATCCTGACTGTGTTTAGAAAACATAAACATTTTAAAAGAGGTTTCTATAATAGTCCAAGAAGGTAATAAAGACAAGCCTCGAAGAAAGGAACGAAGATCCATGAGATGGAACTGACAGGGACTGACATGAAACGAGGAATTCCCAGGATTTAACTGAGTGCATGATGGTGTCACAAACAAAAACAAGTCAGAAAAGAGATAAAGTTTAAGTAAGAAAAAATATTCAGTTTTAGAAATGCTCAGTTTGTAATACTCACAGGAAATCCAAAATAGTTACCCTATAAGGTAGATGGGGATGTGGAGTTGAGAACCCACAGTACTAACCAGAATTAGATATAACAACATAGAAAGAAAAGGAAAAAGAACCAAGGATAGTTGGGGGCACATTCACATTAAAGGTTTTAGAGGAGCCAAGCAAACAGAGGTAGGAAGAAAACTGGAAAAGTAGAGTACCAAGTATGTCAAGTGCTACAGCTAGGTCAAGGATGGTAAGGGCTGAAAAGAAATCCATTGCATTTTGTGACTGGAAGAATCACTGTTGACCTCTGAGAAGCTTCAAGGGATTAGTGTGGGAGCTGAAGTGAGATAATAAGGATTCGCAGAAAGTAGAGAGTGAAGAAGAGGTATAAAGAGGCAACTTTTTCCTGAAACTTATTGGTGAAAAGGAGAAAACTGGCATGGTGTTACTAGCAGATGGGCTAGAAAGGTCAAAGGGAAGCAAGCAGAGGAGGGGATGATGGACCCATCAAGTCTCAGTGAGGCAGAGAAGTAACAAGTTACCCTGTGGCCAGAAGGAAAGGGAAGGGTGACGACTGGCAGGTTCCGAGGAATGAAGGCGGGCGCCTGACACAGCCAAGGCTGGGCTGGCTTTATTTTTTTGCTGAAGTAGAAAACTGTCACTCATGTTAAGTGTAGGAGGTGGAAGAAAAAAGTCTGAAGAGGGAAACGGCCCGTGAGAACAGAAGTGCTGAAGGGCAGCTAAGGCGGAGCGTCCATGTAATGCTGTGACTCGCCTGGAAACACAGACGAGGAGTCGTAGCTGGCACTAGCTAGTCGGAGGCCGTACATGAAGCCAAGGTGGATGGGCCGGACCTAGAGGCCAAGGGCGGGCTCGGGAACAAAGGGCAGGGTTCCGGAGCCCTCAACTCCAAAAGGGGCCCTCCGAGTGAAACTGTATTAAACGACATCAAGCAGTCGTCGAGGTGGACGCTGGCGTCCTCAAGGCGTCGGCAGAAGGACCCCTCAGGGAGAAACCTAAAACTTCTCCGTAGACCAGGCTCGCGGCGGAAATAGAGGCCGGCCGTCTAGGTGGAGCTTGCGGACCTAGAAGCGGCAGCGGGGCCCGCGTCCCTCGGTCCTGGCGCACCGCGGCCGTTACTCGGGGCCCGCGTCCCTCGGTCCTGGCGCACCGCGGCCGTTACTCGGGGCGTCATCGTCCGTCCGTCCGTCCGCCCGCGGGCCCCCGGGAGGAGGAGTCCCAGGCCGCGACCTCGGTACCTCTCCGGTACCTCTCCAGTACCTCTCCAACTCCTGCAGCTCCCGCTCCGGCTCCCAGTCCGAGTCCGGGTGGTGCTCGAGGTCCTCTAGGCCAGGCCCGGCCCCGGGCGGCCCCGCCACACCGCGCACCACGAGCCGAAACCACGCGGGGGCGGCGCGCAGCCGCCAGGCCGCCCGGAAGCTGCAGGCGGCGGCCATGACGCCGGCACGGTCAGGCCGGGCGGAGGAGACCAGGAACAGGCCCTCCTGCGGAGCGCCCGCGGAGGGCCCGCGGAGGCTGGGGCGGGACAGGAAGCGGAAGGGGCCGGCCCAATCCTGAGCCCACCGGAAGGCCGCCCGGCTCGGGCGTGTCGTGACGGCTGAGGGGTGGAGCTCAGGGCAGCCCCCGTGGAGGGCGGGGTCCCCTCTTCCGGCCCCTGAGACGCGAGACGCCAGGGCGAGTCAGAGGCGGGAAAGGAAACGCTATAAAACTTTAATAAAAAGACGGATACAATTGCAAAGAGCTCAGTCTCGGCTCCAGCCGCGGCTTCCTCGAGCTGCCCCGTCGGCTGCGGGCGGCCCTGGCGAGGCGGCGCGCCCCTCCCCGGCGCACGCACGGGCGCGCGCACGCCAGGCCTCACGTCGCCCCGCCCCGCGCCACGCCGACGTCCTCGGGAGCGCTGGCAGCCCGCGCCCCGTCCCCGGCTCCGCGCGGCTGGGGGCTGGGGGCTGGGGGCCCCGCGCCGAGGTCCGCTCTCTTCGGCCCAGATGGTGCCTCTGCCCTCTGCCTTCCAAGGACCAGGAGGCTCATTCTTCCGGCCCCGGGCTCAGGTGCATCACCTGGGGGACAGAGGGGACCTGAGCCTGGAGGCCTTGGGCACGCACGTCATCGCAGCGGAGCCTGCCCGGCCGTGAGCCCGCCGGCCCCCCTACCTGTGGTGGCCGATGTTGAGGAGGCCCAGGGGGTTGGAGTGGCGCAGGAGGGGCGCCGAGGCCGGGCACAGCGTCAGCTCGCGGGTCGCGGCCCTGTGCCTGGATTCCGTCATGGAGGGCAAGCTGCAGCCGGCCCAGGAGTCACTTGCATCTCTCTCGGGGTGCAGAAGGTAGCCCTGCCTTGGGGTTAGGGAGGGCGGCACTGATCCTGCCAATGCCCGGTTCATGGCGTCTGGCCTTCGGTTGGTCTGGCTGTCTGAAATGGAAACGGGGCCTGAGGGTCTGCGAGCGCCCCCTCCCTTCCCCAGGGAGAGCCTCCCTTGCGTTCCGCTACCCAGGCCAGGCTTCCCAAGTCATTTCCCTTTTTCCTTGTGATGAGTGAGAAGACGTCTTTCAGTTATCCCCTTTGACTTGGGCTTTTGATTTCTCTGGGCTCATCCCACAGCCCTCACTGCTCTGCGCTTATTTACTTACATACCAACTTCCCCATCTAAGGATTTCCCATCCCCACTGTCCTAGAAATGCTCTATGGCATGTGCCCGAAAGAATTCATCCCAGAGTGCTTGAAAGAACCTGACAAGGTGGGAGAGGCTGAAGTCGTTGAGAAAGGATGATTACAACCCTACAGAGCGTCTTAGACAAGTGGGAAAGACAGTGGCCAAACTGGGCATTGGGGAAGACCTGCCAAGAGCCCTTTACTGACAGTTTCTCAGATGAGATAGTTAGGTACTTACGGCTATCATGCTTGCCTCGAACACTGGAAAAATAACGTCTGCCTGACTTCTTCATTGTAAGTGAGCAGGAGCCGCTGCCTGAAGAAGAGGTACCTAGCCAGTTGAGGTTCTTGGGCTGCAGCTGGCACTGGGAGGGGTGGGGGATGGTTGTTCTCATGTTTGACAGTGGACCCAGGATGTTGGGGATGAATGTGTGAGTCCGAACTGGTTGTATGAAGTTAGAGCCCAGTTCTGGGACAGACCCTTCTCTTAGAAGGGACAAAGGGACGAGATTCACAGACTGCACTTCTCGGTTGCCAAGCCCATCTTGGTGAAATCTAGCCTAGAAGAAGAGCAATGCCTTACTATCTTTGTTGGGAGGAAGGACATTTGGGAAGAAAGAGGTGGCCAAAACTGTTTCTTCTAGCAGAATCACTATCCAACCAGCTTTTCCTTTTGACTACACCGGCAGGTCCAACAAAGTTTTTTTGCTTTTTACCCACCCACTTCTCTTTAGATCAGGATCTTAACAAAACCAAAATAAGGACCTAGGCAAGGACAGAAAATATACTTTCCTGCATTTGAAAATTGTATTCCTCAGAGGATTTGAGGCTATACTGTAAATCAGAGGTGAAACTTGCAGCTCCCTAATGCGGCCCTAACTAGATTAAAACGTCATTGAGAAGTGTTTAACAAAATAAATAAAAATACAGTACAACACAGGTGATGTTAATTTGTTGTGTTCTAAGTCACTATGCAGCTGCAGAGATGCATTTCTATTTGAGTTTGCCACTAATTCTGTAAATTCAACCTAACTAATCACAAAACATTAACATGCTATGAGGAGCAGATTTTTCTGCCATTATAAATATATGCATTTATTTAAAAATAATATTTTGTTGTACTCCCTTACCCCTAGCTCAAAGATATTGCGTTTTAGGTGACTGCCTATTTTGTTTAATAATCCTGATTCTGAGCCTTGGCAATTCTGGAAAACGAGCCATTCAGAAGTCACAGAGAACTTCAGCATTTAAGGCTTTGGCTTTGATTTCAGTGTGGCAGGAGTATTTGGGGCAATACCCTAACCTCTCCAAATAAAAAAAAGAGGATATTATCCTGATTAGGTAGCATAGGAGCCAGCTGCTCCTTAACTGTACCCAAGTGTGAAGGAACACAGGATTTTGGGGTCAGATGTGCTCAAGGAGTTAAGCACATATTGCTTCACTGACTCTCGCTGTGTCTGGCATCATCCCAAACTAGCCAACCAGCATTATCCTCTAACACACTCTATAGCTCCTTTTCCCCATGCTATATAAGCCTGTGAAAGGGCTCTCACCCGATTAGTAGGGAATTTATTCTGGGATCGCTGAGTGGGGTGCAGCATGCGGGTAAGCTGGTCTACAATACCAAGACTACGAATAAGGTTCTCCCTTTGAAGAAGGGACTTCATCCGCTCCAGCTCTTCCTCCTCCACAATTTCTTGAGGCTGCATGGTGTCCACCTGGACTGCTGGGAGCTATAGAAAACACAAGCGATAAATGAAAGGCCCCAAACTCTCAGCAAAACCTGTTGCCATTAGTGGGCCTGCATAACACAAGCTTATCTCCCCGTACTTCTCATCACAACGACATTCTTCGTTTTCCACCCACCACTCCCAACCTTATCTTCCCCGCTTGTGGCTTGGCTGACCATTCATCTATTTTTTTGTACCACGTACCAACTAGCATGCTACTCATACAACCCCAAATTTCCCCTTGGTAATAGGTTTACCCTTTCAGATTTAAATATCTCTCCTCTTTCATTGCTTTCCTATACCTGAGCAAAATTTTTCTAGAAGATCAGGTTCAATCTACTGATTAAATCAGAAGTTTAAAAATTATTTTATATCTCACAATTTTCCCACATTCCTGATTTTACTACTGAGGAAGCCTGGTGTAGTGGGAAGAGCAGGCCGAGAGAAGTCCTGAAACATGGGCTCTTGTCCACTCTGCTACTTATTTGGTTGTAACATTTGAGCAAATCATTTAACCTTTCTAAGCCTCAGTTTCCTCATCTGTGAAATGAGGAATTTTTACTTTATGACCTCTCAAGCCCCTTCTAAATCTCAGAGTAACTACTTGTGTTATTAAGTTTAAGCCAATGACACCTGCTTTTCTTGGTTCCTGGACCTTATATAGCTCAAACGAGTAGGCAGGCCCTTGGGCCCTACCCTGGACCTGTTCTTTTCTCCTGCTGATTCACCCTGGTTGACATCCTTATTTTCTTTCTTTCTCTTGTTGCCTGTGGCCTCAAGCTGTTCCTGCTTCAGGCGGATCTCCTCCAGTTGCTGCCTGGCAAGACAAAGCAGTCTCAAGGTACTAGAGTAATGGAGGAGGGTAGGAAGAATATGTGTATAGAGATTCTAAACTGAGATTCCCAAAATTGATAAAAGTAGGGGGTTTGGGGTGGTGGTGGAGAAAGCCAATGGGAGCCTTGCTAACACAACCTACATCTGAATGAGAAATTAGAACCTGAAAGAAAGAACAAATCCATTCTTTTAAGCTTCTGGCTTCCTCACAACCACTGAGTAGACATTAGACCCCAAAAGCTGAATGTTCTTCCCTCATACTAGTATGATTATGAGAAGCATGAGCAAGTCCTTAGTCAAATCAACAAGCTCTGAGGTTACAAAGAAAGGCAAAAAAAGTTCCTGCTCTCAAGGAGCTCACATCCTAATGGGGGATACAACACATAAACTACTGTGATCTACATAGCTGGAAAATGGGAGGTAATCTCAGAGGAAAAGCTGTGGGGGGAGGGGTGAAGGAAGGAATTAGTAAGGGTCCCTCTTGAAGAATCTTGAGGGAAGCTGGCAGATAAAGACAAGGGTTCAATAGCTACCAGAACCTTTATTGTGTGATAAATTATGGATTGAATGAACCCCAAAAGTAGGAAGGCTGCTGAATGAATGGGATAGAGGAAGACTGGAAATGGTAATGAGGAGAGCAAAAAGTATTCCTATTCTCTGAGCATGACCAGATTTGCGGGGCCGGAGTTGGAGTATGAGTGAAAGTACAACTGGTGCTGGACATGGTGACCAGGGATGATGTGTCGTCAGAAGGGAACAGGTCTCAGTATCAGAAGATGGAAGGAGTGAGATAAGAAAGAGTTTAAGATGAAAGCAAGTTTGGTAAATTGGGTAATGTACCTGGCACATTCTTCCCTTGCTTTAGAGGCAGCAGTCTCCTGGAAAAGGGAGCCATTGTGCTTGAAGAAGGGTGCATACTTCTCAGTGTCTGGCCCAGGGTAAATACGCCGGTAGCCACCTAGGTGAGAGTTCTCATACTTCTCCTGGTCCAGCATTGCTGCATTTGATGACTCCATTTGTTCTCGTCTGTGGAAATCATGCTTAGCTTAGGGAAGTGTATATGTTTGTGAGTGTTTGATTCAGGGTGTTAGCCTGAAAAGATTTGTCTCCCTACCTTCCCACCTGCCAGTTTGAAACCTTAGTCCAGAACCACCTTAAAGATATCTTAAATCAGCCAAATCCAATGTGCCTCCTAACAGAAAACCCCTCTGTGAGCCAAACCTACTTGTGAGATTATAAAGTCATCTATAGTTTGGTGCTGCTGAATTTACTAATTGTGGCAGGGCCAGTCTACTTAGCATTGAACAGGTTATTTTTTGGTTTTGCCTTTTGTTTTTCTAATGCAGAGGGGTATACTAGAGGAAACATACTGCTACTTTTATGTTTCAGGATAGCAGCAATTATTCATGGCTTCATGAATAATTAAATCAGAAATTAAATGTTGTTCCAACCTGTAGAAAAGATCTAAACCACCAATCCCTGCCTACTAGGAGCTTTCACTCGAGGGGTAGGCAAATGCATGATGTAACAGACATAGGTAACTTTATACGTAAAACATCCGAATACCGGGATTCTCGTGGTTGCTGATGACACTGGAAAAGCCTCTCCTTAACTCGGCGCTTGTCCTCTTCCAGCACCTTCTTCTTGTCACAGCCTCGTAGGTTGATAAGGTTCATGGCATCACCAAGAAGTGCATCCTTCACTTCCCGGTCAAGGCATGAATCTGTGGTGAAGCTCGGAGAGTGATTGACCTATTAGGGAGAGGCATGATCCATCCCCTGCCCAAGTCCCCCTAGAATGCTAGGGATAAGGGAAACCTCATTACAGAGATATTCCTTTCAGTGGCTAAGGATGAACAGACGACATCTGATTTTAATCAGCAACAACCAGGTTGTGACAAAGGCCCCTATAAATTTCACAGTAAGGGCAAGGCAAAGAGATTGTAACTATCAAAGTGAGGCTCATATTATAAACCAGTCAGCATCCCAAATCCAGCTTTACATGGTGGGCAAGAGGAGCATTTGCATGGGGTTAGGACCCAGTAAGTTTTGACTTCACACGCAGACATAAGCTACTCCTTTCTGCCCACAAAACTTGTCAATATAGATAGACAGGTGCGTATATGTATATGTATATAAGCTTCCTTCACTTCCTTTTCAACCACTTAACTCCATGCCTATATCGTAGACCAGGGGCTCATTGCTTTACAGGGACAGAGTTATCAATTGGACTGCTCCCTTGATCTTGGTTTTCCAACATCCTGGGGACTGTCCTCACCTCCAGCAGCCAGGGCTTCAGCTTGTGGTCCAGTAAGATGTCAAAGCCAAGGATCTCAAAGCAGGCACAAGTGCCACTACCCAAATATTGTGGAAAGCAGGTTCGATAGTTGTGTCGAAGGACGGAATGAGCAGAGATTATGGTCTTGATGATGATGTCCTCGATGTCCCCCCACAGTTCTCTTGGCTCGTAGCTGTGGTCCCTCAGCCAGGTATTGAGTGTTGACAGCTTCCTGTGAGGCCCAGTACTCAGAGGACTCAGGAAACTCTCTAACACTAAACCCATACCCTTCTGGTTTCAAAGGAAATCATTCCTAAGAGTGAGGATTGGAATCTGGGTATATGATAGTCTGTGTTGGATACAACGATGGGATTCATGGGCATACCCAGGGAAAGGGTCCAGAGAACCTGAGATAGGAGAGACTTCCTGAATGTTCCAGAGAAGCTGGCTCCAAAGAGGCCACTCATTTACCTAAGTTAGTGAGACTTTCACAGTTCCTGTGCAGGGCTGGACTGGGCTGGGGTGAGAGAATAATAGAAGTTGGAGGAGATAAAAATACCTCTTGCTGCCAACAGTTTCATCCCGGACAAAATTTTCATTGTGTTTGTTGATGGCGTAGTTGGTCAGGTGCATGCAGACATCATCCTGTGAAAGAGCCCATTTAATATTCTCAGGTTATCATAAGGAAGTATATTCCTAACCCCATGTTATATTCTTTCATTCCACTCCTCCCCCAAGATATTTGCCTATGACCCTATGGGTTTCCAAATGACTTTAAAAATTCACCAAAGGATGCTGCCACCCTTTCACTTAGGCCCTGTGATTTCTGGTATTAAATTCTGCTAAATTTATCTTTGGTTCCATCTCACCCCGAACTATTATTCTTTTTCTCAGCTATGATATTTCTCCGTACTATTATACTACTCTCAGGAAAAGCTGTCAAGTCAAATTATGAGTATCATCCTCTGGCATCCTTTCTTGTAAACGGGTAGAAATTAAAAGTTAATTTTTTCCAAGTTTCTCCAACAAAAGCAATGTTGTTGTAAGGACTTGTTGACAAGGGGAGAACACCAGAACACTGATATGTACATACTTGTACTTCAGGGCTGCCTTTTAGGTCCTCATACCAGATTGCTGATGCTGGGTTCCATGTAAGGCATAGTGGCAAAGCGGGCTAAGCCTTCTTCATACATGAAGACACGAAGCGGGTCACAGGATGTGATCAGGACATAGATTCTCATATCAAACTTGAAGCCATCAATGAGGAAGGGCTGAGAGAGAGTGATCCCCATGAGGGAAGCAAGCAGTAGGAACTAAAACTGAAGAAAGTGGAGGGCAAAAGGGTGCTGAAACCGGTCCCCACCCACATGATTCTAGGCAGATGCAATCATATTCAGTTTTGTGTCAAGAACAAAATGGTAATAGCGAGTAATGAGAGGTCAGTGGTCTAGATTCTAAATCAAACTCACCTTGGATATGTACTGCTGACAGATCATATGCTCTCCTGGTTTGATCTCCCGAGGATTCCGGGTGATGAAGATGCCACGTCCCTGGCAGCCACTGTCTGGCTTACAGATGTAAGTACGAGTTTTCCGCTGACGTCCATGGTTCTGAAAGTCCCCGTAGCTGTTTGGCACAGTGCTAGTGATCAGAAAGCTTCTAGGTATGGTTGCTGCTCACCCGTAGGATCCTTTGAGTGATTTCCTCTTATTCACCATGTGACTCTTGGAACACCCGTTCTCAAGTAAGTTTTTCTTTGGCCGACTGAATTCCTCTCCTAATTTTTATCCCTGTGTGCCATTCTAACATAACAATATGAGTCTGAAAGGGGCATGGAGAACTACATTCTGACATCTATCTCAACATTAGACCAAATTTTACTTACTCTGCAGGGAGGCACCAGGTCCGGGGGAAGATATTGTACTCAGAAGGATAGAGCTTGTGCATTCGGTTGAGATTTCGGGCAAGTAGATCTTTGCGACAGATTTCTGTCATGCCTGGAAAGTGGTTGATTTTCTAAAAAAGATAGGGTCAGCCACGTTCATCTAAGCAAAGTGGTTGTTAGTTTCTTAGATTCAGACATTAGCAGAAGCAGTAAAGGAAAATGGAGAGGCGAGAGATGCAGAGAACAGAGGTTGAGTAGCAGTGCCTCTCAAGAGAGGTATTCTAATTAAAGTAGGTGTCTCAGACACTAGAAAGATGAACCATCCATGCTGCCCAGGGAATATCAGGTGAAGGGCACTGGATCTATTGCAGTCCATTTACATTCATAACTCTAGGCACTCTAGGCCCTCTAGGCCCCTTCCAACATGCTGATCCTAAAAGGGACTGCTTCTGACAGTAAAACTGCTGTATGGTTAGAACGCAAAGCAAGCAAGGGTTCTTAAGAATTTAAAAGGAAACAAAAGAAGAAAATGAAATAAACATCAACTACAGAAAAAGGGATCTTGTAAGACTACTAATCATCTAGGGAGAAAATGGCATTCAATGTGCCAAAAATAATTCCAAGCATTGAGGAGAGGGTGGTGGGACAGTTGGGACATATAAGCAATGAAGCAAAAGAAGCAGATCCTTGGATTTAGAGGTAAAGATGGATGTAATAATAAAAACAATAGCTAGGATTTATATAGCATTTTAAAGTTCACAAAATGATTTACTGGTATCTCATGGCTTCTAGAGAGTGTCTGGCATATAGTAAGTGCTTAATAAATTCTTAATCTATTCTCTCTGTCTCTCCCCGCCTTAAAACCTCATCATGCTACCATGCTGTACAGAATTCTTAGGAAGCAAAGGTTCGTTCCTCAGAAGTTTCTGGTAGTGGTCTTCCCTGAAATCGCATCTTTGAGGTACTGAACAAAGGGAAAAATGTGTATTCTTGGTTATCCTTACACAGATGGAGGTTAGACACTCTAATGCAGAGGTTCCCAAACCTATTTGGCCTACCACTCACTTTAAAAAAAAAAAATAGTACACCCCCCCTAGGGGTTAGGTTAGGTTAACTCTTATTTTTATTCAATACCCCCCAATTACACCTGAGGCTAGTGCTACCCCCCTGGATCATTCTAACATCCCTCTCTGGGTGGTATCATCCACTTCAGGAACCCAGGCAGTGGTACAGCTGCCTTCTCCTGGACTCTATTCCCAAGAAGTTAATACCTGGAACCTCTTCATGTCCATAACACGCTCCAGTGAGACAGAACAGTCAGTCCAGTACACTGTCCATTCCTCATCCTCCCCCACCTCTTTCAGGCCACAGAGTTGAGCTGCTCGTCGAACTGGAAAGACAGAAACGTCCTGACACTGACCTCCAAGGCACATGTCACGTAGAACAGTGAAAAGAGATTGTGACTGTGACCACTGCCTAAATTGTGAAGAATAAAAATACTTACTATGGGTGAGGGGCAGATTCAACACTGCAGTTTAACATATGACATTCCTACATCTATTATTCCATCAGAATACTTCTAAGATCTGTCTTCAGCAGAGAAACTGAAAACCTGGCTCTACTATAGTCAACTAGGGCTTAATTCTCCAGAGCCATTGCTAAGGTACAAGAGCCTTGTCGTCAAACCCATGCTTTAGAGAGCACAGGTGAAAGATTTAGTACCACTAGGTACCTCTCACCAGATGCTAGGAAAGAAAAGAGTAAATAGTTTCCTCAGCTGGCATTAAAAAGACTTGAAGTTCACACAATCATTGGTAAACCCATATGGCAATGAGTTTATGAACTGCCATCTGACAGGTACTCCCTTATTCTGTGTCTTCCCTTTTTTTATTCCTTTTTCCTTTCCAGGTTGTTTTTTTTTTTAATAAATTTATTTAACTTTTTACATTCTTTTTCACAAGATTTTGTGTTCCAAAATTTTCTCCCCATTTGTCCCCTCACCTCTCCCCAATACACTGAGCATTCTAATTACCCATATCACCAATCTGCCCTCTCTTCTTTCATC
>CM053769.1:556884515-556921301 GCA_028658325.1 Potorous gilbertii
TTCCCAGCCAGTTATTTGACTTCTGAGAGTCCTCTCCACCCCCGCCCAGATCCACCCAGCTAGTGCTTGGGGTCTGAGATTCAAATGCTGCTCCCCAGCCTCAGGGCTTTTGGCGGCAGGCCTGGCTGCTATTCAGGGTAAGATTAAATCAGGTTCTCAGGTGGGGGCAGGGCTGCCTCCCAGGCTCAGTTCTCTCAGGGGGTTTATGCAGAGATCTTCTGTAATGGAGCTCCTGCCTGCTCCAGGAGCCTCTGCTGCCTCTGCCTCCTGAGGGGGCCTGAGTCCTGGAGACACCCTGCTCCCCTCTCAGCCCATCTCTCTCACTGACCTGTGAGTCTGTGGGTGGAGGGACCTTCGAGGCTGCTGGAGATTCCATTCCTGAAGCCTGGTCGGATCTGCTCGCTCCCCTCAGTGCCGTGCGGCCGGGGCGGGGCAGGGCAGGGCTCCGATCCTGTCCAGGGCGTGATGGACCTTTGGGATCGGTTTTTCAGGGCTCTCTGGAATGGAAATCTCCTTCACTGTGTTGCTGCGTGGCTTCCACTGTTCCAGAATTTGTTGGGAGTTCTTTTTAGAGGAAATCCATGGGCTGTGGGTTCGGAGCTAACATAGGGTGAGTCTTTCTATTCCACCATCTTGGCTCTGCCCCCTTCCAGGCTGTTCTTGATGGTTTATTTAACTTTATTTCAGTCAAATAAAAATGTGAAGGTAATTGGGGTACTATGATTTCTTGTAGGCTTTTATCATCTGTTGCACCTCCCTAAAAGGCCTGGCATGCCCATTTCCCACATCCTCCAATAGAAGCCTATTGTCCCAAATACCTCTTCTCCCTTGATCCATATTAGAGTTTTAAACTGACTTAGCATCTGTCTGTCTGTGTTCATCCTTGGTTTTTGAAGAAGACCATGACATCAGAGAAATGATGACATGACTTGCACTTGACTTTGTTTTGAGTGAGGGAGGGCTGTGCAGGTCACCAGCCTCATGTTTTCCTCTTGAGCCATTGGGTCCAGTGACCAGATATCACCATTGTATGAAAGAACCTTGTGTGGGTTATCTTAGTGATAATTTTTTTTTTAAAGGACTGGGTTCTCAGTTCAGTTTCTGGGTGAACAATGCCTAGACTGAATTAATACTTAAGTCTTATTAGAGGGATTCATTTCTCTGGGAATCATTCTTACCTCTCCCGTCAAACCTGATAATTTCTACCTACAACCTGTGGAATTGATTATTCCACTTAACAATTATATCAGCTGTCAAGTGCTAACCTATAGCCAGTCTATTCATTCAATAAACATTGTTAGCATTCATAGATTTAGAGTTGTAAGGACTTTTAAAAGTCATCCAGTCCACCCCTACCCCCTTATTTTGGAAGTGGAGATTCGGACAGATTAAGCAACTTCCCCAAGGCCTCACAGGCCTGTAAGTGGAAGAGTCTGGATTTAACCAGTCTTTTCTGACTTCACTTTCTTTCCACTACATCATACTGTCTTGTATCTTGATCCTATCCTTCTTTTCTCATCTAGGACCTTATTATCTCAATCATCTTCACCACTGACTCTATCTGGAAACCGGCCCATTTATCTCCTTCCTAAAAACAGTTCTCTGATCCCCAACCTATCTTTCTCTAATGTAACTATATCTATTTAAAGCTCAAGTAAAATGCCTTATCCTCAATATCTTTTCCATGGTCTCAGTGACTTCTCCTGGTCTCAGTGACTTCTCCCCTCCTGTGAACTTTTGCCTTTTGTACTTCTCATATGCTTTTACGTTCTGTATTATAATCACTTGCATACCTCTCTTCTACTCCACTTAAAGCTTCTTAAAGACAAGGCATCTAGCCTTATTATTTTGTGCTTAGTTGAATAATTTAGTTATTAGTTTGTGGAGTAATTTAATGGAACTTAAAAGCTGAAGCATACCCAGAGATTAAGGTTATGTCAGTACTGGTGTTATCCAGTACAACTTAGCAGGAACCTTCCACGGAAGGAAGCTTACTGCTAACAGACCCTGTCTTTTGGAGACTATGATGGGTATTTATAGCAGCAGCATGCATACCGGAGAAGGTAAAAAAGCTCTTACGGAGGGCAGCTAGATGGTTCAGCGAATGGAGCACTGGGTTTGGAGTCAGGATTACCTGAGTTCAAATCTGGCCTCGGATTTACTAGCTGAATGGGGCAAGTCACTTAGCCGTGAATGCCCCCATTTCCTCATCTATAAAATGAGCTGGAGAAGGAAATGGCAAACCACTCCAGTGTGTACCAGGGAGGCCTGAGGAGTAGGACCCGAGGGAACAACGAAAAAGTTCTTACCACTCTCATACTTGCAGTTGGTCAGGTTGATAGTCAAGAGCCTGCAGTGGAGGGAGATGCAAAAACACGTGAAGTTTAAAAAGACAGAAGGAGGGTAGCCTGGTGGGTAGAGCAGGACCCCTGAGGAGCTCCCCAAATTCTCCTGTCAGCTGCGGGGGCCCCAGAATGGCCCAGGCTCAGTGACGGAACGCTCCGTCCCGGCCCGGCACCTGCCGCACGTCCCCAACCTCTCCCCGCACGGCCCCTGGGCCGGGCCTGCCGCGCTCAGAATCGTGTCATGCACCTGTCCACCCCAGAGTCCTCAGCGGGGGTCACCCGCCGCCACTTTAAAGTCCCAGCCTGGCCGCAGCGCCCGCCCTTCTGCACAGACTGGGCTACCGTCACCGCCCAACAGAGACGCCGGTCCTCTCGGGACTTGGCGGTGTCGGGCACTAAAAACCATCTAAGCGATGTTTATCGTAAGGGAACGTCCAAGCCGTTCTGAAGACGTAAGAGGGAAAGCGTCAAGTTCGCGCCCCGGGTCCGGCCCAGGGATCGCCGGCGGGGCGCTCGTTACCTCCGCCTCCGCCGCCTCTTTTTCTTGCCCACGTCCGAGTCCTCCGGCTCGGAGGGGGCCGCGGTCTTCTTCTGGAACTTCTTGACGGGGGCGGAGGGGGCCCCGTTGCCCCCCGCCTCCGCGCCGGCCTGCTGCGAGGCCCCGGCGTTGGCCGCGCCCCGCTTGAGGCTTTCCTCCTCCGACTCCTCCTCCTCGCCGTACTCCTCCTCCGATTCACTGGTTTTGCAGACAGCATTCTCCATGCTTGCAGACTCTGCGGCAGAGGCGGACGGGTTGGGGGGGCTGCCCTGACCCCGAGGCTCGCCTGCAGCCGCTCGCGTGGGGGCCTTCCCCATACGCGCACACACAGGCTACAGATTCGGGGGCGCCGGCGAGCATAGCGCCGCGGCTGGAGCGAACTCGGGGGGTGACGGCGGCGCTCGCTCCGGGCCGGGCGGCCGGGGAGGCCAGGGAGCGGAGACGCCGGGGCGCCCCCCCGCGGCCCGCCCGGGCAGGGCACGCCGCGGGGGCGGGCGAGGGAGGAGGGGCACGACTTTTAATTGGCTGGAGTGAAGGGATGCTAATCACCGGAGGCTCCGCGAGTGGGGGTGGGGGCAGCGACCCGGCCCGGCCCAAGTCTCATCCCCTCCCCTCGCCCGGCGCTTGACTCGTCCGTCTCCCAGGCTGTGGGGAACCACCTCCGGCCGCTCTCCCCGCCCCGGGGCTCTCACCTAGCACTGAGACCCCGGCGGCGGCGGCGCCTCCACAGGCTCGCAGCGCCGCCGCCGCCGCCGCCGCTGCCGTCGCCATGGACACGCCTCAGCGAAGCATTCTGGAGGGGCGGGGCCTCTCCCCTAGGCCACACCCACCCCGGCCTTCGCCGCAGCCATCTTAGGCCCCGCAGCCGGAGGTCCCGACTCCGCGGCCCTCGCGACTACACTGACGGCGGCGGCCGCCTCGCGAAGCTAGTCGTCTTTCCGAAGTGCCCGTGAGGCGCGCTAGAACTTGTAGTTTCTAGGGAGCCAGACTCCATAACGTCGTTAAAGGCCTGAAGGGGCTCACTGCCAGACGGCCCCGGCGTCGACGAGCTTCGGCCGGAAGGGGGCGCCCGCCGGGCCGCGGTGGGGGGGCAAGGGGGAAGGGGAGGGGTTGTCAATTACACGGTCCGAGGGCTGCTGCTGGAAGACCCGGCTTCTCCCCCCTGCTGTGGCCGTTAATGGTGGGCGGATCACTTAACTTCTCCCCGCCCAGCTCTGAAGAAAATCTAGTGGGGAGCAGTTCAACCGATATGGAAAGATCAGTGAGGGTTTATTGGAGAGATTCCTTTTCGACTTGAAGGGAGACGGGTGTGTTGCTGCAGTAGAATTCCAGAAACATTTATTAAGCACGTCTACATGTGCAGGGTACTGTAATAAAACCTACGGTCTGCCTCCAAGGACCTTGCATTCATGTACACAAATAAACAATACAAGATAATGAGGAAAGAGAGAATACAAACTAGGGGTGAGGAATGGATCAGGAAAGGTTTTCTGAAAGAAACGGCACCTCAGCGGCAGGAAGGCAAGGAAGGCAGGAATGAAGAGGGAGGGCATTCCAAGCACTGAGAGGTGTGTGGAACTGTGAGGCTGGAAACACCGAGCTCAGCAACAGCTGGCCGGTAGTCCACTTTGGCTGACCCGTGGTAGGTAGGCATGGAGGGAATTAATTTGAAAGAAGTTAGGAAAAGTAGGTTGGAAGTGAGGACATGGAGAGCTTTGAATGTCTGTCAGACCTCTAAGTAATTTGTATTACAGCCTAAAAATGGGATCACCGAAGGTTTTTTTTTTTTTTTACTATTTATGACTTAAGAGAAACACGCAAAGGAAGAACAAGATAAATTAGAAAATAAATTGTTGTGTTTGTCTTTCATTTTGGAAGATCATGACATCAGAGAAATGATGATATGACTTGCACTTGACTTTGTTTAGGGAGGGTTGAGAAAATAAATATCACCCAGGCAAAGTACCTACTGTGCTATGCCAGGAGGGACACCAGTGCTTCTTGAAGTTGTAAAAACTGAGATGGAGGCAGGACAGATTGCTGAATGAGATTTAGAGCGGAAGCTTCTGTCAAGCTTTGGAAATCCTGAGGTGTTTTGACAGGCAGGTGTCCTGCTAGCTCACAGAGTGCTACATTGAAAGCCTCCCCTTCCTTAACCCCAAAGCTGGACTTCCGGGCCCAGAGAATGACGCGGACACCAGTGTAGGCCAATGAGGATGGTGAGTTTCCAGGCGGGGCTCCCCGGGTCACAAATAAGTTATGTGCAATCTCCTGGTCAACGAGGTAGTTGGTGACCTGGCAGACCTTGTCTACCAGTGCCTCCAATTTTGGTCCTGGCTCATCCACATAAAATAGAAAACCAGGGGCTGGGAGTCCTTCTAGTAGGTGAATATGACCATTGGGATCTAGCGGCTGGCTTGGAGCTGTCTCTACTGGCAGTTTATGGGCTAGGTAATAACCATGCAAGTGTAAGTGGTTAACAGAAGCCAAACCACCTAGACTGTTGAAGCCCACCCGGAAGCCAGGGTGGGTGCTAAGCATGACAGCTTCCACCCCAAATTGTAATGGGTCTGGCATGAGCATCTGTGGTAGCCCTTGGGTTGGCTGTGGCACAAACAGGACATGTCCCCATTCCAAGGGACTGACATTGATAATTACCAGGACCTCAGTGCACTGGAGAGCCATCGGAAAGCCTGAATCTCGGCGCAGGCGGAAGAGGATTTCTCCTGGATGGATCTTATTGAAATTGAACTGCTGAGGGTCAAATGCCTGCTTCACACTCTGGATGTCCTGAGGGCATCTTCTCTGTACGCCCCGCTCCACGTTCAGCTGAGCCACAAAACCCAGAGGGCCAGGAAGGATTTGGGTTTTCAGTTCCCCAAGGCAGTAACGAAACAATCCTTGTTCCATCCGTTGTTTCCAAGATGACTGGAGGGTACGATCAAAACGAGACAGCAAAGGGGGACAATGGACGCCAGATTCACTAGTCTGCCACTGTATCCCTTCCACTATCAGTTCCTCGAAGCAATACACAAAATCCAACACTCCGAGCCCAACTGGGGGTCTTGACTGTTCATCACAGTCATTGCTCTGAGGTGGCAAATTTGAAGTTTCATTTATATTCTGTGGTACAGCCATACGAAAAGGGCACAGATTTCAAGTTCTATCAGGCATGGGTTCCTCCAGGTGACCTGGAACACAAGAGCAATAGAGTATGGTGTCACATTTCTAAGGGCTTTAAAAAATGTTTGGCTGCTGTGTTTGTTTGTTTTTTAGATCACCTTTAAAAGTAATTTTTTACAGTAGAGCACGAGCCCTGGAGTAAGGAGGACCTGAGTTCAAATTCGGCCTCAGATACTTGACACACTCACTAGCTGTGTAACCTTGGGCAAGTCACTTAACCCAGTAGCCTTGCTTTCCCCACCTCCAAAAAAAACCAAACTAACCAAACAAAAAGTAACTTTTACAGTTTTAGAAAAAATACTATTGTAAATCTCTTTCTGTAAAAACAGCTTTCTCCACTGCTGGGGTCTGTACATATTAATATTCCCCATGATACATAATAATATTGTAGTTTCTCAATATGTATGCAAGGCCAAAGGAAAATTGGTAACCTAATAAAGATTACAAAGCCTGTCCCATAACATTTTCCATCTGCCATTGTACCAACCCCTTGAAATTCTCACTTTTAGTTCCATGTCCCTCTAATGAGTTCAGAAACAAAGGGAGGCAAAAGTACCTCAAGTTAAAATTTACATTTATGTTTCCTGATAGCAGGTCCCCCAGTCATCTTCTCTCAGTAGTACAAAACACGTGACACTTTGGCAAGGAAGTATTCTTCCTAAGCAAGTTAGCCATGAGGCTTGAGGCTCAGGAAAGCAGAGGAGAGGACTGGCCCACGTTGAGCGTCAGATAATTGGCTTATTAATTAATTATCTATTGACCCACTCCTATATGCAGCACAAGATGTACAATGAGGAATTAGAGATGTTCCTCACCCTTCAAAGCATGTAGTTGTACAGGAGGAGATGTAAAAGAGGTTCTCATATTAATATTTACACGGTAGATGATGCATTATACAGTTTTTTAAAGAACACATACATTTAAATACTTGCTCCATCTTCATAATAAACACGCCATGAGGCAGAGATAGCAGACCAGGAGTGGGGGTACGAGTTTTGGGGGCTTATTTCCTACCCTCCCCTTTTCGGACTCCAAATGAAGTGCTCCTTCCACGGACGTGGGCGAGACCTGAGGAGTTTCATTAGAGACTTCAGGAAAAAAGGAGGGAGGGCGAAACCGACTTGCAGGAGGAGGGGTATCAAAGGAAAGCTTCCTGCATCACCCCCTCCCCTGGCTCCCAGCACAGAGGCTTCCACACGCTTCTCCCTACCCCTTCTGCTCTCCGCCAGGCAGCGAGTGCACCGCCTCTGTCCTCGCTCCCCGACTCGCCTCACCTCGGCTCTTCCAGCAGGCTGTGGTAGGTGGGTACAGGTGCCTTTTCCAAGGTCTGGGCAGAGGAAACTGGCAGCCCCACTTCCTGAACGCTTCGGGGGTCACGGATGCGCATGCGCCTCATTTAAGGGGCAGGATCATCGACTATGAGGTAGAGATCCCCTGCCTTCTCAAGGAGCAGATGGGCGGGGCCTGCCAATTAGGCCCCGCCCCCTCCAAGCTCCCGAGGGGAAGCCCCTCGCATCCCGACCCGCTCCCGCTCTGGAGCTGTCAGGTTTTAGGATCCCAGCAGTCAGGACTGACAGGGACTTTGCAGAGATCATCTTGTCCGTTCGCCTCGTTTTACAGTTTCGATCCTCCTGAGATGAGGTACCGTTGTAGGGGCGATAACTCCTCGGCTCCTGGCTCGAACCCGCATTCTTGTTAGACCCTAGAAGACCCGCACTTCCCCTGCAGTGGTACCTACCACGTGACTGCCAAGCGTGCAGCCACGTAAACACGAATCAGGGGATCAAAAAGTGAACTATTCTCCGCGCTCATCCCTGCGGTCTCCTACACCTCCAGGGAATTAATTTAATTCCCGAGCACAGCGCCGGAAGAACAGCCACTTCATAATCTCCGGGGGTCTCTCCTCGGCCTCCCGGAGAGAGTCTTTGAAGAAAGTTGTGCCGATTCTGGAGTCTCAAGGGCAGTCAGCCGGTCAATAACTGAATTAAGTGCCTGCTACGTGCCAGGAGCGGTGCTAAACACGGAGATTAAGAAGAGACAGAGACAGTTCCTGCCCTCTCCACGAGCTCACCGTCTGTTAGGAGACAAAAAGCAAAGGCGTATTTACACACAGGATAAAGCAGAGTGGTGGTGAAGGAAGGCCCTAGAATTAAGAGAGGCTAGGAAAGGCTTCCAGTAGAGGATGGTTTCTTTGCTGGGGTCTAAAGGAAACCAGAGGGGTGAGCGGCGGGCGGAGCGGAGGAAGGAGATGTTCCAGGCATGGGTTACAGTCAGAGAAAACTGCCCGGAGCCAAGAGAGGCGCCGAGAGACCAGCGTCATTGAATGGAGTACGCGTCGGGGAGTATAACAGTGAAAGGATGGGACAGGTAGGACGGCGAGAGGTTAGAAATAGCTTTGAACGCCACGCATAACATTTTGTGTTTGCTGCTGGAAGTGACAGGAAGCCCCTGGAATTTATTGAGTTAGGGGGGCGACAAGGTGGGACCTTCGATTTAGGAAGTAAACCAAGAAAGAGTACTTCACTCCAAACGCTTTCCGAAAGTCGGGGGTGGGAGGTGAGGGTGGCGGAGGCGGGTGGAAAAGCGTCTAATCGGCCCTCAAACCCTGGGGTTCACCAGAGAGGCTGTAAGTAGTTTAAAAGCTCCCGCTTTATGGTGCAATCTCCACTAATCGAAGTCCTTCGCCTTGGATCACGTGACGCACAGCATTCTGGGAGATGTAGTCCAGAGGCTTCCGATGGCCTTTCGTCCTTGTGAACTGTGGGAAATGAAGTCCTGCGTTCAGGCCCAGTTACACCTGGCTAGGAAACTGAGCCCCAGAGGCCCGTTCGTCCAAAGCCCGCACTTTTTCCACGATACTCCGCTGCTCTCTTTCTGCTAGGCCTGGGCATGACAAGCTGTCTTCTCCTAAGGCGCAGCAGGAACAGGTCCCAGGATCCCGGCTCACACTGTCAACACCTGCGCCCGTCTGGCCCTTCCCTTCCCTGCTTCCCGCCCACTAGCCTCGCGCCACGCCTGATTTTGGAGTCCTCTCCCTGGATTTCCCTCTGGGAATTGAGAACTGGCGTTCGGGCCCTTTAAGAAAGAGAGGCGGAGCCTCTAGGCGAAAGCGGAAGGGGTGTCGGAGTTGCCGCGGTTGCCGCGGGGACTGGGCGGGCGGCCGGGCGGGTGACGCGAGAGGCGGAAGTGAGTGGGAAAGTTGTTGCTGTCCGGGATCCGAGTTGGAGCGGCTGGTGTAGACCCGGCGGGTGTAGCCAGGCCATGGGCAGCTCGGCCAGTCAGCTCTCCAAGGAGCGGCTGACAGAGTACCAGGTGCGGGGGGGCAGCGGATGTGCCTGGGCTTACCCGGGCTGGGCGGGTGGCTCGGGCCCCGGAACCACGGGCAGGCCTTTGAGGGCCACGGCCCTTGGCGGTGCACGGCCCGTCCCCCGTACCCCGCCACGGCCTAGCCCCGCTCCTCCCTCTTCCCCCCCGCCCTCAGGGATGGGAGACCCGAGGGGGCTCCGAGGCTCCGAGTGCAAGGCTCCCCGGACCGGTGGGGGGCGGGGCAGAGGTCTGGGGGGCCCACTCCGACCATCGCCTCTCGCGTTTCTTCCAGGAATTAACGTTCCTGACGAAGCAGGAGATTCTCCTGTAAGTACCCCTCCAGCCTCCGCCTACTCAGGAGGCAGCTGCACTTGGCCACAAGACTTGGGTTTTCTCTCCTGGCTTTGCCACTGAGTGACTGTGTGACCTTAGGCAAGTCACTCCCCTTCCCTGAGGCCCAGCCTCCTCCCCCGAACAATTAAGGGGTTGGACCAGACTGCCCGACGTCACGATGAGTATTAGGACTGAAAGAAAGCTGGAGAGCGAGGTCACCAGTTACTCTGTGGGCAGGACTCCAAGGGTCGTGCTTTTCCCTCATTCTCTCCCCTGCCCTGTCCTGAGATAAGGTCTGACGCACTAGTGCCTTGTCAGCTGTAAACCAGGACCATAAAGCCCTGGGATCCTCAGATGGCCTTGCTCTTAGACCTTGCTTTTAGTTTTCTGCCCTAGCTGGCCAAGGGGTGGTGCTGTTGCCCATAGCCCTCTAGGCCATGGCCACCAAGTAAGAAGTTTCTAAATTCAGCCCCTGGCCCAACTTTGAGTTTTTGAACCAACTGTAACATTTTGCTTGCTCTGCATACTTAGAGATCAAGGCAGTTACACAAAGCTTTTTCTGAATACAAATCAATAATGGAATTCCTGAACCTTTCTTGGCAGGGGCAGAAACACTAAGAGGGGTGGGTAGCCCCTCGTTGGAGAATGGCTACATTGACTAAACCTCTGGGAAAACCTCTGAGTAGAATCCAGGCTAAGTCTAAGGACACTAGGTAGAGACTGTGGGATTCTTGGTGCAGGGAGTGAAATGGAACATTCCATGGGACCATGAGCTTTTTGGCCTTGTGATTCCCAGTGTTAGCACGGTGCCTGGCACATCGCAGGGACTTAGTAAATGCTTGTTGACTGACTGACTGGTTCCTACCACCCTCCATCCATCCGAATCCTTTCCAACTTTCAAGGGCCAGCTCAAGTTCTACCTGTTTCCATGAAGCCTTCTTTGATGATGCCAGCTCACAGTAATCTCTTTCATCCTTTGAAATCTTATCACTTGTCTGTTCCGATGCTTTGTTACATCTCTCCTATATTGTTCATAGGATCTTATAGCTTCTTGTGTGTTTTTTGATCCTGCCTTTTCCCTAACTAAACAGTAGGCTAGCTTCCCAAAGAGTTGTGAATTTAATAGAAACTATAAATCTTATTTGGTTGGTGGACTGAATGAATATTTGTGAGCTGAATGAATGAATTCTGGTTTTCTTTACCAGGGCCCACAAGAGGTTTAGTAATCTGCTTCCTCCAGAGTCTCAGAATGTGGAAGATTCTCTGAGAACCCGAGTATCCACTGAACAGATCTTAACGCTTCCAGAGCTCAAGGTGGTACCCTTCCCACAATGCTTAGTTCAGTAGTTCATTTCAGCCCCCTGTTTTGGGATCGGTGGGACATTTCTCAATCTAGTAACATCTTCTTCTTCCAGTAATTCTAGAGATGGGCAGTCCTCTGTAGTTCCCAGTACAGGCCTTTGGATATAGCACATGTGTAATCAAAGTTTAGTGGTTGATTCCCCATCAGAAACTTAATGCCCTTCTGCTTACAAGAGCCTCTCTTGCTCTAGGCCAACCCCTTCAAGGAACGTATTTGCCGTGTGTTCTCCACAGCACCAGAAAAAGACAGCTTGAGCTTTGAAGACTTCTTGGACCTCTTCAGCGTCTTCAGCGATGCAGCTACCCCTGAAATCAAATCCCACTATGCCTTCCGCATCTTTGGTAAGGACTGAAGGTACCAGGGTATCTGTAGTGAGTGGAGTGGGAGCATCATGGTCTTTTTAGCAGGGATAATTTTTTTGTCTTGGTCTTTCCTCACTAGATTTTGATGATGATGGGACCTTGAACAAAGAGGATCTGAAGCAGCTAGTGAACTGCCTCACTGGGGAGGGGCAGGACACTCAACTCAGCACCTCGGAGATGAAGCAGCTCATTGAGAATGTGAGCTTGGACAGGATAAGGAGGGAAGGGGGTATGAAAGGGGAAGACGCTGGGGCTTTTGACTGAATTTCTCTCTCTTTTCCCTGGGCAGATCTTAGAAGAGTCTGACATTGATAGGGATGGTACCATCAACCTCTCAGAGTTCCAACATGTTATCTCTCGTTCACCTGACTTCACCAGGTATCACCAGGGCCACCTGGCAATTTAGCTACCCATAGTACCTTGCTAGAAGGAGGGCAGGGGTAAGAAAAGTGGAGAAGCGTTTTCGGGGTAAGGTTAACTCGAGTCAACTCCATTGTCCTCTGGGATTGTGCCAATTTCAGACAGGTTTAAGGGAACATATTTACCAACCTCTGTCTGAGTTGACTTGATCTAGGTCTCATTTCCTATTCTCTGCCCACCATGCCTGTTTTACAGTGGATCAGTAAGTCGTCCATCTTTGTCTCTTCCAGCTCCTTTAAGATTGTCCTGTGATGGGTACTTGCAGTGTCTGGCTACACCAGTAACCCATCTTTGAGAAATTCTCTTCTATACACTGACCTCACCTGCAGTGCCAACTCCTTGCAAATGGTCGCCATGCCTGGGCTAGCCCTGGGTCCTGTACCGAGGAGTTCAGCCCCCTGGGCTCTCCTCTCCTCACTGCCATTGTGACAACACTGTTCATGTTTATACTAATCAATAATAAATATTTGGAAGTTTTGCTTACGTGTGTTTTAGGGGGTATATTGGACAGAGCCTGAGGCAGGGCAGAGAGAACTCTTTTATAGGCAGAGGAAGGTGAGGAAGGGACTGATGGAGAATTTCTGCATTACAGTAGAGCCAGACCTATATATAAAGTAGGAACATGGAAGATACCAAATGAACTTGCTCTGCGCTTATTTGGAGAAGGGTAAATTATTCAGCACACAGCACATCACTCCTATATTCAGTTGTTTTTGCCCAGTACGTGGAAATTTAAATTTTTAAAGTTCAAACTGCTGGAGCAGCTAGGTGGCACAGTGCATAGAACACCAACCCTGGAGTCAAAGACCTGAGTTCAAATCCAGCTTCAGATATTTTTTAGCTCTGTCACGCTGGTTAAGTCACTTAACCTGACTGCGTCTTAAAAAAAAAGGTCAAACTGCTGGTGGTGTGCCTAGCCTCATTCTTATAACTTAGTCATAAAGCAGACCACCAAATGTTTAAATTCTAACATCCCTTTCCCATCTGATTATGGCTTAGCAAAGCTAAATAGACTGTTGACCACTACCCTACCAGAATCTGCTCACTGAGGTGAACCAGCTTATGGAAAGTGTGAATAGATGTAGGATCAGGCTTTTCTCTGGAAGCCTTCTCCGTGCCCAAGGCACTCAGAACCAATTTTTAATAACAGCATTCAGTGTGAGAGGAAAGGCACACTGCAATAGACGAAAATTCAATTTTGGATTTTATTTAAAAAAAAAGTAAAGTGCATTTTATAAAAAAAAAATAGATACAAAACCCACATAGATTCATGGCCCTTTGACTGGGCAGTATCAATGTCCCTTTGGACAGAAACAGCACAAAGGGCCAGAGAATTATTAAGTTTGGGGAGGTTAGTCGTTTATGGAAAGTAGGAGGAAGTCCACAAAGGTCAGAGGACAAAGAAGAGTGAGGACACAGTGGTTCTTTTAGGTTATCAGGCAGGGACAGACAGCAAGTCTAGTCGTTGATGTTCAACATGAACTCCATAAGAAGTGGAATGTGCTTCTGTCTCCTCCCCTGACACAGTGATGACCCTCTCAGGTCCTAAGAAAACACAGAGAGAGCACTACTGCTCCTGCCACGTGGCAGGGTATGGCAGTAATGACAATCGTCCCATTGTCTGTAGCCTGATTGTTCTGTGGAGGTAGGGAGAAGTGTTCCCTGGCTTGGCTTTCTCACTCTCAGGGGTCCTTGGCATGGCAAGCCCAAGACTCCTTGGGAGCCTCAGGGATAGCCCTAGGTCTCTGCATTGACTGACTTTGGCAGCAGAACATGAGAAGGACTGAAAGGAGGCACATTGAAGAAGATGCATTTCAAACTCAGGCTCAGGCAATCATTGTCCTGGTACCTCCAAAATGCCCCATGGAAATGGTGTGTAAAGGAGGCGAACCCACGAACTGAATCCCTTCCAGAACAAGGCTCGAAGGAAAGTTCTTGATCACCACTCACCCCTCACGCTTGTTTCACATTTTCTTTCTCTCTTTTTTAAAAGAAAAACGTTTTCAAAAGGGCTCAGGAGAGCTATTCTATCAGAATAGTCTCTTAGCAAAAACTGAGAATGAATGAGAGAGGTCCCGGAACAAGTGGACCCCCTCTAAGCGCCTTCTGGTTGTAGATTCAATGTATGGAGCTCCAAGGTGGTCACCCAGGGCCAGCAAATCCACTTCTTTCCATTCCTGGCTGAGAGGAGGAAGCCTTACAGGCATGCTATCAGGCTTATGATCCTCTCCCCTTTGGCTGGTCTATGTCCCCAGAGATTCCCATAGGAATCTGTAGGAGGGAGCTGCTTCTCTAGCTAGCTCCATTCTTTGAATTCTGGGTGCTGTTTGATGAAAAGAGGTAGGGCTGGCCATTCTATATGGAGTTGTAGTCCCTAGAGCCAGGGTAAGCTTTTACCCATCTCCTGCACTCATACCACAGAGTCACGGATCTCGGAGCCCAGCCGCACCCGGGGCCGGGGGCATGGAGGAGATACCTCTACAAAGCTGTCCTGAATACTGAGTGGCCTCTTCTCTGATTCAGTGAAAGCTCGGAGCCCTGGAGAGCTGTCAGCAAGGGCCTGGTAACCTTTGTGATCAGGTAGGGCATTAGGTGGGCCTCCTCCATTGAGAGACCGGCTTTCAGAAGGAAGCATCACTGGGCGCGTCCTAGGATGTACACTGGCACACTCTCCCTGTTTGAGGAAGACCTTCATGCCATCCCGGTGTCGATAAAGGAAGAAGAGGGCAAAAAGTACAACAGCAAATCCAAACAGGCCACACATCAGCAGAAACTCAGTCCAATAGGTTTTGTAAGGGACCAAAGCAGCCTTCCCATTGGCAGGTGAGCTCACCCGGGAAGTATTGATGATGAGGGGGACGATGGAACCCTCCTCCCCATCTGTTGCTCCCTCAGTAGCCTCCACACAGTAGCTGGCCACCAGCTGCTGAAAGTTCTCCTCCAATGACCAGCACTGGAAAGAACCCAGCCCATCCTGGCTGCCCACCAAAAGTAGGTCCCCACTGGGCAGCACTCGATAAGAGGCAGAGTTGTTTATGGGGGCCTTGTTATGTAGCCAGTGTCGGGATGCGAGGTTGGAGAGCAATCGGCAAGTCAGGGTGTTAACAGTGTTGGGCAGGAAGTGAACTTGCTTACATGGTGTCTCATCTGCCAAGAAAACACAAGAGAAGAGGTGTTCAAAAGCTTGTTAGGGCCTCAGGCAGCTCTTCCCCTGAGAAACTCTGGGGACTGCCTTTGTTAGGAAAAATCCATCTGTCCACCCCGCAGAGGACCACTTTAGAGACCTATCTGTCCCTCAACCTCCTTGGTAGCTAAGTGCTGCCATTGTGTGTGTATTCTGGGAATAAGCAGAAAGAGGCTGAAGAGCAATACAGACTGTCCCCTGAAAAGGCAGGGGCCATGAACCTCTCACAGCTCTCCCTGCAGCAGATGTGGCCTCCAGGGCTTCCACCCATCCCCTCCTGAAATAGAAGGCCTTACCGGACAATGTCGAAGACTTGCGGCTGAATGCAGAATTATTGCAGAGCTGCTCAGTGTTGGCATCTTCAATGTCCTGCACCCACGGCCTGAGGACAAGAGCAGACAAGAGTCAATGGCCAAGTTAGAAGACGGGCCCTCCAGCTGTCAGAGGGCAGGCAAACTAGAGGACTTTAGCATCTCTGCCTAAGAGTTGACCCACCGTCCATTCCAGAGCTTAAAGATAAACAGAGGGCGGCTAGGGGGTGCAGCACACAGAGCACCAGGTCTGGAGTCAGTCAGGAACACCTGAATTTGAATCCAGCCTCAGACAGTCACTAGCTGTATGATCCTGGGCAAGTCACAGCCCCTATTTCCCTCAAGTTTTAGGTGATTATGAGGATCAAATGAGATAATTGTAGAGCACTTAGCACCATGCCAGGCACATAGTAAGTATTTTTTTGTTATTATTTTAGTTAAAGTCATTTGTGGGATTAGTTTTACAGCTTCCTACAGAGCAAAAATGGGGGAATCATGTAACATCGGATGCCATCATAGGGAGGGAGGGGGGAAGCAGAAGGAGAAAATGTAAAACTTACAGAAGTGTTTGTTGAAAACTGAAAGCAAATTAATTATAAAAAAAAAAGTAGGGGAATAAGAGACAGGTGGAATAGAGGCCAGCTTTGCAGGGTCCCCAGAGCACAGGGTTTGGGACACTGTCCCATTTGCTCCCCTTTGACACCACATCATAAGCATGACCTGAAGGAAGGCACTTCAAGAAAGAATTCAGCAGGGGAAGAAGGGATGCCGATGGCCTGGGGCAAAGGAGGGAGAAGTAATCTGAGGAGCAGCCAGTAAAGTTCTTACCGTGAGGCCAGTTCCGGCTGGTAGTGCCTGACATCTCTACAGCTTGTACCATTCCAGGCACAGTAGGGATCTCGGGACAGGATGCATTCCCCACAACTTGTATACAGGCTACAGTTAGCCACAGACACCTGAACCACAGCCGAGTAGGAAGAAGCATACAGCAGTCCCTGAAGAAAATAATGAAAGGTGATGAGAAGCTAGCAATGATGGCCTCTTGGCCAAGGACCTGATCTTTGCATACATAGCATCCACCCAGTTCTGGTTTGTAGGGTAAAAGTTTGGATGAGATTTGAGGTACCACGTGGCACAGCTGCCAACCTACAGGTTTCTTAGGTCCCTTTTCTGGACACAGCTGGATTCTATGCAGTCCAGATTTGGTACCAGGCTTTAAATTCTCCATTCCAATTCAAGGAATGAGGGAAAGAAAAAGAGAATGGATATGTGGTGGCCCAGGGACAGGTTTGGGACCAAAGTTAGCCCAATATTCTCCCTAATCCCAAAGTGGAATCCCCCTCCCTCCTCTTAACCATATTCTTGCTCACTCTTTGGGGATCCAGCAGTAAGTTCTGTACAGGGTGGCCAGGTGGGAAGAGCTGGATCTCCTCAATGATGTGCACCCTCTGCCTGGAGCTCACAGTTTTGTGGAGTCGGCCATCACCTGCAAGAGGAGAGAGGATCAACCTCCTCTTCCTAGGCGAAGGATTCCCCCTACTAGTCCCATTCCTCAACAAGGGCCCCTTCCTTAACCCCAGAGTCCAGGAAACTCACTTGTGCCCAGGAAGAGGACATCATAAGTGCGGTGCAGGCCAGGGACTCGATGCACAGAGAGGCGTTGGTAACGGGCCCGAGTCTGCAACAGCAGTGGGTTGCTACGGACCTGCTTATCCATCAAAAAGTGGTCTTTGAGGAAGTTAAGCACACGGTCGGGGAGCTGCAGAGAGGAATTTATTCTCTTTTCCCGGGCACTATTAGTGATGCACTAGAGGAAAAACAGCAAAGAAGAAAAATGTAAGCAAAGAAGAAAAATTTAAGAAAGATTAACACTCAAAAAGTATGTAGGGAAATTCTTATCCATTAGGGATGAGATAAAGAACGATTACTTTAACGGGTGTATGACCTCTCAAAATCTCTTCTAGGCCTACAGCTATGCATCACTCTAAGTACATACTGACGGATACTATATATGTATGTAGGATATATGTGTTCATCTACATGTATACATTGTACACACACATATACACAGTTCCTATTTCTCTATTGAAGGCTATATGACATACACAAAATTGCAAAATTTTCTTTGCCTCCTGAAGAAGGAGTGGGGAGGGGGCGTTGTTTTGGATCTTTTGAGTTTGGAGACAGAATAAATGGATTGAAGCCGGGTGGCTGTTGCCTTTCTTATAGAGGCCATATCGGGGTCTGCTTTGAGAATAAGGCAAAGAGAGGTGAGGGGAATACAGACCGCTCCTGGCCGGGGTGTTGGTGAATCCATCACTGTATACCACTGCTGGGTTTCTCGGTTTACTTCCTTATATAGGCCATTGAAGGCACTCTCCACATCCTGCATGGTGAAGACACATATGGCTGAGCCCCCTGCAGCTCCTTGATGCCTGCAATAGAGACGGACCATGTCTGAATTGTCATCAGGGCCTCAGCGGCAACCAGAGATCCCCCCAGACCTCTCTAAACCAAAAGGCTAAGAATCCAAGGGCAGGGTCTGTAGGCAGGGCCTCTCCCATCACCCCATGGGCTGGCCCCTAACTGAACAACAGCAGGTTCAAACGCTTTGTTTTCCCTGACTCTTCAGCTTCAAGGCCATCTGGGCTACGAATGAGAGTCCTCGTCCCACTGGGGACCTACCACTGTGAAGTGAAGACTCCGTAGAAGAGGGTGTCTTGCCAGTCCTTTGGGCTAGGGCTCAGCACAAAGACATCTTGGAGCACGTTGAAGGGGAAGCCATCAGATGGCCGGGAGCAAAGCAACTGGGTTTTCAAGAAAGATGTCCAACGTCTCTGCAATACTCTCTCCCCACCCAGATCGCCCTGTCGAGAGAGAACAATCAGGTGAGGCTTTGTGAAACCATACAGGGAGGCAACAACCCTGAGTGAGGGTCTCCAAAAGAGGAGCAGCATAGGGTCAATATGCACCCCACCCCCCCACCCCACTTTGAACTCCCAGGCCTCAGAATCGACAGGCTGTTATCCAGAAACAAGCCTACCTTCAGAGAACTAGAAAAGGCCATACTCTCAGGGTCTGCTGTCTATTCCTTTCTCTCACAGAACCCCACCACAGGCATTCTTGGCTTTCATTTCAGCCCAATAAGACATTGATTAAGCACCTCTATGAAGGGTTCTGTCCTAGGTACTGGGGCAGAGGTGAAAAACACAGTCCCTGCTGTGCTCAAGTGGCTTATGATCTAAAAGGGGGTGATATGATAGATACACAAATAAATTGGACAATAGGTAGGATTGATAAGAGCAAATGAGAGACCTAGATTTAAGAAAACCGAAGGGGGTGGGTGAGGAAGAGAAAATACACTTTTTCCCAAGAAAACTCTTCATTTTTTGTTAGTCCCTGGCCTCACCTTGCACACACGGGCAATTCGGGACACGATTGTGTTCTCAAAGAAGTCAAACTCCTTGCCAGTCTCACTGAAGAAGAAGTAGATTTTGTCATCGTCCCCCCGTGGGTTGTCCAGGCTCTCAGGAATGTAAGCGGAGCTCACAAAGGCTGGGTCTGTATGGGGTGGGAAAAGGCTCCGAGTCGGTGGATGAAGCACAAGGGGAGCCCCATGGCATCAATCCCACGAGGAGAAAGACTCTGCTCTCAACTCTCAAGGACCTTGCCAGATTCATACTGGTTGGGGAAAGTCTTCTGGCACAACCCTCCCATGCTGGCCCATTTCATTGGGCTCAGCTGTCATTCCCTATCTCAGCCTCCACCCTAATTCATCCTGGTACCAAATAATCCCTCTCTGGGCAGTCCTTCGGTCCAGGCAGGGAGGACAATCCCTGAATACTATGGTTCAGGGATGGGGGTTGAGGGGAGGAGGGAAATCTTCACCTTGAAGCCAATTGAGGGAGTTCTCAGTCTTGAGGGTGAGGCGATTCCCCTGGCTCTGAGAGATAGTTGGCTCATTCCCCTGGAAGTTGCTGACTGTTCCGGCATAGAGTTTACCATCTGCCAAGAGAAACATTCCCATGGGAACAGCCCCAGTGCAGCCCCCATTGCTGAGCCTGATCTCCTCCAAGCCTAAAGCTTCTGAATCTGTCCTTTTCAGAGTAGAGGCTGGGAAAGGAACTTTGAAGGTTCATTTTATCTTAATGTTGGGGCCCCTGGGTACCCAGATGCCCTGAATTAAAGTTAGACCTAGGAATAAAATGGATCTCAAAGAAGTCAAACCCCAGGAAAACACAGTAAACTTGAGAAAAATGTTTTATGGGTCCTTTTTAATAAAACATCACCATCACTTCCCAATCACTCCCCTCCTCCAACTGTTGTCCCCCCTGGCCGACAGCACTGGTCTTTATAACAAAGCATTCCAGTTAAGTGAAACCAATGACATTTTGGTCACATCTGACCATGTGCCACAAACTCTCCAGAAAGTCCTATGCTCCTACAGTTCTGTCCTCAGAACAAAGAAAGATCCACTAGAATTGGCAACATGGGCCTGGAGCGAATGTGCCCATCCCCAGCTTCTCAGCCAAGTCCAGACTGCCATGTCTGAAAAGGCATCATGCAGTTTTCTCAGAAGCCAAATACCCACTTTCTAAATCTCTGGAGATATACTCTGCCTTCTTCCCTCCTCCCTCCCCAGAGAGTACCAGGCACTTACCAACCATGATGGCCGTGGACTTGTACTCAGGGTCAAATGGACAGCGACCCTTCCCATCCTCCAGCAGGACATTCCCTGCTCCATCCCGCTCCAAGCTAAAGTTCTGAATGTTCTAAGGTGAAGACAAATAGGAGCATTCAGAGCCCTGGAGCAGGGCCACAGCAGCCAAGGGAGGGGCGGGGCGTGGGTCAATCAGGGTGTCTGTGAACAAGCTGGATTTATGTGGGAAAGTCATGAGAAGAGGCAGCTGACCAGAGCAGCCAGATAACTGGGTTCTGGAGGCAGGAATACTTGGGTATGAGTCTCACCACTGACACTCACTGACTGTGTGATCCTGGGCAGATCACTGACTCTCTTACATTCTAGACCAGGGCCTACCCTCTGTTAATTGTTTCCTCTTTGTCCTGTACATGGCTTGTCCCTCGTTTGACTATAAGCTCTCTAGGGCAGGGACTGTCTTTTGCCTCTTTGTGAATCCCTATCACTTAGAATAGGGCCTGACACAGTTTTGTTGGTGGTGGTTGGTCGTTTTCAGTCTTGTCTGACTCTTTCTGATCCCATTTGGGGTTTCCTTGGTGAAGATACTCGAGTGGTTTGCCATTTCCTTCTCCAGCTCACTTTACAGATGAGGAAACTGAGGCAAACAGAGTCAAGTGACCTACCCAGGATCATACAGCTAGTAAGTGTTGGAAGTAAGATTTGAATTCAAGAAGATGAGCCTTGACACCAGGGAAGTCCACTGTTCCATCCAGCTGCCTTGACGCAAAGTAAGCAGCTAATACATATTTATTAATTAATTGATCGCATCTTACAGTGCCCTCAGCAACAGACTGTGTAAGTTATAGAACAGTTGCTGATCAGCATTGACAAAGGGAATGGGGCTCAGCAGGTTGCTCCTCAAACTAGGCTCAGATTTAAGATTCAGGTTCCCGGGTTCAGACAAAAAAAAAAAGATAGGATTTTGTAAATTTCACATATACTTTATATGTTATGCATATTACATATACATTATAAATATATTTTATGCACTTCTGCATTTCTAAACTTTTTCTTTGACATCTGCTGGCTTTCGCGTGTCATCTGTGGTTTCTACAAAACTCCCCCAAAATTCCTGTTTAATTTCTTATGCCAATCCATGATATATCACAACCACAATGGGGAAAATCGTGATGTGAAGGGATAACTGTAGAGTCTTCCAGGCCCAGGGTTCTATCCAATGTTCCACCTAGCTGCCTTAGAGGACTTGGATTTAAATCCCTCCTTAGAAACTTACTACCTCTATGACCTTGAGCAAGTCACTTAACCTCCTGAGATCTGTAAAATAAGGGGAGATGGAGTAAATGAACTCTGAGGTCTTTCCCAGGTCCAGACTCGTGATCCTTCTCCCAAGTATTTTCAAAAAAAGTTGAAAAACAATTTCCCTCCATGATGACTGAAGCTGGGAGCATTTGGCAGCCTTTTCTAGTTACTCTGACCTGTTGGAGAGCTGAGATGGCTCTCCTGGGGCCTGAGGAAGGTGGATGGTGATTTGCCAGTTGTCACTTACTATGTAGGCACAGACTGGGCTGAAGGCAGCTGTACCACAGGTGTACAGATGACTGCTGTTGAATGGCTGGAGAAGCTTGATGTAGTTGTGACAGTCCCTCTAGGAGAAGAAACAAACATCACCATCCTGCACCCTGCCCCTCATTTCCTCTTTCATCATCACATACAAATACTGTGGAGTCCCATCATAATATGTAGCGGTCAGTTCTAGTTATTCCAGGGAGGAAGAGTGCATGAACCTGCCGTGGCCTCAGGCTTCTTAGATTGAATTAGACTCTTGGACACCACTGAAGTGACTGAGATGGGGGAAGATGGAGTTCTCCAGAGCAACACAGCCTATCCAAGGGAGCATCTTTGGGGATCTTGACCTTCAAAGGAATTCTCAATACTGCTCCCATCCCAACAAACTACAGGGCTTTGGCCAAAAACAAAGGGGTCTCAGAAAGTCATGAGTCAAATATGTGCTGGAATTGCTGCACATGGCTCCATGTCTTTTAGCAGCCCGATATCGAGGCCAGAGATAAGGCCTACTCCCTTCCAGAAGGGAAAATGGTTACTCTTTCTTCCTCATTGCGGTTGGCTAGGACAGAGGTCAATGGATATTTAATTGCAACTGAATAAAGTCCCTTGATATCAGATCAGAAAAGGGATTAGTCAGTACTGCTCCCCGAGGAAGACTCTATTTGGGGGCCAGAACCTCCCACAATTTGCTGCTCCTTCCTCATCCTAGAGGCACCTTTCTCTCCCCACTCTGCCCCTATTCACCTGTGAGTCCTTTCCTTTAAAGACACACTGGCGCTTCTTCTCTGGGTCAGCACTCCAGGGTAGCTAGGAGACCCCCCCACAAAAAAAAAGAACAAGGTTAATACTAAGAAAGAGGAAGGATGGTATAAAGATTCCCACTTAGTGGATCTCCAGGCCTTGGAGATTTGTGATGATGGTCCAAGAGGTTTATGCTAAAAATGCTTTAATGGTACTTTAAGTAGTAAATCATTGTAAAGAATATTATGAGTACTATACTAAATTACCCTGGGAGTTCACAACCCATTTTTTTTTATTGTGATTGAAAGGTTAGCAGAACAACAGCCAAAAGGGAACCACTCCATAGAACATTAATATTTCTTCCCACTTCTGTATGTTAAAAATTCTGATCCCAGAAGACCTAAGGTCCAATCAACCTGCCCACTTGTTCTTTCACCCTGTCCACCCTTCCCCAGATCCCTAACCATTGACTCTCTCACCTTCTGGTAGTGTCCCCCAGGCAGGAAACTGCTACTGCTGTTGAGAGCAAAGAGGGCCTCCCGGGCCCCCACGAACAGAGTTTTTCCATCTTTGCTTAACAATAGGGCTGTGTAGTTGGTGATGCCCTCTGCTTCAAACCTCAGCACAGCCCGCTCCTGGGAGCCTGGGAAGAAAGATGCTTTCATCACTAGAGGTTGGCCAAATGCTCCCAGAGTGTTGAAGAACAATTTTTGAAATGTCAGTCAGGGTCCATATCACTCCAAATTCACAATGAAATGATGAGGGGGAAAGAGAGGTTATGAGAGAGAGAATAATATTTCAAAGTCACACATACAACACAAAAGAAATCATGCTGGGGGTTATGTTCCTTGCAACCTATGTTTTTCTGGAACCATTTAAAACAATTTGCAGAAAATTCTAGGGAAATCACTTGAAAAGGAAGTTAGACTACTTGGCCTGATCAGCCATGAACACACATAACCTGCCTCTTGGGACAAGAGGACCAAAATCCAAGTTGTTTGGGGAAGATGAAACAGGACTAACCTACGTGAGGCTAAGAATGCTCTTCTGATTGATAACCTAGAGAGACAGGCAAGATTATGTATGTAATGTTCATAGTGATGATAGCCAGCCTGACATGCACTGAGATACTGCCTTCCCCACCCAGAAGAAATACCCTACTTGGATGTTCTCTTAATTGTGAGCTCTAAATCCCTGAGAATAAGCATTAAGACAGACCCCAGCTTCTGAGAGATAGTGACTACGCTCGCTTCACCATGTCTGTAGTCTAAGCTCAGATCCAGATGCCACAGTTCAGGAAATCAAAACAAGTCAAGTCAGTATGCATTTATGAAGCACCTACTATGTGTCAGGCACGGGTCTAAGCACAAGGGACACAAAAAAAGACAAAAAAATGTCCCAGATCTCAAGGAGCTCATAGTCCAATGGAGGAGATAACATGAAAACAACTATGCAATATGAAAACAACTTACACAATACAGTACAAAATACATATTGGAAAAATTAGAGAGAACCCACAGAGGCAAAGCACTTTCATTAAGAGGATTATGAAAGGTTTCTTGTAGGAGGGAGTTTAGCCAAGACTTGATGCCAAGAAGCAAAGCTAAAGATGGAGACAAGCACGGGGGACAATCAATGAAAATTCTCAAAGTCAGAGATGGAGTGTCTTGTTCTTAAAATAGCAAGGAAACCCCAGCACTGATAAGCTGAATATTATTCAAAGGAAGATAACAGAGATGGTGAAGGAAATTGAATCCAGGCCCTTTGAAGATTATTTGAGGGGTCTAGGGACTTTTAGCTTGGAGAAACCTCAGGAGGGACGTGACAGCTGCCTTAGGAAATTCCTGTTCATTGCAGACCTTTGAACAAAAAGACTGGACAATCCAGAACCAGGTACAGGTCAAACCAGAAGGCCACTAGGGTCCCTTCCAACTCTACAATCTATGGTCCTACAGTCCTAATTCTAACTTTGCACTCAAAAACTTTGATGCCAACTTTGGATGGAAAGGGATCAAGTGATTCTACAGTATCTACTGAACCTGAAGTGGAGCCAGACTTTCTGGGAGATACCATATCTCAGAAATACTGACTTTCTGGCTTTGTTGGGCCACTCTACATCCTGATGTCACTTCGTAGTTCCTGATGACAGTGGTGATTTTTCAGTGCTAATTTCCTGCCTTCCCTGATCTAAGATCTCTACCTTTGGAAACTTTTCCCAATTAGTTGATGTCTAATTACATTTTTATTGATGAGCTGTTTGTACTTTGAACCACATGCTTATCAACCTTTGGAATGAGCTCCCTGCCCCATTCCACCTTCACTTCTCCAGGAAGAAGGGTTGGTTAGAGATAACAACGATATGAAGTATAGCTACCCAAGGTGTACCAATACAAGGGCACTCACCACAACGATGACCTTTTCTCTGTTACCCTGACTCAGTCTTCATTTCAAAAGCTATCCCCATGACTTCTATTTCTTTCCCACTTTCCTTCTCCCCCAATAATGCTCTGCACATTGCTGGCCCTCAGGAAACACTGAGTGCAGAGGAGTTCAATAATTTGACTTAGTCTTAAAGAGACAATTTAGAAGTAGCAGGGGTAACAGCTAGAACATTAGACTTGAAGAAGAAAAGATCTGAATTTAAATTCTGCTATAGATAGATATTCACTAGCTAGCAATATGATCCTGGCAAGTCAAGTGGTTCCTCAAAGCCTCAATTTCCTTATCTATAAAATATTTCCCTACTTTCTTCAAGCACTGCGCAAACTTAAAGGGCTACTGTACAAATGTGAGCTGTTATTTTCTCACAGTCTGATTCTTTAAAAGTGGGTAAAAAAAAGCTCTTAGAAGTCCCACTGAACAAGGAAAGCTTTAGTTATGCCTCTAGGGTGTAAAACCGAGTGTTATAGAAGAGAAACTCAGGGGGTGGGGCAGTTGTTGCCACACTGGAGAAACTAAGACCTGAGAGAGGAGAAGTAGGATAATAGATCAATGTCACTCAGGCAGCTGGCCAAGGTAAGCCAGAGAGAGAAGCCAGGCTCCCGGGATCTCACTTCCTGCACTTAAACAACTCTCTCTCCTAAGTTAGTCAGTCCATCCCTCTTTTCCCATATGTGGGTATGTATATATATACATGCATGCATGTGTATGTGTGTGTGTATATATGTGTGCGTACACACATACATACACATGAAATGACTGCAGTATATGAACTGTAATTTGCCCAAAAGAAGAAGGCAATGCTGAACCATATACATATATGTGTATGTATACATGTGTATATATTTGTCTCTATATGAAATTATTGCAGTCTATCAGCTGTAATTTGCCTAAAGGAAGAGAGCCATCCTGAACCAACCAACACATCTTGCCCTTACCACAAAGTTTCTAGATGTCAAAGAGAAGATTCTTCTCCCCTTCCTCATCTCTTCCTATCTCCTAAATTCAGAGAGCCAGAATCTCTCATAGCTCTCCATTTTCCTTTAGTTACCTGTGCCTGAATTCTGGTAGCCAGAGAAGGCCTCTCACTTCCTCATACATTTTAAATTTCAACGGTGTATGTTTTTGATATGTCTGACGACTAAGAATAGTCTTTGAAAGAGGAAAACTCCAATGCCTTGAAGGAATCTTAGTTCTGCCATAGTACGTGCCCAGGGTCCTCAGAGACTCAGTTTCATCCTTCCATGTTTGGAGAGTTCAATTTGAGATGTATCAATCATAATCAAGGAGGTTTAGAAGAAGCAAATTTAGAGATCATTTAGTCCAAAACCATTTGATTCTACAAGTGCATTTATCATTCAGAAGGTTCTGGGGCTATAACCCACTGCTACCCTCCAAAATAGTCTTACAAATGAGGAATCCAATCAGAGAGAGGCTAAGTCACTTGCTTCAAATCGAAGAGCTGGTTAATAGCAAACTGGCACCCACTTGTTCCAACACCCCGTGTCTAACCTGGAGAGAAAAGACTAAGGGGGTTGTGATAGCTGTTTTCATATATTTTAAGGAATGCCATACAGAAGACAGATTATATTTGTTGTGCTTGGCACCAGAGGAAAAGAACCCAGAGTACCATACTGTCTGGGCCCATGAAGACTGGGCACAGATTGAAACTAATGTATCTAAGCCTCTAACATGACAAGGCATGCAAACCTGGGAAAGAAAGACCATGTGTATTATACAGACATAAACATAGACAGTGACACAATGTGTCTATGTATGTATGTATACACATGCACATGAATATAATATGCATGTCAGTGGACTCATAAGCTCCCATAGATTTAGAGCTGGTAGGAATTTTAGAGGTCAATGAATACAGTTTCTTTAATTAAAACACGAGGAAACTGAGGCCAAGAAGGTTAAGTGATTTGCCCAAGGTTATACAGATAAGTGACAAAAGTATAATTTAAACTTGGATCCGCTGATTAGAAATGCTCTTTTGCTCAGCTTGAATGTTCCTATATGAATGTGGTTGTCTATGACAGACAACAAGCACCAAGTTAGTTTGCTCCTTTGTGCCCATACGCTGTGTCTGTGACGATGGTTAAATGTCTCTCTCTACATGTCCTTGCGTGTGTGTGCCTACGCCTTAGTACCCGCCTGTGCTTGAATGTATTCTCATTTGTATACAGCATATGCATGTCGACAAGTCTATATGGCTTCTTGCACATGTGCATATACCTTCCTTGAATGTACTTCACAGCGCTCACAAGTCTGTATGAGTATATCTGTACACCTTGTGTTTCCTCGGGGATCATGAGAGTGTGTCTCAAACCTACTGGGGCTTGTAAACACACGGACCTGAGAGCCTGACATCTCAGACGGGTTTGTCCAGAACTCCTGGGAACAGAGTTTGCCTGAGGCTGTGGCAAGTTTTCCCACTTACGCTGGGGGGAAGGAGGGAAGGGGAAGCAGTAAGACCTGAGGATTTTGTTCCCATGTGGCCCAAAGATCTTAGCCCCCCCATCCTCCTTGGGTGACCTCACTTCCTCCTCTGGGAACAAAACAGAGTAAATCTGGAGTCGAAAAAAAGCCCAAAGCTCCAGGGTGCCCTCTGTTGCTTGATTAAGGAGTCACTTACCCTCATCTGTGAAATGGGGAGAATAACACTTATATTGCCTATCTCACAAAGTGGCTGTGAAAATCAAATGAGATAATGGGTCCAGAGAGGGTTTGTTAATTACAAAGCACTCAACATGCATTGTGACAGTATCTCTAGCATCTAGCCCAGCTGCCACTGCATGGCAAGCACTTAATAAAGGCTTTCTGAATGACTGATTAAAGTGATAACTGACTTTAAGGAAAGCACTTCATAATTGGCGAACCTGGACCGGTTTTCCAAAGCAGTCCATGTATATATACATACATGTATATGCACACACATGTATGTTGTATATCTGTGTGTGGTGGCCCAAATGTATAACATGGGATCACATACATACAAATATACATACACACATACATATATGATGTCCCCAAATTTTGGTGTCATTTTAAAGCTATTAATTGAACCAAGATTTTTGAAATAGCCTATATTAATGCTTATTTGATCCTCACAGAAACCCTATGAAGTGTCACAGATATTATTATGCCCATTTGACAGATGAGGAAACTGAGGCTCAGAGAGGTTCAATGGCTTGGCCAGAGACACATACAGATGATGAACGTCTGAGGTGGGTTTCTGACTCCCACATTCTGTGCTCCATCCATCGACTAGGCCACGTCACCGTTGTGGTTATTGACAATTAACTCAGCCTAGGTCCAGAGCAAAGCCAACATCTTATCTTGAGAATGTAGCCAAGCAGGAAGACCCAAAGCCTGGCCTAGCCAGGCTTATATCCAGAGAACCCAGTGGTAGAGTTTCCCTGGACTGAGCTCCCTAATATAAGATGAGGTTAAAGGAGGTCTTTCTTGCTGCCGTAGAAACAACAAATGTGCTGGATTTTTCAGGATGGGTGAAGTTGATGTAAAGAAGATGAACCACAGTGCTCCCCCACCCTAGGGGGCCTGGGACTATATCAGCAGGAAATGAGGCATTATTTACTGCCTCACCTAAAGTTTCTCCCAATCTGAGTGACTCAGGTGAAAACGTGGAGCTCTCTTAAGTGAGACAAGAAACAAGGCTCAATGCTGTCCCCACCCTAATCAGCAGAGCAGTGACTCAGTCCTGCCCTCCTCCCCTCCCCAGTCTCCGTCCCGGCTCCCTTCTCTCCTCAACAGAAAGGCCAAAATCCACACACACACACACACACACACATCTTGTCTCAGCAAGAAACATGGTTAAATATTAAAAGCTATCTTTAAGAATGGTGGATCAGGGAATTTCTTTCCCTGCATATCCCTTTAACTACCCCCCAGGGCAGAGGTTGTTACTCTGAGTAGAAAACATGGTTTTTGCTTCAGTATTTAGATAATTATATTTCAGTGTGGTTAGTTTCCTTTGTAATCTGGCATGTTTCATTTTATGCATTCTAAAACATTATTCTTGAGAAAGCAGTTCATTAGTCAACACCAGTTACCAAAAAAGCCTGTGACATTAAAAAGTTCACCAACTCTATGGGTCTAGAGGGGCAGGCGAAAGGGGTACGCCCCAGAAGTCTCGGGAGCTGGTGCCTCAGGCCCAAACCTCACTCTCTGAAGATGTTCTTGCTAGTGACCTCAAGCCCCTTTCCCCTAGTTACAGATTACCTGGTGTTCTCATCCCTCAGGCAGGGTGGTGAGTGCTGACTCAGCAGCGAATTGGGCCAGTTGGATGCACTTCCTCTTGTCAGCACCACCCAAGTCAGCTAGGGCAGGGAAGGGCCCAGGGAAGCTGAATCCTCTTCTCTCCAGGCTAGAGCAGAACACCACCCTTACCTCAAAACACCAGGCTGTCCCTTTGGACTAGAGGACACTGGCACTTTTACTAGCAGTCCTTAAGGTCAAGCCCTGAACTGTGGAATCCTGGAGGTCATGCTCCCTGGAGGGAGACCTTTGACTCATGCTAAATTGCAGAACAAGCACCAAAATGCCACTAAAAATTTAAAGAGGACCTGTTCCCCTCCCTCAAGCCAGGTGTATCCGTCACCACAATGATGGTGTCTGAGGTGGCCAGAGTGGGCCAAAGGCAAATGCTCAAGCAGCAGCTATGGTCAGTATTTGCTTCCCGGATGTCTAGGAGGTCAGCACAGAATGCAGGGAAAAATCAGAGACCTCAGTCCTCATGAAAATGTGTTTCCATGAGACATTGCCCTCATTCCTCACAAAAGGGGTCCCGGCACGAAAGCTTTGCCTTGCTGAATGGGGACATAAGGGTAAAGCAGGGCATGTAGTGAGTACATGAGCATGTATCCAAGCTAATACAAAAGAAAACACAGAAGGTTTGACCTATTTTGCTAATGGTAGAAGACCACCATTACTTAACTCTACCATCTCTCCTGTCTTTGTGGGAAGAATGCTGGATCTGGGTTTGGAGGAGCTAGTTTCAAATCCTAGCTTTGTCGCTTACCTGTATTACCTTGGGTAAGTCACTCAACTTATCTGAGCCTCGGTCACCTCATCTGTAAAATGAAGGGTTTGGACAAAAAGGCTCCCTATTGTCTTTTCCAATTTTAAACTGAAGATTATTAATAGTGATCTATATAGTCCTTTAAGATTTGCAAAAGTGTTTTACTTTATTCCCACAACAACCCTGGGAAATAGGTGCTGATTTGTTAAAAAGTTCACTGACCTCTGATTTCATAATACCTACATTAAGAGGAAAGTTGCGAAAATGACCCTTTGGTCTATCTTCTCTCATTGCTTCATTTCCAAATGCTTGACTAGAAATAGACTTTCTGTGAGTGAACAGGACGGATTCAACACTACAGAATTTGTCAAGTACCCCACACATCTCTGCCAGGTGGTCCTATGCTCTTCCAAAGTACAGTAACTCAGACTGTTTTTCAACCTGTTTTTAGATTGAGCACCTTCAGGTGGGAACCTTATTAGTTCCTTATCCTGTATAGTATTTAACATGAGGTTGACCTTAACAAATGCAGATAACAGCAAATTCTCAATTATATAAGGTCTGAGTAAAATTAGCTAACCCCCTTACTTCCTCTCATCTGCCCTCTGTGGAAGTCTTTTATCTATTTTTCCAGAAACTTCCCAAGAGAGAATCAAATATAAAGCTAAGAAATTTGGAAATGAGCAATTTCAACAGTGAATTTTCTGGAGAAAAAACTCAAAGACAGGAAGATAATGTTTCAAGAAAATCTATTAGATTCTACCAAAGGGTTAGGAGAGAAGAGCTAATGAGATTTGAGAGCAATACAAGGCAAGATTATCTTGTCCTTCTGTCTAGGACCTATAAGAATCCTACTAAATAGTCATTGTTCTCTTTTACCCAGGAACCTGCATCCTGGGCCATCTCCAGTCATCCTGATGAATATCAGGCCACTGCACCCAGATGGCTCAGGAGAAGAAAGTGAGGCTGGTGACCTTGCACAGCCCTCCCTCCCTCAAATCAAAGTCAACTACAAGCCATGTCATCATCTTGATATCATGGTCCTCTTTGAGAATGAAGGACAAACACAACAACAGCAAGGATCCCATCAAGACCTGATTTTCAAGGTCCATCTCTGCTCCCCAGAGAAACAAAATATACATGGACAGAAATCAGGAGAAAAAAAAAAAGCACCAGGAATAAGATAGAGATGTATGAGGATGACCAAGCAGAGCTGCTGAGGACTATCTGGGAACAGAAGGTCTTAGAAAGCCATTAAAAAAAGAGAAATGCAAATAAAAAATGTAGAAATATCCTCTAACAGAATACACTTTTCAGTTCTGAGATCATCTTCTCCAAGAGAGAGGTAAAAAGTCCCAGCTAAAAAGGTCTCTGAAAGTGCATTATCAGAGAAACCCATTAGTCCTGGCCCTGGGGAGGGCTTCTATCATAGCCTTTAGTTGGGATGGGGTGACCTTAAGGCCTTTCTCGCTTCCCCCTGAAATGATGATTCATCCTGACTACCATCTTACCAGTTCAGACTTTGCTCTAATGCAGAAATGGCTTAATAATAATAGCCAGCATTTAAAAGTACTTTAATGTTTGCAAAGCTCTTGGAGTGTATTTTCTCATTTGATCGTTACAACAAACCTATGAGATAGATACTACTATTATCTCCATTTTGCAGATGAGAAAACTGAAGCAGACGGAGGTTAGGTGATGTGCCTAGGGTCACAAGCGGGTAAGCATCTGAGGCCAGATTTGAACTCAGGTCTTCCTGAATCCAGATCCAGTGCTCTTAACTACTGTACCACCTAACTGCCCAGGCTTCAGCAAAGACAGTAATGTTAGACAGAGAGGCTGAGGAAATCACCTAAACTCAGCCTTCTCCTTGAGCCACAGACATCTTACAGTCAAGCAAGCTGCTGTCTGCTTCAGGTGTACCAAGGGTGTGCACTGAAAGGTCACATTTTTCAAATTTAGCACAGAATTCACTGGCATTTCAACATTTGGCATATACAGGTTACAACGTAGACAGGATGGGACTATCCAGAACAAGAGAGGTAAGGAGTGGAAGGTAAGGTGAGGCCCAGAACCCAGTGAAAGTGAAAGACTACTTGTGCTGGTTTGTTAACTTCCGTTGACTTTCTCTGAATTTCAGGGCACTGCCACAGCCAACACTCCTGAGAACGGGGAGAATGAGGCCCCTCCTAAGAATTTTCCTTTGATGTAGGCATCCTGTTTGAGCAATTTCTTATAAAAATGAAGCGCAAAAGGCAGGATATTTCACTAGAGAAAGACAAGTCGGATTAGAACCACCTAAAGAAAGGTGGGCATCAGGGTTGCCGTGAAGATACCGCTGAATCAGAGGTAAAAAGGAGTAAAGGCAGTCACTGAAGTGAAGAAACAGACTCATACACATAGATAAACCTTGCAAATCAGAAGAGAAATATGCAGCCGGTACAGGAAGGACCAACAGTTTACTCCCTGCTCTTTAGTTCACTGCTCAGTGACACTGACATCAAATTTCTTCATAGGACTCAGAGGGCACTGTGGCAGATTCCTTCTGCTACATATGCTGTGACTACAGCTTTCTACACTCCCTATTTTCCTAATCATAATCTAGAGCTAAAAGGGATCTCAGAAACCATCTAGTCCAATTTCCTATTCCAACAGAAGAGGAACTGAGGCCCAAAGAGGGTAAGTGCTTTGTCCGATGTCACACAGCTGGTAAATGTCAGTTCAAAAATTACTGAATTCAAACTTTTTCCATTCAATCTGGCAATTTCTCGGGCAGCTGGAGATTAACAACTCACTTCAATTATGTAAACAAGTAGCCCTAATAAAACATGTGAAAGCTGAAGAAGAGTTGTAGAGGCTTGCTCTAACAGGATCCTGAGGTCCAACTAGTCTGTGTCACCATTTTCAGTCAGCATCACTCCTGGTTTTTAAGTTCTGGACAGCAATTTAAGTCCTGAAGCTAGAAGTTACAAATGCAAGGAATATTCTGTTTCCAATAAAAGAGAATTCAAAATGCCAAAGAAATCCTGGAAGCATTTCCACTCAACAGGCAAATCATTTCACCAGCTAAGAAGCCCTTACTTGGCCAGCCATGACCTACAGTCCCCACCGTGGTGGAGGCTCTCCCAAGCCAGACTGTGGTCTTCCCTCCCCATTCACTGGTGTCACTGTGTGAGAACCATAAGGAGTAGGTAGGCCATGAATAGGAACAAAAACATGCATAGCCCTACTCCTGGTGCCAAGCATGAGGGGTCCCAAGCAGATGTGGGATGGACAAAACAAGGCCATCATCAAAGATGGCAGCAATCTCTCTCTTGGTTGCATGGTGCTTTTGTTTGAGATCATGGATGAAGCCACTTGGATACCCTGGGATCTCGGAGGTCATTTAAGGGTGGTGAGGGTAAAGAGGGTAGGGAAGTAAGACAGTAGTATTTAAACAGTACTCCAACTCTCCATATCTCTGTCTCTGTTCCACGAGGGAGGGAAACCATGTAATTGTGCCAAGCAGTCCACTGTAGCCATGAGCCCCAAGGGCAGATCCTCTGCCAGGAACATCTAACAAGCCCCCAAGGGAAAAAGCAGGAAACGGCCAGAGGCAACACTCCAGGGGTAAGACTATTCTGTCGCCCGGGCGGCCTCCCATGGGGACCTCCCCCTTCTATTAGAGGCAGACTATATGAAAAGGAGAGATGAAAGGCAAAGTGACTAGACAGAAATAGTCCGTGGTGGCAAAGAAGGCTGTGCCAACACGGGTGTAGGGACAACTTGAAAGAATGTGAATGCTCACACTGGCGCATAGAAGGCTGCATGGTGTAACATAAGGATTCTTAATCTGAAGGATTCAGGGGATCAGTGAACTTGGATGGGAAAAAAAATACAAACTTATTCTCACTAACTTCTAACTAAAATTTGGCCTTGCCTTTAATAATTTAGAAAGTCCATTTATAGGTTTCACCAGACTTCCAGAGGGGTCCACAAACCCCATACTGTTGGACTTAGAAGTCAGGAGGCCTGGTTTTGAAAAACCAGTTCTCACATTTACTAGCTTTGGGATCCGAAAGAGTGATGGCTTTGGAGATGAGGAACTGATGTCCAAACCTGATTATGTCACTTCTGAGCTTTGTAACCCTAAGTCAACTAAACTCTCTGGACCTCTATTTTATACCCTATGTCTACAAACTGATGGGCCTGGACCAGATGAGCTCTGAGGTCCCTTCCAACTCTAAATCTGATTCTCTGAGGTCTCTGGTTCCTCATTTGTAAGAGGAATAAACTTGTACAACCTACCTCTTAGGGGTGTTGTGAGAAAAATACTTTATAAGCACTAAATTGTCATATAAATGTGAATTATAAGTATGAGATTTTTTTTCACACACACATACACACATTCACCCAAAGAGTAAATATGTGTACCAGTGCCTGTGGGTAAATATGTGTACCAATGGCCTGGGAAGGCCTATACAATTGGCCATAAATAAGTTTATGAGCCACTTTGTGGAGGTGTGTTCTGTTGTGGTAAACATGTGCTCACAAGCAGCCTGTGGAGGTGGACATGGTTATGAAGCAGCCATTTATATAATAATAACAACGTTCTAAATTCTACAGTTCCTTTCATCAGGGGCTCTCAAAGAGATTTCCAGACGTCATCTTATTTCCTCATAATCCCAACTCTCCTACCCTTCTTCCTAACCCAGAAGGCATCAGGAAAACAGTAAATTTGTTTTCTCTGTAGAGAATCAAAATCATTCTATGGAAATAAAAACACAGAGGGTTTAGCATGATACTGTGCAGAGGCAGAGTGAAGTGGGAATACTAAATACTTTTTAATGAAGATGAGAATGGAGGTTTACACAGCCAACTGTGACAGATCCACAAATGGGGCCCAGTTCTCCCAAATCAGCTATCTATCCATGTAGCTCACATTCATCAAGCACCCTGAGGTGCTAATTACTAACACAATGTGTTAAAAGATACAAGTCTCTGTTTTCACAGAATGATAGTATTGCCTTATCACTTTATGTGGTTGGAAAGTCACCCACAACTCTGTGTGGGTGGAAAAGAGGGTGTGGGTTATACGTACATCTTCTTACAAAAATAACAAAAATCATGCCTTACATTTTGTAGAATCCTTTATCTTTCCAAAATGCTTTTACTTAACAGCCAACCTGACCCTCAGGACATTCCTGGGCCTTAGGTAAGGAAGGAATGATTTGTACCTCTGCTTCATGGAGAGAGGAAGAGGGAGGGTATTTGAAGCCATGGTGGGCGGGGAGCCCAGGAGGGGATGCAGCCATGAGAGAAAGGAAGAGAGCCAGGGTGGCTGGCACAGGACCGTTAGATGATCCTGGGAGGATCATTGTTATTAGACTTGCATCTGAAAACAGCAACCTGTAGGTGTGTTGATTTGGGGGATCTGGGAGAGGCCAGGGCAGGAGGGGAGAACTCCCAGGGACTAGAGGTCTAAACCAGCAGCTAGAGCCCAGACTCTTCCATCCCACAAGGATCTTTATTCTCTCCCTTGCTCCTGCAAGCCCTCCCCACCCCCACTCTCCCAAATCCCTTTTTGGAGAAGCTGTCCAGTGAGAATGAGATGCAGATAAAGGCTATTCAGAGATGTGGAGAGCCAGTAAAACTGAATAGGTCTTGGGGGACGCGGAGGGGCGGCAGAAGGGGTTTGGAAGGGCAGCGGGCGGGCAGGGACCGGGAGGCACCAAGTGGGACGGTGCCCAGCACCTCCCCTGGAAGGGGTGGGGAAGCCCCGTGCTTAGCTGCGGCTCCCTGGGCCGTGCTACAACTTGCCTGGAATACCAGCGCCCCAGTGTTTATAGGACTCGGACTGGCTGGGCCCCTTTCTCCCCACCCCCTGGGGCCCGGCTCAGGGCTGCTGGGCTGCGGGGCTGCGGGGCTGCGGGGCTGCGGGGCAAGGCTCTGGTTAGCATCAAAGCGGGGAGGGGGAGAGGAGGCAGACAGCAAGGACACAGGCACCCCGAGAGCCTCTCCAAGCCAGCCCATTCGAGGCAAAGGGAGGTGGGGGTGGGGAGGAGGGCTGCTCAGGGACGGGGAAGAGTTCCACGGACCGTGAAAAGGAACGGGAGGAAAGCAGCCACGCACGAGCGTGCCAGGGGCTGGGGGTCGGCCACCCTGCCGCGCTGCTCTGGACCTGGGCTGCCAGGGGAAGCTCCAGGGCTCCCTTAGCCCCCGCAGCCGGAGCTGGGGACAGCGTCGCCCTCCGTTCTTCCCCCTTCCCTCTTTGTCACCGGATCCCCCTCCCACTGCTTGCCTGCTTTCTTTCTCCCTTGTCTCCCCTCCCCTTCCCCGCCAGGACCCCAGCCAGCTCCCCCTTCTCCCCTCCCAGCGCAGGTTGCACCTCGGGGGTGCGCGCCAGCGGCCCCACTCACCGTAAGGCAGGCTGACCCGGGGCACGATCGCTTCGGACAGAGGCTCCGGCCGCAGCAGCAGAAACAGGGCGGCCAGCTGGGCCAGCCGGCTCCCGAAGCCCATCCCGGCGGCGGCCGGAGGGAAGGCGGAGGGACGAGGGAGCGAGAGCAGCAGCGAGCGCCGAGGCGGCTGTGGGCTCGGGCTCCGGCTCCGGCGGCGAAACTCGACTGGGCGGCCGCTGCTCCCGCCCCCGGCACCAGCCGAGCCCGGCCCCCTCGAGACGCTAGCCCTGCCCCAAGCTGCAGACCTGCACGGGGGGAAGAGGGGACAGGTGGTGGGCAGGGACTCCACGCGTGTGCGCGCACAGGCAGGCGCACACAGGCACGCACACACACACTCACACACACACGCACACGCACGCACACTCACACACATACGCACATACACACACACACATACGCACATACACACACACACCCACACTCACACACACACGCACACGCACGCACACTCACACACATACGCACATACACACACACACATACGCACATACACTCACACACACCCACACACACACATACACGCACACGCACACGCACACGCACACACA
>CM053769.1:556921801-556958388 GCA_028658325.1 Potorous gilbertii
CGCGCGCGCGCACACACACACACACACACACACACACACACACACACGGGGGTGTGATGGAGGGAAGTAGGAGAAAAAAATTAAGGCCTGCTAACCCAGTTGCTCCTCAGCTTCCAGACACTCAGAGTAGAATAAAGATTTTCTCCTCCCCCAACCTGAAAAAACCCTCCGTTTTCCCTCTAGGGAAGGAAGATCTCAAACCCTAGCAGACAGTGAGGCATTGACATTATAACAGGATGGATGGATCTAATGGACACTGAAATATTCATGGATAAGGATGAAAAGGGATGAGGCAGCAATACAAAGCCAAAAGTCAGTGACTCCATATTCCTATCTATTCCCCATTCCCCAAACCTTATTCTGCTTCCCTTTAGTGTCTGTGTCTCTGTCTTTCCTCCCTCTCCTGCCAAGCCCAGACTCTTTCCTCTTACCCCTCAAGTAATCAGACTAAGGAGAGGGTCAGAAGGTTTTGGGAGGAGAGATGGATTTAAAATGGGACAAGTTCCCAGCCCCCTTTCTGGCCCTCTCCTCTTCAAGAGAAGCTACTATCTTCTCCATCCCCAGGAACCTCCCAATCCAGGACCAAGGATGGTAAGAACCAAGCCTTTTTTTGATGGGGGAGAGTTAGGAAGCAGGTCACATTCACAAACTCCTGTCCCCAATCAAGCCATATTCCAATCAGCCAGTCTCTTCTCAAGTGCCAAAATAATCAATAGGTATTTATGGAACATCTGCTATGCATTCTGCACTGTTGCAAGGTGCAGAAGTCTAAAATATGTCTCCTCAGTTTAGGAAGCTTACACTCTAGTTGAAAAGATTAACTACATACGAAACAATAGCAAACAATACAAGGCAGTATACAATTAGATGCAAAATTAATATTACTGACTGCAAGTACGGCAAGAATTCAGAGGAAGATGAATGAGGGTTGGAGGAGAATTTAGGGTTTGAAGGGGTCTTAGAGGTCATCTTATATAACTTCCTGTCCATGTTGTAATCCTGACCTGGTCATCCATCTTTTGCTTGAATGCTCTCAGTGAAGAAAGGTTCCCTCCTTCACTAAGGATTTTGTTCTACTGTGGGACAACTCATCTTTGAAAAGTTTTTCCATAATTTTTTCCAACTTCCTTGTAACCCTACCTAGCTCTTCCGTCTGAAGCATCTCAGAATAAGTGTTTTTCCTCTTCTACAAGACATTGGATCAAAATTATTAAAATAAGGGATGCATTCAAGTCCTCCCTTTGGGTTCACAAAATCAGCTGCATAAATACAGTAGGCACTAAGAGATAGGATGGAAAAAATCTGAGGGTTTTAGTAGATCAAAAGCTCCATGAATTCAAAGTATGACACATGACAGACCGAGTCAAATGTTTACACAATCTTAGGTCCTTATGAAGAGGGACACAGCTTTCAGAAAGAGGGAGCTAATGGTTTCTTTCAGACCAGATCTGGAGCATCATGACCTGGGGCACTATTGCTTCAGATAGAGGTCAAAGCTCCATGAGCTTTGAAAAAGACATTAGTAAAATGGGCCCTATCCAGAGAAGGGTGACTAGAATGATGCCAAGCCTGAACACCATGCTATAGAAGGATCAAATGAAAAAAAGGGGATATTTATCCTGGAGAACAGGCTATGATGGCTGTTTTCAAGTATTGTCATGTGTAATAAGGAAAAGACTTGCTCCCCTTGGCTCCAGAGGACAAAACTAGGGCGTGATCTGCTGAGAGAGTTTGACTATGTGCAAGGAAAAATTTTGTAACGAACAGAGATCTTCAAAAGTGGCATGGTCTGCCTTGGGAAGTAGGCTTCCCATCCTTGTAGTTTTTTTAAGGTGAGGCTGGATATTCAATTTTCACAGATATGATAGAGGAGATGAGTTGGATTAGGTGACCCTTAAAGGCCCTTACAAACCAAAGATTCTGTGTGAAATGTATAAAATAGTTATTCTGTCTCCCCTCAGTCTTCTCTAGGTTAAAGACATTCCCTATCCCTTAAACAATATGTGTCATGGTTTCCATTTTCTTCTGTTTCTATTGTCTTCAGTTTCATCTTCTTCTGGATTAACTATGATTAACCAGTCCCTCTTTTAAAGGGTCAATATTCCTGATGTGCCCTCACCATCAGAGTACACTGGCATTGTTACTTTGATCCAGGTAACATATTTTTAGTAATTTAGTCTATGTTTTTTTAAGTAGCTATATCAAATTGATGATTCAGATTAAGTTTATCAAGTCAACTAAAATCCCTAGTCATATGAACTGCTATTAAATCAAGACTCCGTCCATCTGTATTTAGGCAGTTTGTTTTTGGAACCCAAATGAGGACTTCACACTTCTCCCTGTTAAATTTCATATTGTTCATTTCTGCTTAGCATTCATTTTGTGAATCTCAACTCTGGCAGCTAACATAACAGCTATATTTTGCCATCTACAAATATGATAAGCCTGCCTCCAATGTCTCCATCTAAGCCACTGATAAAACTGGAAGCTAGGGAAGGGTCAAGAACATAGCCCTGTAGCATGCCACTAGAAACCTCTCTCCAAGATTACATCGATTCATTAATCAGCTCTCTTTGAGTACAGTTGTTCAACCAGTTCCAAATCCACCTAACTGTAGTATCATCCAGCCTACACCAGTCAGTCAATAAACATTCAACTGCTTACTATGGGCCAGATGTTGGAGATGCAAAGAAAGTAAAAATATAGTCCCACCTCTCAAGGGGACTCACAAGGAGACAACGGGCAAACAAATGTGTGTACAAACAACAGATAAAAAGAAAATAATTAATAAAGAGAATGAGTTAGAAATAAAAGGGATTGGGAAAGGCTTCCTGTGGAAGGTGGGACTTTAGTTGGGACTTGAAGAAAGCCAGGAGGCAGAGATGAGGAAGTAGAACATTACAGGCAAGGAAAAGAGCAAGAAAAAATGCCTGGAGTTGGGAAATTGGAGTGTCTTGTTTGTGGAATAGCAAGGCCAGTGTCAACAGGTCAAAGAATACATGGGAAGATGTAAGGTATAAGAAGGCTGGAAAGGTTGGTGGGAACATAAGTTATGAAGGACTTTAAATGCCAAACAGAAATTTTCATTTGATCCTAGAGGTAATTAGGGAGCTGCTGCAGTTTACTGAATATGGGAATGACTTGGTTGGAGCTGCATTTTAGAAAAATCACTTTGGTGGCTGAATGGAGAGTGACAGGAGTGGGAAGAGACTTGTGACAGGGAGACCCACCAGTAGGCTATTGCAGTAATGAGGTGATGGGGGCCTGCACCAGGGTGGGGGCCATGTCAGAGGAGAGAAAGGGGCGTATTCAGGAGATGTTGCAAAGGTGAAATTGACAAGCCTTGACAGCAGCTTGGATATGGGTGGTGAGAGATAGTGAAGAGTCCAGGTGACTCCTAGGTTAAGAGCCTAAGGGACTGGGAGGAGGTAGGGATGGTTTGAGAGAAAGATAATGAGTTCTGTTTTGGACATGTTGAGTTTAAGATGTTTGGACATAGAGTCCTACATGGTAACATCCTCCACTGCTGTCAAGGTATATTATGATTACAGTATTCTCCTGCTCTACCAAATAAATAATCCTATCACAAAAAGGAAATGAGACTCACCTGGGAGAGCTTCTTCCTAAGGCCCTGATGCTAGTTCCTTGGCTTGCCTGCATTCTTTTCTAGACCCTTAAATGCCAATCACTTTAGTGTTTATTTTGTCTTTCTTTTGTTATTACTTAAATGACTTGTGGATATATCTGACTACAAGGACCACATTTAACACTTCTTTTAAATCTCTCACAATACCTAGCATGATGCATACAGCTAGCATCTATATAGTGCTTTGAGGTTTATGTTATCTCACAACTCTGTAAAGCAGGTGCTGTTATTACCCCTGCTTTACAGATGAGGAGATGGAAAATGAGTTTAAGTGACTTCCCCAGGATCATACAATAAGTATCTGAGGAGATATATACATACACACACACATGTATACATATATGTGTATATACGTATATAGACACACATGCATACATACATACACACTCAGGATCACACAGTTGAATAAATGTGTGTGTATATGTATATATACATACCAAGCAGTCTGTCAACCCTTATCCCCAAGTTAAATTCATTGTCATTTTTTTACCTTTGCACAAACTAGCACTTAACACAGTGCCTTGCACATAGTAAAAACTTAATAAATGTTTGCTAGATGATTGAATTGAATAGTAGGACCCCGATGGAAAACTATAGAATAAAGAAGAATGTGAAGTTTTAAAATTCAAATGTTTAAATGGGAATGTGCATGTGTTATGTGTGTGTGTGTGTGTGTGTGTGTGTGTGTGTGTGTGTGTGTGTAATATACATAGTACAAAGGCCCCAGCATAGTAGCACCATCCCTATAATCTGTTGTTTTTATTTAATATGCTAAGTTGTCCGTCCCAGTGGACAGAAAGAAAAATCTCTGAAGAGACATTTCCTTGGTTGCATCCCACAGTTGGCTAATACTGTTCTCAAATGCCATGTGCACTCCCCCACTCCCATGGATCCCTTCTACTCTTTCTCAGTCACCACACTGTTTATATATAAAGACCTCAGGAAGTGGCTGGGAAGGGGAGTTATAGGAGGGGAGTGAGCAAATTAGTGTTGCTGTAGCTTTCTCCACCCTTAAAGTAGATAACTCTACTGATTGAATGAGGCGGAAAAATTCCAGAGAGTAATAAACTTGAGCTCCAGTAAGGGCAGGCCCTGACCTCCCTCCTAACTGGACGTATCACTCTCTCGTACCCACACACACAACTCTTCCCACCATGAAGACTCAGATGCAATAATATACAAACTTTCACAAATGGACCCTCTCATTTACACATATATGAGAAAAAGAGGAAGAGAGAAAAATAGTAAGAGGTTAAAAAATGTGTTAGTGAGGAAGGCTCAAGGATGGAGTAAAAGGGTAAAAAAACCCATAAGATTCATCAGTTTTGGGGGTCAGAAAAAATATGAGCAAATATGGAATGGGGCAGATAATGAAGAGAAAAAAGAAAAGATCAATGGCCCAAAAGGAAGAGAGACGGAAAACAAACAAGAGATTATGGAGAGAATGTGAAATTAGAATAAAAGGAAAAAGAGAGGGGCATAGAGAGGAGGGGGACACAGAAGCACAGGGAGGAGGAGAAGGTCAATAAAGGTCACATTTATGGGAGGAGGCATCTTAGTAATAAATATTCATTAAACAGCCGAAGGCTAAAAGGCACTTTTCAAGTAAATGTGCATTATGGGGATGGCGTACAGGGGACAAAGGCAGGAGAAACGCTTGGATTATTCTTGATTGTAAGAGCAGTTACTCCCTTTGTGAACAAATACCTCCCCAACCACAATTCCTATGCCCAATCTGAACTCCAGTCCAAACTGCTCCCACAATTCTACACTAGAAGTAGTTTCCTTTTTAGATACTGGCTCCCAGAGACACTAAGGGAGGAGGAGGGTTGGAGATGCTGAAAGAAAAGCCACTTCACTTTTCCAGCCTAACTATCCCACCAGGCCTAATGGAGCTTAAATCCAGACCTCTCCACCCCTTCCTTCTGCCCTGAGGAAAGGGCCCAGGCTCCTCCCCACTCTCTGGGCACTGGGTTGGCATCTTGCCTGGCTGGGCCTCACAGACACGAACTGGCACAATGCCAATTCTTTCAGCTCCCCAGGCCCTGGCACCCTGCCACCTGCACCACCTCCTGCACCACCCCACCCCCTCTTCCCTAGTATATGCCAGTGTGCAGCTGTGGCCCTACACCACCTTCCAAGAGCAGCTTACTTTGCCCTTGTGTCTCTTCCTTGGGGGCAAGGGCTGGAACTGAGCTACAACATCAGGATAATTCTGCAAGGAAGAAGGCCCAGCTGACACACCCACCTACTGTGTGCTTTTGAATCAACCAATGGTGGGCAGGCCTAGGATAATGCCCTCTTCCTCTAGGCAGTGAGTGCCCTCTTGGCCAAGGGGATCCATTCAAACCCTCAGAACTAATATTACCTAAAAATCAATCTGCTAGACTGCTTTAAAAAAAAAAATTAGTCTGGAGCTTCCTGCGATCTCATCTAAAGCCCCATAATCATACCTCTACTGTCTCTTGATTCCTTAACCTCTCTCCTCTTCCTCCCCTATCCTCAACTCTTTGCCCTTCTAGTTATGCCCAGCCTTAGAACACCTTTCCTAGATTTGGTGTCAAAGGACCTGAGTTCAAATCCTGACTGCCACTTAACATCTGCCATTTAAAAATCTTTTAAATCTTTTTTCAAATGACTTTGGGTAAGTCACTTTCCACCAGATGATTTCCAAGGTCCCTTCCAGGTCTAAATCTAGGATTCTCTGACAAATTTATTTACAACTAGGTAGGCAGGCTGCCCCTTATCGATCCCCATTCAATATCCTCAGGCTGAATTCGTCCTTGTTTTGCCCTCAGGTTTAAACTTCCCCACCGTTCTCCTCCCTCCTCTTAGTCTCAGGGTTTCTTCCCCATTTTTTGGTGCTGTGGCCTAAGTTCTTTCAGAGGAAAGGAACCGGCCAGTCCAGCTTGGTGCAGTGAGTGAACTGCCTGAGGTGTTGAGGGAGCCACCGAGTCACCCCCGCTCTGGGCCAAGACCTGTTCAAACCTGAGCCAGCCACTCCCTGGGAGGAGAACCCCCACCCCCTACCCTGAAGGGTTATGGTGCAACCTTCAAAGTGCGACCTGTCCCCGCGCCAGCAACAAACAGCCACCCCAAAAGGGGTTGTGTGCCTGCCTGCCCGACGAGGGGATGGAGAGGGGGAGGAAACAATTAGTCTGGATGCTGCCTGGCGCCTGCTGCCCCACAGGGGCACCTGGGGTGCTCCACTGATGCTATGACCTCCTGCTGAACCAAGAGCCAGGAGGGAGCTGCTGCTAGTGGTTGAGAACAAGAGAGTGGGGTAGATGAGGAGATGGCTGAGAGCTAGTGTCCTACTGGAGTTATCTGAATCCAGCGCTGTGAGTTCCCATGATTCATTTCTCAGGCCTTAGTATAGCTGGGATCTTTCTCTTTCTGGAAGCCCAGTTTCTTCACCCTCAGGCCCTACTCCTGACCACAGACACCTGGTCATTGCATCATCAAAGGGGAAGGGATCCACTGGGGCACAGCCTTCCCATAGCTTAGAGAACCAACCAGTACCTTTCCTGATTCCCCAGTTCCCTCCCATGGCTGCTTTGTCCCTTCCTACATTCCCCCAGGCCAGCACAGTCACTCTCAGAAAGGGGGTGGGGTTCTCTGACCCCTGAATTTTCATAGTCACCTTAGGTCACCCAGGTTGTGGTTTCTGTTCCTGGGTAAAATATCTAGTAGAGAAAGCTCTGACCTCTCTGGAATAGCCTTGGAGCACACAAGGGCACTGAAAATGGGGAAGGCCAACATTTATCTCTTCTATTTCTGAAGGCTAGGCAGCAGCCCTGGACTCTCCACGGTAACCCCTACCCCCAGAGCAGGAATGTCCCACTCACAACTCAGCTTGGTGGCCTACCCATTTGCTGCCATCTGACTATAATAGCAGCAGGGAAAAATTTTTCCCACTGTAGAGATGACCTAACTAAAGCACTGAGTCTGGGCATTATCTGGCCAGTAATGCCAAACAGGGGCATATCCAGTTTTCACATGGGGGGCTGAATGACTAAGAGTGAGTTGTAAATGCTACTAGGATTGCACGTGTGCCCTAAATCTGGACTAAGACAGGAAGCCATGAGATAGGGAGACAGATTCACTGGTTGGACCAGATGACCTCTATGGTCCTTACAAGCCTGAACTCCATGCTCCTGGAATCCAGCACGAGATGTCATGTGGAGTTAAAAAGTTTCTTGAAGGCATACAACATTTGCACCCATCTTCAAATTCTTCTCACCCCAACTTCCACAGGAACCCAAGTAAGATATTCAAAAATGGGGAAAGGGAAGGAGAACCTTACCTTTCTTCTTACTGAGATGAATTTCTGTATCTGTCTCCTTGGCCTCTCCACTACCTGTTGAGACCAGACAAAATTCCATCAGTAGAATGAGGACTGAACCTTATCCTAACAGAGCAAGGCAATCCATTCCATTGCCACAAAACACTGATATGTAAAAAGGATATTAAGACACATTGCTCTTTACCCTTCAGAAAATTTCTTCCCCAATCATCCAAATTATCATAGGCTTATGGACAATTAGAATTATGTTCTAAATTGCATCATTGTACCTCTGCCTGTGGTACAGGAGAATAATGTTGGCTATGTAGACAAGAGTTGTTCAGTTGTCTTTCCATGGTGTCTGACTCTTTTGGGGTTTTCTTGGTAAAGACACTGGAGTGATTTGTCATTTCCTTCTCCATTTCATAAATGGGGAAATGTGGCAAATAGGGCTAAGTGACTTGCCCAAGGTCACATGGCTAAGAAGTTTAAAGAGGCTAGATTTGAACAGGAAGATGAGTCTTCCTGACTCTAAGTCTAGCACTCTACCCACTGCGTCACTAAGCTGTCCCTTGGTAGACAAGAGAGCTGGGCTCAAATCCTGGTTCTATTACTCTGTGTGACCTCAGACAAATCACTTAATCTCTCTAGGCATCAATTTCCTCATCAATAAAATGAGGGGACTGGATTCAATGATCTCTAAGACTCCTAGATGTAAATGTTGTGATTTGAAGATCTATGATCCTTGAAGTCTCTTCACAATGAAACACCATTCCACCAAGGTCTCTGGGGATCTCTGATCCTCTGTTTCTGTTCTAACTTCTCGGAGACCTGGATATGTCATAATAGTATCTCTTCTTTCCAGTGGGTTTCCAAGAAAATAGCCTTTGTGGATCCACCACGGTCAGATTTAATAACTAGGGTAAGACTGGGTAAGGAGGTTGAAACTTGAAGACCTTTTTCTATAGAGCTGCATCAGCACACGTTCCCATGATTCCAAAACAAAACTAGATAAAATACAATTAAACTTTTAGCAGGCTGGAATAATGCTGCTTTATGCCCATTTCCAGAGCTGTTTTGGTTTCTGAGTCACTTTAGAATGGCCCATACAAATGCTCTTGGCTTTCTCTCTTCATCCTGCCCCCTAGCCTTCCAAAAGAAATTCTGTTACTACTACTACAGCCATTGCGGCTGTTTCTACCAACCTCCTGCACCCCCATCAATCCTACCACTACTAGTAATAACTAACTACTTACATTGATACAGAGTTTTGAGGTTTACAAAAGCACTTTCCACAACAACACAGAAACTCTATACCATACTGACAATGTAGGCATTGAAATCCAACTTCTCTGCTTCAGGGCAAGCGAGGAATTTTCCTGGCCTATACAAATGCAGCCTCAGTGCCTTTGGAAACTCCAGGCATTTTTGAGAAGTTCCAAATGATTGGCTGCCCTGGGGATTTATTAAGAGCCCTGTTGTTCAGAATGGCACTCAAGCAAGAGTCCTTGGGCATGGGACCAACACACTAGGGAGAACGACGAATGCCCCCCTCTTTTTTCAGCTATCCCCAAGGGTGTCACCTTGTTTACAGATGAGGGCTCCAGGGTATGCTGGTATCCTCACGTCTCCCTAGGGGGATATCCTGTCGTCAATGGTCAAAATCCCAGCTTATCAACTATACAAGCAAGAAATATAAAGGAATTCCTAGAGCTCGCCACAATTAGAAAAAGAATGCTATTCCATTATGCTGTTATAGTCCTTTATACTTGCCAAAGGACTTTCACTTATTATCCCATAAGGTTCTCACCCATAAATGCCCATAAAGTGCTAGGGTGGACATCATTCCTCCCATTTTATAGAGGAGGAAACTGAGGCCCAGAGGTGAGATGAGCTGTCCAAGGTGAACCAGGTATCTGGATCTCTAGTTTAAATAACTTTGCTATATTAGGTTAGCAATGAAATTCTATGAGATTTTTGCTTCCTCGTCTATAAAATGAGGGGGTTGGACCAGATGACCTCCATGGTCCTTACAAGCTTGAAATCCAGCACTATTCCCTAGATCTGTCCCCACCTTCTGTACACATGTCCAGGCCCAAAGTTCATTCTTCTACCCAAGATTAAAGAAAGGCAGAAACTACAGAATCTTCACCATTACTGTCAAAGTATATATGCACACTGTACATGCCTCCAGCCCCAAGCCCTCCTCAGCAGCAGGGGCTAGCCAGCCCCTTCTAAGGCAGCTTTCTACCAAGGGGACTCCCTCCCAGGCTTGACCAGCCCCTCCCCTGGTACAAAGCTCTGTTTTAATGGATTAGGAGCTTGGCCCCCGGTTGCCATGGGAACATGGGACCAGCCTCAGGCACTGCCTTAGCAACTGGGTCACACAGAGTACCCAGCCTGCCTAAGCCCATATTCTGCTGGGGAGTGCCCCCCTGGTGGTCTCCACTTCAGAGAGGCCCCAGGGAAAGGAGTTGTGGGCTAGCAGCCTCGTTAAGTTAGTCTGTTCTCTGGAATCGAAATCAGAGCTGGGAGAGAGGCGGGAGCAGCTGGTAGCCCAGGGGCTGGAGGCCAAGGATTGAGGGGGTTGGAAGAAAAGACAGGGAATAATCCTAGGAGACTGCATGTATTTCCAAAGTGCCAGAGTCCCCAGGAAAGTCCTTGAGCCACCCTCTTGGAAACAGTGACTTTTTCTCCATCCTGGCAGACAAGCCCTTTGAAAGGCCAGGGGTCCTTCTGACCTGCACCCCTCCCCCCACTCCCAGGAAGACTGTACCTGGACAAGGAGGAAGCAACTTCCGATGCTGGAGTCTAGTCCCTGGCCTGGAGACAAGCTTCTGCTAGGAAGCCCCCTCTCTCTGCCCCTTCCCCCACACCAGCCCCTTGCTGGGGGGGAGCCCCGGGCCCTTGGCTTGGGATCGTCCACAAGAATTCCCCACAGCATTCACCACGACTTCTCTCTGGGGCTCTTTCTCTGCTTCCTGTCCCTGCAGAGTTTGCTGTGCCTGTTCCACCCACTCGTCCTGTGGGTCCCAGGAAATGCGAGGCTCAAAGCCAAGACTCCACCCCTCCGCTCTGTTTACGGGATGTGCTAAGGTGGATCCTAGCTTCTGTACTCTCCCCAGATGACTACCTCGTCAGCATTCAGGATTTCAGCAGTTATTAATCCCCTACCTTTCCCTCGTAGGGGAAAAAAGTGTCTTTTGGGCAACTCAAGGATCCTCGACAGCCTTCTAGGAGCTGATGGAGAAGGGGGATGTAGGGCAAAGGCGAGGCATGGGACCACTTCATGGCACTGACTCTCCGCCTAGGTCTGGCCAGCCTGTATTCTACCAGGACTTTCTTTGGCCCTGAGTTTGTACTTCTTGTTAGGCCGTAGCCTGACTTGTGGTTTTCTTCCATTTGGAGACAAAAAGTCTGGCAAGAGTCTGGCCAAACAGGGTAGCTTCAATTTTCCCCCATGTTCAACCAGCCCTCCCCACTCTTGCCCCCCTTCCCTTACAAGGGTTATGAGAACAAAGGTAAATCAGATGATGTGGCCAAGACCATGGTCCTCCAAAGCAGGACAGTCCAAGGTACATATTAACAAGTTTGGTAAGAATGGAAAAAAGCACTAGATTTGTAATTGGAGGCTTGGAGTCAGGAAGATCTGAGTTCAAACCTGGCCTCAAACACTGGCTGTGTGACCCTGGGCAAGTAACTTATCCCTTACTATTTGCCTTAATTCACTGGAGAAAGAAATGATAAACCACTCTTGTATCTTTACCAAGAAAATCCCATGAATATATTGGAATGCTTGATCCTTCAGGTCACAAAGATTCAGATATAACTAAACAACTGCAAACTTACTTACCCTTTGACATTATTCATGGTGAGGCATTCAGGTAAAATGGAATCAGTTCAGATCTGGTGTTTGGAAGACCTCAGGTTGAAATCCAGAGTCTAACATTTTCTACATTGTAAATCTCTGTTTCCTCATCTATAAATAACAAATATATATATAAAACAAAATACCTGAAGTCATTATCTCCCAGGGCTGTTGTAAGACTCAAATGAGATCATGTAAAGCATTTTGTAAACTTTAAAGTGCTATATAAGTTTCTTTTTTAAAAATTTATTTTATTTTTAATTTGTGGGATAAAACAAGCATTTCCATAACACTCTATATAATAAAAAAGAAGACTGTACTTGAAATTGCATATCTACTATTTACAACTTCTAATTCCTCTCAAATATACAACAAAGTTATCATGTCAATTTCTATTTGCTTTTCCTTTTGGTGTAGACCTCTGATTTCAATGGCACAGAGAACTTCTACTGAGCAAATTCCCTCAACAAATTCAGGTTGGTAAGTCTTCGGCAATTTTTGGTTGTAGAAAGCTGACTGGGCTCCTCTGAAAGGGTAAGGGATTTGCCCAGGGTTCACAGAGTCAGTGTGTATCAGAGGCTAGACCTGAACCCATCTTTCTAATTGATATTGACCCGCCTTCATGCTACATAAAAGTGTCAGTTAATATGAAATTGCTTTACTGCTCTGGGGTTGATGATCTCTAAGGCCCCTTTTCTTACCCACGATCTTTATGATTTTTAAACCTACTTCTTACAGATGATTTGCTCAGTAACCTTGGATAAGACACTTGGGTAGTGCGTGTCCTTGTTCCCTTATCTTCTGACTAAGGTAATAACAGGCAGGGCAGTTCCAGTAACAACCAGTTTGAGATGTCAGTGGCTTGAACTAGCCAGTCAGTGGGACTGGCTGGAATTATGGCTGCTATTTTGGAGGCTAGGATTTCCAGTCCTTTTCATTTCTAAAGCTAAACTCAGACACTTTGTCCTTTTTCCTCTGAGTAGGACAGGGATTGAAGTGTTTGGGGACTCTGAGTCTCTGGACTGTCTGTTTGCCAATAATCCCCAAGTTCTTCATTTGTGCACTGCAAGACCATTCCTCATGTCTGCAAAGGGTTTTAAGATCATTTGATGCTATTGTCTCCCCCTCCCAACAATCCTGCATAGTAGGCTATTTCCATTTTTATAGCTGGAGGAATTAAAGGTACAGTTAAAACAATTTTCTCAATATCACTGGGGCTGACTATGGCAGAGTCCTTTTTAGATCATTAATCTAGTTGCTGGAAGGAGCCTTCATCCAACCCTCTTATTTTATAGCTGAGGCCCAAACTTCTGTGTGTGATCAGACAGGGGCATGGGCAGAATTTGAACCTAGATTACAGGATCATAGATCTAGAAGGGCCCTTGTAAACTTTTACAAATGAGGAAACAAAGGCCCCACGAAATTAAATGACTTACCCAAGGTGGCATAGGAAGTAAGCCTCAGAGATAGGATTTAAACCCACGTACTCAGAATTGGAGCCAGAAAGACCTGGGTTCAGGTTCCACCAGTGACATATATGGGCTATGTAGCCCTGAGCATAGCAAGTGGCCATCTGCTTTGGTAAAGGAAGGAGTTTTTTCATCAGGAGTTCCCTAGGTCAACAAAGGGACAGCTAGGGTGGCACTGTGGATAGAGCCTTGGGCCTGGAATAAAGAAGACCTGAGTTCAAATGTGGCCTCAGACACTTCCTAGCTGAGTGACCCTGGAAAAGTCACTTAACTTTGTCTGCCTCGGTTTCCCCACCTGTAAAATGAGCTGGAGAAGGAAATAGCAAATCAGTCTAGTATCTTTGACAAGAAAACCCCAGATGATGTCACAGAAAGTCAGAAACAAGTGAAATGACTGAACCACAACTGCTTCTGCCCTAGAAAATAATATGCTTTCCTAGATTTTAAATTCATTTGCTCATCAATAAAATGGGTAATGAGAGAGGGGAATGGGACTAAATGGTTTCTAACATCCCTGTGAAGTATAAATGCTATAATCTTTCCTTCCTTTCCTGCCACAATTTCTAGACCACTTGGGAGTATCAAAAATGAGAATCCTCAACCTCAGTATAAATACTATAATATAAATCATTCCTTCTCACATTGCAAATTCATGGTCCTTAAACAGGAACAGCTTAAGGAAGAATTTTGAAGAAAAATTTAACTCTTATACTTGGTGTCTCTTTCTTCCTTCTTTTCACACATACATACACACATACACACACACACACATCTTTAGACATCCTGTGTTATTAGGGTGCAACATGGTATAGTATAAACTGCTAATAATTATATTTCACCTTAAAGTTTCAGAAAGTACTTTTTACACATTCTCTCATTTACTCCTTATTAAAACCCAGTGAAGTAGGTACTAAAGGGGTGAGGGGTGTCCAGGTGGGGCAGTGGATAGAGTACTGGGTCTGGAACGAAGAAGATCTAAGTTCAAATTTAGCCTCAGACAGCTACTATTTGTGTGACCCTGGGCAGGTCACTTAACCTCAATTTCCTCATCTGTAAAATGGGGATGAGAATAAATAGCACCTACCTCCCAAGGTGGCTGTGAGGATGAAATGAAGTAAAACTTATAAAGCATTTGGCACAGTGCCTGGCACACAGTAGGCTCCATACAAATGCCAGCTGTTATTATTAACAACTTCCATTTTACAGGTTAGGAAACCGAAGTTTGGGGAATTTTAATTTCTTGCCTATGGGCTATGGAGTAAAGGAAAGTTAATCCAGGTTTTTCCTGATTCCAAATTTAGTGTTCATCTTATTATCCCAACCTTCCTGGACTTGGAGGTCAGGGTTAGGGGAGGAAGGAGACTCTGACACATACTGGCTGTGTGATCTTGGGCAAATCACTTTAAGTTTTCAGTTCTGTAAGATGGAGACAAATAACAGTCACAGCATGAAGGTGAAAGGGTTATCTAAGGAGTACGTACACCAATGTGTGTAGAGCATAATATAAGTGGTTATTCTGTAGTGATGCTTCCCAGTTTCTCCTGTGATAAGAAAGAGATCTGATAAAGGAAACACAAAGGCATCACCCCTAAGAGGAATGCTAAATCTCATCCCACTCTCCTGCTCCTAACCAGAACAATAACAAACAGTAAAACTCAAAAATTGGCCACATTAGAGTAGGCTTTTAAAAAATTATTATTCTTTGTTGAAGAGGCACAAAGTGTCTGTTGTTTAACAAGTAGATATTTTGCTAGAGAAGCTGAATCCTATCAGTCTTGACATTTTCACCATAAACAAAACCAGATAAAGAAAGATACTGATGCTGAGAGAATAGATCACACGTACTCCCTAGAGGGGCAAAGAAAAGAGTTAGAGTTGATTTTATCATGTGTTCAAACGCAAACAAGAAACATTACTTCCTGGGATATTGATGTGGCTATTAAAAGACCACCATGAAACTCTTTGCATCTTGTACATCAATATCAGTTGAGAAGAATGAAAAGTTTGACACTGGACTAGATAAAACCCTTAAAATTAAATCAACATAATCTCTGATACTCAATGACGACTTCAATATAAAGGCAGGAAGAGGGGGGATGGTGAGAAATTGATGAGAAAGCATGGTTGAGGAAGCATGAACTACTTTCTTTGAGAAAAGAAGTGAAAACTGTTTGACACGGTGAGCACCAAATAACATCACCCACAGGAAATGGATTATATTGTGACAGGAAAAGACTTGTCATTGATGCAGGATTTATCCCTGAATCAGCTGTCTCTGTACAGTCAGACCACCAACTTGTCAAGGCAAAGATTAGAATTAGTAAAATGCAAGAAGAAAGAATAATGAGAAGAAAAAGATATGATGTACAATTGAAACAACTCAATCCTAAACTATTTAAACAAGTTATTAGCAATAGGGACAAGAGAAATTAAAATGGGTATTAATTATAATAATTTTATACAGAAGTTTAACTTGCAAATCTATCGCTGCAACAGGAAAATTGAAAAAAGTCAGAAAATGTCTTAGTCAGAAAACATTTGACTTGATTGCCAAATGAAGTGAGACAATTGCCAAAGGCAACACAGGTTTTCAGTATAAATTCATTTGTTAAATCTTACAAAGAAGAAAGATGGACACTTATGGGCAATATTGTGTCATGAAAGGAGAAGGCAAGACCATTTTAAAGAAAGCTTTGCAAGAAATCCAACCAACCAAAGTCACCTTGAGTGCATTAAAAGACAAAAATGAAAGAGTAACCATTAGAGGAGAAATGGAAAAGATCTAGAAAGATTACTACAACACGCTATTTGACCATCAAGAAGAGTGGAGTCACATTTAGGTCCTAACTTCACAGTCTTGGGTGTGCTTGTAAAAATGACCTTAAGGAGAACACATAGGAAAAGCAGTTGAATTGGGCCAAGTGTATATAGAGAAGATCCATGCTAAAAGAGACATAATTGTTAAGATGTACTGAAGGATCAACATGAAATATGCTAGAAGAGATTGTAAAGATGCACTGAAGGCTCAATATGCAAGTTATCTGAAGGAGGGGCAGTTACTAATAGTGTATAAACAAATCGTGGATCTTATGAATACTCCCCCCCCCAAAAAAAGTGACCAAGAAAACTACCACCAACCTACATGTCTACTTTTCCATTTATAAAATATATTATCTATATACAGATTGAGGGCATCCTTGACTAAAGAATTAGTAAGGAAAAAGTAGGCAGCTAGGTAGTACAGTGGATTGAGCACAGGACCTGGAATCAGGCACACCTGAATTCAAGTCTGGCCTCAGACTCTTACTAGCCTGTATGACCTTGGCCAAGTTACTTAACCGTGTTAGCCTCAGTTCCTCATCTGTAAAATGAGCTGGAGAGGAAATAGCAAACCAAGCCAAGAAAACCCCAAATGGGGTCATGAAGAGTCGGACATTACTGAACAATGGAGAATAAGTAGATTTTTTGTTTCAACAACAGACCACATCCTTAGTATTTCATCACACTGAAAGATGCATAGAATATAAATTCTACTGTTCCCACTGTTTGTCAACTATTAAAATTTTTTTATTTGGTAGTTCAAAAAACCACATTAAAAACCCTTTTCCAACAAGGTGTCTCCCATCCATAAGTCAAAATCATTCAAGATTCCCTTAATAATATATGAAAGAAATGCCCTTATTCACTGACCTCATCACAGACATCAGGTTAGGCACAAAATAGGCAGATGTATGCCAGTCAAAGGCATTCATTGCCTTTGCTGTAGTGATAAAGGAGATTCAGCATAGTGTCCAAGTGGAAGAGGAATTCTCTGTAAATGGTGAGCTCCTTCATAAGTTCCTGTTTGCAGATGGCATTATGTTGATTACAGTAAGTGGCAGAACATTATAGAGCTTCCTGCAAGAGAGCTAAAACCATTCAAAAGAATGTAGTCTGACAATCACACAGGAAAGACTAAGTGGATGAACGAATGCCTTCTATCCAGATTATATCCTGCATTTGAATGGACAATCTATAGAGCTTGTTCACCAATATATATCTGGGCAAGATAACACAAAGGGGCAAAAAGTTGAGGCTAGCATTGAGTAGAAGGTTGGATTGCCTCCAGGAATCTGTGAAAATCTTTAATGACTCCAAGTTTCCAGTGAAAACAATGACATGTATTTTTTAATACCAACATTCTATCTGTGTTGCTATATGAAAGACATGAAAGGCAACAATCTCCAAAGAATTAAAATTAGTATCATACAGAGGGCAATGAAGAGGTATACTGTTGGACCAAGTGGACAACATGTAATCCGCAACGAACTTTGAAGGTGTCATCAAGAAAACATATACTAGGAAGAGACGACGGACTGGTCGTATGTCAAAGACAAGGGTTGACAAATACACAGCTAGAGTGTTCCACTGGGTGCCCTCTCAACTGGGTGCCCTCAGGAGAAGTCAAGGTTCCCATGATGAACTTCTGGGAAGACGTAAAGATGTGAACCAGAGTTATACAAGATGGTCAGGCATGGATGGGATGGGTCAGTGAATGCATTGTTGCAAGTGAGCTCTCAAACAGATGGGATTACAGACCCACTTGAGTGTCTGAGGATGGAAAGGGCTAAATATTATGCTGTAAATTAGAAAAAACTCTTCACCATGCTCCTTCCCTCCAATGAAGAGTACTTAAGACAAGCTATTTATTGAATACTCAGCCCCAAGTCTCCCTTCAGAATAGGAAGCAAAGACTACTGTTCCTTTAAAGGGAAAATCTATCTCTGGCACCCTAACAATGCTTCCTTCGCTCCAGCAGTTTTCATTCTGCTCTCTAGGCACCCGGCCAAACACCAGCTCTCCGAGCACCACGACTCTCTCCTGTCACGCTCTTCTTACACAACAACTTAACACTAAACACAGCCTCACCTAAGTTCTCTGGACACAGACCTTGGCTCACTCAACACTACCTAAACCTTGTAGCTCAAGTTGACCCAGCCCGTCAAGGTCAACTCTTGACAGCTGACAAACCTAGAACTTATATGGGGTAATTATGTTGCCACATGGTCATGTTTGTGGGTGCCACTTAATGTAGACCAATTCTTTTCACCCAGCCCAGCCTCCTCATTTCATAAATGAGGAAACTGAAGCCCTGAGAAGTGAAAGGATTTGCTGAGGGTCATACAGGAAGTAAGTGGAAGAACCTCCCAGTACGATTCTCTTTACGCTAGGTCACAGTGATTATATTTTTTTCACATGTATTTATTTTATTTTTCATTTATGAAATAAAATGAACATTTCTATAACAAAGTATAATAAAAAAAGATGATCACACATGAAATTGCAAATCTATCATATACAACTTGCTATTCCAAGTTTTGATGGATTTCATAACTCTTACTGTTTCTTACTAACTGAACAAAGTTTTTTTTCTAAAGAATGGATTTTCACTATTTTCTATTTAAATAATTATTTTTGTAAGACATCATTTTTTTCAACATTCACTTTTATAAGATTTTGAGTTCCAAATTTTTTTCTCCCTCCTTTTCCTTCCTTCCTCCTTTCCCTCTCCACTCCCCAAGATGGCAAGCAATCTGATATAGACTATATACGTACAATCAATATATCATTATTAAAATGGAAGTATGGTGCAGTGAAAAGAATGCTGATTATGAAAGCGACGACTTGGGCTCAAATCCCAGCTCTGTCCCTTCCTATCCTTTAACTTGGGTAAGTCAATTTCTCTGGGTCTCAGTTTCTTCAACTGCGAAATGAGGGAGTTGTACTAGGGCTTCTGAGATTCTTCCACTTCTAAATCTATGATTCATTTAGCAATGTTTTGATTGTAAAATTTCCTTGCCTAATCATTCACCATCTCTATCAGAAAGAGAAGTCAGGGTCCTGGAGCCTAACTAGTGAAAGAAGCTTGGACACCCAGTAACCTTGTAAAGCTGAACCCAGCAGATGGCTGGTGTGTTTGGTGGCGTAGGGTGGGAAAAGGATAAAGAAGCATAGGGAGATTGTTTTTCCTCCACAAAGAAACTCGTTTATAATAATAAACAAGAATTCCAATCACATAATTAGAGGGATGTGTGTGTGTGTGCATACATACAGGAACGAATGTTTTTCAATTTGGTTGTATGTTGTTTTTTAAAACATGGAACAGCTGATAGGACTAATTAGTGCCACTATCCCAGGGCCAAAAGTGTACACATCCCACCACCCATAGGTAGATAAACATGCACCTCCTGTCTAACACAAGACAGTGTGTGTGTGTGTGTGTGTGTGTGTGTGTGTGTGCGTGTGTATCCCTGCTACTGTCTATGTGTGAGAGGGCAATGATCCATTCCTGGACTGGGCAAAGCAACATGCACGCCTGCCCCCACGTAAAACGATGAACTGACCATGACTCACGGCTCTAGTCAGAGAAGTTAACGGCCTGGAAACTCTAGAGTATGAATTAGTCCTGACTCACTGACACTGGAGCTATAAACAAGTCACTTCAACTCTCCTTTTTTCTTGTGTAAAATGCCTATTATGATAAAATCCTACCTGAAATCTGAACCTTCTTCCTACTCTGGGAAACACCACAGGTGGCTACAGCTGGAAGGTTGCTTAAGGACTGCTTAGTCATGGGATCAGAGATTTTTAGAGACAGAAAGGAATTTCAAAGCCATTTGGTCTAAGTCCCTTATTTTACAGATGAAGAAACTGAGACCCTGAGAAAAGAAGTGATTTTCCCAAGGTTATGCAGGTAGAAAAGAGCAGAGGTAAATCTAGAACCCAAGGACTCTTTTCCATTGTCCAGATGCTCCTTTTCCTTGTCTCACACAAGCTCATAAATCCCCTCCTTAAACAGAGGAGGGAAGTGATTGTTCTTTCCCCTAGGGAGAATCAGTGACTTGTCAAAGGTCCTACAATTAGTTGCAGAAGCAGAACCAGAACCCAAGTCTCTGGACTCCACTCTATCACACTTCTTCCTCTTGGTCAAAAACATAAATCATTGTGATCCTAAAAACAATTGAGGTTCACCCATGTACTTTCATTTTTTTATATATATGCACTGACTAAAAGTTTTGACTAACACCCCAGGCTAATAAACTTCTGACAAAGTCAACATGACCAACACTTAATAACATATGTGTCAGAATGTGTGGTCTATCTTGTAGGGCTTCGTGTATAATGGAGAGAGTGCTGCCCTTGGAGTCTGAAAGACCTGGATTCAAATCCTGCCTCTGACACTAGCAAATTTATTATTAGTGAGGGCAAGTCACAGTCTCACTGAGCCTCAATTTCCCAATCTATCGAAAAGAGATAATAATGATACTTGGTAGCACCTCCCCCACCCACTGAGATTATGTCTGTAGATTGTTTTTCAAATTTTAAAGCATTATGTAAATGTCAGCTATTATTCAGTAGGCATCCTCTTTCCCTTCCTCTATGATTCATTTAGTGGAAGGGTACAACAAATGCTATGAAGACTTAATAAACTCTTTTAAGACAACAACATTGTTACAGGGATTTATGGGGTGAAGATTTCCATTTTCTGCCCAGCTGGAACTAGGCTCATGCCTAGCTTAGCAATGTCTCTAGGGCACTGAAGAAAGGCGGAGAACAGCCAAAGGTTTCCAAGTTCCTCCTAGGGTTAGGACTCCCATCATCCTCAGTGAAGTTACTCCTTGCAAAAATCTGTGTGTAATGGGACAGAGAAACCCTAATCGATGTTCACAGCCTTTGACTCAATCCACCTGCATTCAGTGTCTCAAATGTGGAACTTGGTTTTAATAGGAATTGATACAGTAGAACATAGAGCTGGTAAAAGTGGCCTTAAAACTTCTCTTATGAAATTTTGGAGGTTCCCCTCAGAGGAGCCCTAAGATTAAATATCAAATCTATTCCTGGGGATAGCCTTTTATTCTCTTACAGCTTAGAGGATGGAGGTGTAAGGTACAGCAGAGCTTGTTGTAGGTAGTGACGGTGGTGATAGTAGTATTCAGGATGGGACCATGCCTTCAGATTTCATTTTAGAAAGATAGGCTTTGATATACCAAGTTTCACATTATCAGAATATACATTTGTATAATACTTTACAGATCTGGTCTCATTTGAGCCTTGAAAAAACCTTGTGTTGTAGGCACAAGAAGTATTATGTCCATGTCAAAGATCAACCAATAAACATTTATAAAGCACCATATTATGTACCAGGCACAGTACTAAGCACTGGGGATACAAAAAAGAAAATCAAAAGCCCTACCCTCAAGAAGTTTACAATCTAATGGAGGAGACAATACACAAACTAATATATGCAAAGCAAGTTATATACAGGATAAATAGGAAATAATTAACTGAGGAAAGCACTAGAATTGAGAGGTGTTGGGAAAGGTTTCTTGTAAAAGATGACTTTAAAGGAAACCAGGGAAGTCAGTAGTCAGAGATGAGAAAGGAGAGCATTGCAGGCATCAGAGAAAATGCCTGGAGCTGAGTGATGGAGTGTCTTGTTCACGGAATAGCCAGGAGGCCACTGTCACTGGATCGAAGCATATGTGATGGGGAGTAAGTAAGGTGTCAGAACACTAGAAAGGAAGGAGGGAGCTTTGAACTCCAAACAGAGCATTTTGTATTTGATCTTGGAGATGATAAGGAGCCACTGGAGTGTATTGAATAAGGACTGAGATGTACATCTGCACGTAGGAAAATCGTTTTGGTGGCTGAATGAAGAGTGGCTTGGAGGAGGGGGACTTAAGGCTGAGTGTAATTAAGGTTCAGAGTGATGATATGATTTATCCATGGTAATCCAACTAGTGAATAATGAGGTGGGATGTGAACTTAGATCTTCCTTATTCCAGGTCTAACATTCATTCCACTATCCTATGGATAGCCTAGAAACCCATGAATAGACCAATCACACCTATGAACATATGTTTACTAAGTATAAACTTGGTCTTCTGACTTTATCAGAAACTGAACATTTACATATTCTGCTTACCCTCCATCAAGGGATGACTTAATTATCTCCTTTAATAGCAGAATAAAGGATGGGAAGAGGACCGGAGAAGTTTCAGAACTTCAAAACTATATATATAATAGTACATATATAAGCCTATGTATGTATATATACACACCTATGTATGTGTGCATATGTACACAAACACACACACACATATAGCATTTGGAGTGCCAAGCCTGAAATCAGAAAGGCTGATCTTTTTGAGTTCAAATTCAGCCTCAGACACCTACTAGCTGTGTGATCCTGGGCAAGCCACTTAACCTCTTTCACTCAGTTTCCCCATCTGTTAAATGATCTGGAGAAGGAAATAACAAACCCACTCCAGTATCTTTGTCAAGAAAACCCCAAATAGGATCATGAAAAGTGGCTGAAAATGCCTATACAACAACAACCCATATACATATTATTTTAAACAATTTATCTACTAGCATGTCAAAAGCTAGAAGGGCTCACCAGACTACTTGTCAAGTCTGATTATCTTTTCTTACTTCCGCCCTTTCCTGACCCTATGGATTACCTTCTCCTGGATAGTCTCTCCTTTCTAGGTTTTTGTGACACTGCTCTCTCCTAGTTCTCCTCTTATCTATCAGACCCATCTTTCTCAGTCTCCTTTGAAAGTTTCTTATCCATGGAATGCTGTCTAGCCATGGGCATCCCACAAAGCCCTGTCCTGGCAGAGGAGTCAAGGGATACTGCCACTTAAGGCAGCTAGGTAGACCAATGGATAGAATGCTGGGCTGGGGGAGTTGAGATAACCTAAGTTCAAACTTAGCCTCAGACACTTACTGGTTTTGTGACTCTGGGCAAACCACTTAACCTCTGTTGGCCTAAGTTTCCTCCACTGTAAAATGAGTATGACAACAGTACCTATCTCCCAGGGTTGTTGTGTGGATCAAGTGAAATAATAATTGTAAAGTGCTTAGCCTAGTTCCTGACCTAGCTGAGGCACTTAATAAATGCTTATTTCCTTCCTTCCTGGGCCCCCTTGTTTTTCATTCCATATTATCTTGTTTGCTGATCTCTACTCACATGAGTTCAATTACCATCTCTTGGCAGATGATTCCCAGATTCAGATATCCATCCCCAGTCTCTGCTGAGCTGTAGTCACACATCTATCTCCAGCTGCCTCCTAGACATCTCACAGTGGATATCCTGTATGAAGTTCAAACATGTTGAAAACAGAACTCCGTATTTTTCCACCCAAAATGTTTCCAACCTTCCAAATTTTCCTATTACTGTTGAGGACACCGACACCTTTGGTCACAATGTCAGCCTCATCCTTGACTCCTGTTTCTCACGCCACATATCCAATCTGTTGCCAAATATCTAGAACATTGCCCTCCTTGCATTTCCTGAAAGAAGACATCCCATTTCTCATCACCATTCCTTTGCATTGGCTGTCCCCTCTTCTCCATCTCTTGCTTCCTTCAGGACTCAGGACATCCCACTTTCTAAAGGAGGCCTTTTCTGGTCCCACAGCTGCTAACATTTTCCCCTTCCAAATTACCTCTTTATCCTCTGTGTATATTTTATATATATCTAGATAACAAACATACCTTTTTCCCATCAGAATGTACTCTCCTTAAGAGTAGGGATTGCAGTTTTGTTGGTTGTTGTTTGCTCCCATTTTGTATTCCCCAGCATTTAGCACAGTCCTTGGCTCATAGGAAATATTAATAAATACTTATTATTTAAGTTTTTATTATTGACTTAGTCAATTGTAATTGACTGAGTTGAAGAAACTGAGACTTAAAGAAGGTCAATGGCTTGCCCAAGGTGACAGAATTAGGAAAGGCAAAGGTAAGAGTAGATCCCAGATTAGCTCGATGAGCTTCTCTATGTCCCACTCTTTCCTGTTCCACGATCACAAAAGCCCTGAGATGGAAATAGTGCAAGGATCATTCCCTTTTACAAATGAAGGAACTAAGGCTCAAGGCAATTAAATGACTTGCCTAAGGTCTTACAGTCAGTGATTGTGGCAGGGCTGGGATATCTGGGGGAAGGGGGGGGCCCAGCCTCAGGGACCCAGCACAATGAGAAGCCCTAGACAGGGGCCAGCTTCCCCAGCTTCTGAATGGTCCCACTCATGGAGCAGGTGAGGTAACAGAGATCATCCACAGCAGCATTTCTCATCTAACTTTTGGAAAGTATTCTAGGGTTTCTTTCCCTTCCCTTCCACATCCTTCTGTGCTCCAACCCCCAACCACGATATTTTTCTTCCTTGTTCTAGCTCGCCCGAAAGCATATTTACATTTCAGGTTGAGTAGTTTGTTCAGTCACTGCTCCATTGGGACCATCTGATCTAGTGGAAAGCACTGGGAACTCAGAGCCAGGAGACTTGGTTTTAGTCACAGCCCTGTTACTCACGCTAACTGGCTAACCTTGGCCAAGCGACTTCCCCTGTCTGGGCCCAAGGTTCCTCGTTTATAAAATGAGGAGGATGAACTACAGATGACCTTGAAGTCCTTCCTGGGGACACAGCTTGTCTCTCTAGACCTTGATCCTTTCCCACCATTCACTAGGTACTCTGAAAAATACCACCTCCCCACCTCAGGCATGCTGCCAAGTCCTGTGGATCTCCCCTTGGCTACATCTCCTGTATATGCCCTTTCTCTCCTCTGACAGTCACCATCCCAATGCAGGCCCCTATCACCTCCCATTCGGATAACTGAAACAGCTTTCGGGGTGATCTGTCTGCCTCAAGCATCTACATCTCCCCACACCAGTCATCCTCCACTTGACCGCCAAAGTGACTTTTTAAAAGTCTATCGCCCTGCTCAGGGAGTTCCAGAGGCTCCCTTTTACCTCTAGGATCAAATTAGAGTGTACTGCTTAGCATTCAAAGCTTTTCACAAACTATTTAAAGTTAAGATAGGCCTAGCCATGGCTATCAAGTTTCCAGGATGTTCATTAAGGTACTGGGGGTGTTTAGAGTCCCATCCCTAGTTTTGAAGGGAAGCAGCATATCGTATCAGAAAAATTGTGCCATTGGGAATGAGAATACATTCTGGGTGTGTGCCCCCTAGTAAGGGTGACCTCTTTGACCTTGGCTCATCCCCTCTCTGGTTCTCAGTTTTGTCATGTGTAAAATAAGGGAATTGGATTAGACTACATCTAAGGCCCTTTCTGTCTCTAACTCTCTGATCCTATGATTGGCAGTTGGGTGGTTCAGGGTAAAGGGCTAGACCTGAGTTCAAAATTGGCATCAGATGTTTACCAGCTTCGTGACCCTGAGGAAGTCACTTCAAAAACAAACAAACACACACACACACACAAACCCAAACCAAGACAAAAACTCTCTTTGCCTCAGTTTCCCCATCTATAAAATGAAGATGACAATAGCACCTACCTCCCAGGCTGTTACCAGATAACAATGATAAAGTTCTTAGCACAGGGCCAGGCATATGGCAAACACTACATAAAGGTTAGTTATTATTATTTAAGCTCAGTGCTCTTTCCATGATATCATGCAACCTTCTGAGATGTACTTTTGCCATTGAACATATATATATACATACATATATATGTGCATATGTATGTGTACACATATATACATATCCATACACACATATTCATTCATTCATTTACTTAATTATTTTTATTTGCTGCACATTTAGGACTTGCGACTTGTGGCAAGCATTTGAGATGAGGTGATTTTGTAGAAAGAATTTGGCAGCGTGCCTGCTGATAAGGAGCAAAGCCTTCCCTGGGCTAGCTCACGAATTTGTCAAGCCTACAAAATCCCTCAATGTTGTGAAACATACCAGAATACTACGAATTCCTGGGAAAGGCAAACATTTTTCTGTCCTGCAAATTAGCAGATTTCATGCATTCTGCGGAACAAACACAGCAGCCTCTGCATGGTTACCTTCTGTGGCAGATCTGAAGAGAAGGAGCCTGCACTGCGGAGCTGCAGGGTGTGGGTATGTGTGTTGGAGAGCAGTCCCAGCCCATGGCTGGCCTGGGATACTGATTCTTCTTTCCCTTCTACAATCCCATGGCAAGGAATGGAGTACCCAGCTACGGAAAGGACAGCCACCTTCCACTCTGGCTTACGCAAGGGGCCTTACCTCTCTGAGTGGACATACACCACAATGCCCGATGGGAGAAGGCAGCCAGAGCTGGAACCTGGGAGCAGAGCCCAGAGGGGCCCAGGGATGAGGAAGGGGACCGAGGGGGAGGGGCCGCTGTAGGAGAACTGGAGGAGGAGAGAGGGAAGCAGAGGGTGAAGGAGAAAGGATGGTTGGAAGGTGGTGGGGCTGGGAAAGATAAGGAAAGAGAAGGCTTCTGGAGTCTTTTCTTCCAGAATGCCAGGAATTAATGTATGGTAGCTTCATTATCTCAGGGGTGAAAGGAAAACCCTTCCAAAAAAGGAAAGAGGGCTCAGAGCACAACGCCTCCAACATTTTTTTGAGGGGGAGAGCGTTGACCTAGACCTAGGTATGATTTCCCAGATTTTGGGAGCTCCAGGTGAGGAAACTCCCTGGACCAGAGCAAATGTGAATTATTCTACTATTTATTGTTCTAGAGCATGGCCTGGGGCACTTAGAAATTCAGTTATTTGGCTGATATCCACTGTTTATATCAGAGGGACTTGAATCCAACCCTTGTTGACTTCAGTGGTCAACTCCCCATCAACTACTCTACTCTTCTCTTCAGTTTGCGAATGACATTTAATTAATAAATGCTTGTTGAATTTGTTAAAGTCTGACCCTAGGCTTTAAGCTGGTCCCTCTCTGTGCTGTAGAGCATCTTGGAGCCCATAAGAAACTGGGGAGCCTATTCCCAAAACTACACAGCCCCATTAGGAAGATAAAGTGTGATACTCCAGTATCCTGAATGGCAGAAGTCCCTAGGTCAAGATCCAACCATTCACTGGATTAACTAAGTGATATTGTCTTGTATGAAATGGGGAGAAGTCAACCTTGCCCTCTGATTTCAGGGGAGGGGTCAGCTCCCTCCTCAGGGCCAAGAGCAACCTGAGCCACCAGGAAGTTGGGCCCCAAAGGTCTAAGGAGACAATGCCAGTCAGCCATGGCACCTGGAGCTTTTGTTCACACTTAGATTTTCCCAGGAGGCTACAGCTGCACCCACATTGAACACCTGCGAATGGAAGGGGCTCCCACGGGATCCTGTTCTCTGGAAAGAGGGTGTGATTCAAACTCCTGTCCCTGTGCCAGACAAGGAAACAGTATTGTGTTTCTCCAACAAGACTGCATAAACTTCTATAAAGCAAGACCTTATTGTGCCTAGCACTGTGTACTAAGGGCTGGCACTAGGGGCTTGGTTAGATATATGGGAAGATAAGACTATACATACAAATAAATAGGTGAGTGCCATAGAGGATAAACTACAGGACCTGGAGGCAAGAAAGACTTGAGTTCAAATTCAGCCTCAGACACCTAATTGTTGTTTGATCCTGGGCAAGTCACTTAACCTCTGCCCCCGATTTCCTCATCTGTAAAATGGGGATGCTAATAGCACCTACCTCCCAAGGCTATAGTAAGGATTAAATATGGTAATCATTGTGAAGTACCTGGTACATAGTAAACATTATATAAAGCTAGGAACTATTAACCAATGTCTATTTTCTTTTCTTTCAAAGTAATCACCTTGCATTTACTCCAATGCTAATTGCCATTTTTCAGAACAAGTTAAAGACTCCTATTTTTGGAATTGCCTTCAGAGGCAGTTTATCAGTCACAGGAGAAAAATCATCATTATGGCCACACTTCATCTGACCTAAAACATACTCAGCTTTATGACATCTTAAAGACCAGTTTAGCTTCAAATGGCTTCTGGCTTTTCCAAAAATCAAGTCTCCATTAAAAGGAATATTTGACATCACAAGGGATATTTAAAATGTATATTGCTGGCTCTAAAGGCAATTCCAGAAAAGGAACTCCAAAATTATTTTGAGAAGTTGCCTCGGGTATGAGACAGACTTCTAAGACTCTATGGTCTCTACAGAATTATCAGTGAGAAGACTCACTGAAGCCCACTTTTGCAAAAAACAGAGAAAAACTCAATCCCTGCCTTATAGGTCCGTGGCTGGATCTAAGCCAAGCCTAAGTACAAGGTCAGACAACTTGAGTAAGAGGGGCTGCACTATTCAGATCACAGGGACTAGGAATAAGGACTGAATCTCGATTTCACCAGTATTGGGACCTCTCTGGTAAGGAAAATCTCTCTGATATAGGCCAGCACCATCTTGGCAATTTATAGCCTCAGAGAGTAGCTAGATCATTGAAAAGTCATGTGACTTGCCCAGGGTCACTTCGGACACTATATGTCAGGGTCATTACTTGAGCCCAAATCTTCTTAGGATAGAGGCTAACTGTGTCCGCTGCCTCTTACTCAGGTCATGTGTGGATTAGGGTGTTCAGTACTAGGTGCTACATTTTAGAGATTAAGGTGATAAAACCTCAGACTTGGAACCAGGAAAAGCTGAGATCACGTCTTGCTTCAGATCCTTCCTCAATGTATGACCTGGGTGAATCACTTTGCTTCTGTCTGCTTCAGCTTCCTCAGCTGTAGAATGGGACCACACCTATTCCACAGTCCTTTTGAGGGTCAACTGAGATAGCCTCTGTAAAGCACTTTGCAAATCTTTAATCCCTAAACAATGCCAATTATTATTTATTATTATTAAACACAAGTTGTATCTCCTTAATGACTGGGAATGGCTAGGGAACTAGAAACCATCCAACCAAGAAGCAGCTGCAAGAACTGGAGTTGTTTAGCTTTTCGCTCAGGTCCAGGATATTACAGAAGAGAAGGATTTCTGCTTGGCTTTTTTTTTGGTTTGGTTTTTGGTTGACTTAGATGACATCCAAGATCCCTGGTGCTTTTGGGATATGGCTCCAGGAAGCCCTACCTATCAGTATTTATTAAGTAGCATCGATGAACAAGACCCTCTGCTAGGTGCAAGCGCACATGGGATCATAAATTTACAGCTAGAACTAATCTCAAGGAATTTACATAGTCGGGAGATAATATATTATTAAATTAAATCACATAAAGAGTTAAATAAAAACAATACAATTGAAGAATTGTCCCTGGGAGAATTTAAACTCCTTCCAGGCAGGGAATTTTTATACTTGTCTTTCTATCCCACGCTGGTGCCTAGCACAGTGACTCCCCGTAGTAAGCACTTAATGAACGTTTGTTTCATTGTTGAACAAGTTGGTTCATACTCCCTAGAGAGTGGAACGATATAGACAGTAGAATGCTGGACAGAGTTCAAATCTTGCTTTAGATACTTGCTAGTTATATAATGTAGGACAAGCCTCATAGACGCTCTTTTCTCTGTTTTTATAAATTGTGGATTATAATATAGGGATGATAAGACTTATGAGTTTAGAAAAGAGAGAGGGTTTTGTGAAGTCAATGATGTGTTGTGCTGCTAGAAGGCACAGTGGATAAAATGCTAGGCCTGGAGTCAGGAAGACTGCTTGAGTTCAAATTTGGCCCTAGATACTTACTAGCTGTGTGACCCTCGGCAAGTCACTTGATCCTGTTTGCCTCAGCTTCCTCACCTGTAAAATGAACTGGAGAAGAAAATGGCAAACCATTCCAGTATCTTTGCCAAGAAAACCCCAAATGGGGTTTGAACTAATAACGAACAGGTTCTTAAGGATTAAGATTTAGGTAGATAGAGAGGAGGCATGGAGGACATTCCCAATGGGAAAGACCCCAAAAAGACTGGAAAATGCTAGTTGTGATTTGGGAATCTGGAGCAGATGTTCATTTAGAGGAGCAGTGGGAGCTATGCTGGGAGCAGAACGTGGAAGGCCTTGAATGCCAAATTAAGGAACTTGAACTCTCCCTGTGACCCTGGAGACTTGAGACTTGAAAACTGACAGCATGTCTAGAGTCCACGCGGCACTGCCTCCATCTTGGCAATGACCAGAGGCACTCCCAGGGGCACGGTGACCCTGGGTCCCTGGGGCAGATGCTAATAGGCACTGCCCTGGCAGTATCCTAGGCCCCAGAGCTGTGTTGTGGTTGACACGTTCTGTGGTTTTCTTTCCTTGGTTCCACCCCGGGCTCCAGCCAATACCACAGCACCCCCAAGGTCATGTCCCAGACATAACCCAACACAGGCCACTCCCAGACTTTCCATAAGTGAACCAACACAACAATGTGGTGCTGGGCAAGGGAGAACTTGGATGGACCTCTAATAATAGGTCCTAGAAACTCCAGATCAAAGCTTATCAAAGATGGGGAAGGATGACGCAGAAATCTACTGGAGGAAAGGGGGCTAAGAGCTATTTTCCTGAGTCCCTGTTTCAGGCTGAACCCAGACATCACCAAACACCTATGCCTAGAAATGAGGAGAGACCTCCCTCTAGTGACTAGCTATAATACAACACCGTGGGCTTCCTCTATCTTTATCGTCCTTTGGGGGGGGGGGTGATGGGCATATCTATGTAGACCAGTGGATCTCTGGGTCAAAGGGGTGGACATTTTAGTCACTTTCTGGGCATAATCCCAAATTTCTTTCCAGATTAGCCTGTCTTTCCATAATCCCTCTAGCACTGACTTTCCAAATGGGGAAATTTTCACTTTGTTTTAATAAAATATAATTATTGCTATCCAGAAAAGTTGCGTGTAAATTGAATCATTTTTTTCAAACACTTGGAAAGAAAACAAAGGAGATAAGTATGTCAAAAAATTATGGCTATTTTTTAAAGTTTTATTGCTTTTTTCTTTTTAAGAAAAACAGAAAGTTACATGATTATTATATATCTAAAAGGAATACCAAATTGTACATAATAGATTTGCCGTTTCATGTGCAATCAACTTTTTTTTATTAAATTATGTTTTTATTCTATAAATTATTTTTTTATTCTATAAATTATGAATAAATAAATAAAAAGTCTAAGTTTAAAAATAAATTTTATTGTTGTGTTTTGTCTTTCTACCACAGTCATTTGAAATAGTTTATTTGAACCTCCCCTTGAGAAAGGGATGGGGTGGAGGGTGCAAGCAAATGCTTGTGTCAGCCGCTTAAGCATCTTCTACAGGCAGGGCTCGGGCTAAATCCTCTACAAATAACAATTACGATATAGCCACCACAACAATAATAACTAATACTTAAGTAGTGCTTACTAATGTGCCAGGCACAGTGCTCAGCACTTTACAATCTCAATTTTATTTGATTCTCACAACAACCCTGAGGGTAGGTGTCATTATCTCTGTTTTATCGATGGGGAAACTAAGGCAAAAAGAGCTTCAAGTGACTTGCCCTGAATCACACAGCTAGTGAGCGTCTGAGGCTGGATTTGGATTCAGGTCTTCCTGATTCCAGGCCTGGTGCTCTGCCCACTGCACCACCTAGCCGCCAATTAAGCAAAACCAGCCAATAAAGTGACGCCTTTGACATTGGATACAATATTGTATCCAAAGAAGTCCTTCAGCTTTCTGGTATGAGATGAGAAGAAGGTTTCATTGTCTGTTCTCAGAATTCTTCATCGATTTTCCGCTTAGTCTTGACCTTTTAGTGACCTTTTTTCATTGACAATGTTGCCTTTGGGAATATTGTTCTCTTGGTTCCATTTTTTTTCCATTTCCATTTTTTAGTTCATATAAATCTTCCTATGTCTATCTGAATTTTTAAAAATTATTTCTCATGGTACAGCATTCTATTATATTCATAAGAAAAGGCAAATTGGTACAATGTGGAAGATTGCTTGATCTAGAGTCAAGAGGATCTATCTGTATTCAGATTCTAAATCTGCCATTTACTATTGTGTGTGACCTTGGGCAAATAATTAGATTCCTCATTTGTCAGATGCCACGAATGAGACGATATCAAAGGTCCCTTCCATTCCTAAATCCGCAATCCTATACATGTAGTTTCTAGTTCTTTGCTATCACAAAAAGCACAGCTTTGAATATTTTGGTATATATTGGACGTTTATTTCTCTTTGACTTATTTGGTATCTATGCCCAGAAGTGGGATCACTAGGTCAAAAGGTACGGACAGTTAAGTCCAGTGTTTTTGTATAATTCTAAACTGATATCCAGAATGACCAGACAACATCATAGTTCCACTAAGACCTTACAACATTGACTCTTCCTGTCATTTTTGCTAATTTATATGGACTGAGGTGACCTCTCAGAAGTGTTTTCATTTTCATGTCTCTGATTCCTTAAAAGTATATTTTCATGTGATGATTCATAGTTTGTAGCAATTCTTTTGAAAACTATTCATATCCTTTGACTACTTGTCTATTGGGGAATGATCCTTAGTGTAATATATTTATGTCAATTCCCTATGTATTTTAGATATCAGACTTCTATTGGTGATATTCAGTGTAAATATTTTCCCCATTCTAACATTTATCTCCTAATTCTATCTTCATTGATTTTATTCATGCAAAAACTTTTAAAAATTTTATGCTGTCAAAAGTGGCCATTTTATCTTCTCTATCCTTTATTTGGTGAGAATTCTTCCTGTAGTCTTGATTGTGGCTTACCAGTTCTGGGGGGCAGTTAAAACCACATCCAGGATGAGCTCTGTCAACCTCTGGGTAGGAAGCCATAACTGGAGAAAGAACCTAGTTGTTGAGAGGGGACTGTTCTTTCCTGTTTCCTGTATATTTCTACCACAGGGTGGCAGGGGTGGAAGGAATTTCTCTCTCTCCCTACCACCAAAAAGCCATAGTACTTTGCAGCAGGGCTCATTCCAGTAGGAGACACTCAATGTAACAAGAGACAGACGTGGAAAAAAAGTCAGAGCAGGAGGTGAGGGTCAGCTTTAGATTCAAGAGAGAATGAGCTCTGTAGTTAGGAGCTGAACTGAGTTGTAAAGAGGAGTAGGTCCAGGCGGCCAAGCTGAACAACCTTCCCAGCAGAGATACTGTACCTGGCAGAGGGAACTGTCAGGATACCATGGGAAGATAACAGAGCACCAGGACCCTACAAAACCAAAGACGGGAGCTGTCTTGATCTATGTGTTCATTGTGCTCTATGTAGGTGCCCACTCTTCCTCCTATTCTGTGTGCCTATGTGAGAGGTCACATTACAGATTTAGGGGGGGAGGGCAATGTCTTATAGTTACTGTTCTCACTATAGCATCTCAAAAAGTGCCTTTGTTCCGACCTAATTGTGACTATACAAGAATAGGGAATCTGTGGTCTCAAGACCAGAGGTGACCTTCTAGGTCCTCAAGTGCCAAATTCAAACTTCACAGAACAAATCCTCTTAATAAAATAATTTTTAAAAAAGCTGTGAGTGCAGGTTGGTGAGGAGTAGAGTAGTCTGGAAATGGGTACACATATCTAAATGAAGTTTTTTAAAATGAGCATAAACCTATTAGACAGCTAGGTTGTTCAGTGGATAGGGAGTTGAGCCTGGAGTCAGGAACATCTGAGTTCAAATCCTCAGATACCTACAATCTGTGTGACCTTGGGCAAGTCACTTCACCTCTGTTCGCCTCAGTTTCCTCCTCTGTAAAATGGGGATAATTAATAATAATAACATCTCCCTCCCAGAGTTGTTGTGAGGGTCAAATGAGGCAATCATTGTAAAGTGTTTAGTACAGGGCAGAGACACATGGCAAGTGCCATATAAAGGATAGCTACTCATAAGAATTTAGTGATATACCGAACTAGGTATTAATGTTATATTTGTCTTCTTCCCATGCAATGACCAACAAATTCCTCATCCCTATGACTCAGAGTCTCCAGTTGGACTGAAAATTCCGTACCCCTTGCTAGCTTTTTGCTCACATTCTCATTTCTGCACATTTCAGCTCAGATCCTCTACAGCTTGGTCCACTTCCACTGATCTGTGGGTTATCCTGCCCTCTGGAACTCCTGTTCCATTGTTAAACTCCCCTTCATCTTAGATCCCCTCTCCTCACGTCACCCTCTATGTTCCATCAGTAAGAGTAACCTCAATTTCTCTAGAACACAGCGCTGTCCTGGCCTTTTCTGCAGCATTTGGAGGCTCTTTTCTCATGCCCTGGGCATTCTAGGCCAACAAGAGAAGTAGGCATGCTTCCTTGCTTCTCAGTGCCACTTCTAGATTGTACCCTTGCTACCATTTATTGAGTAATCCGTCTTCTTTTAAATGTAGGGAGATAGCTTTATCTATTGGCCAAAAACAATGCTCCCATAACCATCATGATTTACTGTTGATAGATATAGATAATAAAGGCAGGGATAGGGACTAGGAGGGTTAAGAACAACCACCTTGCATCCTTTGCTTGGTCTCCCTGCCGAAAGTCTCTTTCTGCTCCGTTCTATCCTTCACTCAAATGCCAAACTGATTTTCCAAAAGTGCAAGTCTGACCATGCAAGACCCTACCCCCCATCTCACCTCTTCTACTCACAAAAAACTCCAGTGGCTCCCTATTACCTTCAGGATCAAATAGAAAATCTTCAGTTAGGCAATTAAAGCCCTTGGGGCTTCTCTCTAGTCTTTTCATCCTTTATCCTCTTCCATGGATTTCAAGATTTGGCAATACCCACCTTCCTTCTGTTCCTTGCCAAGGACATCCCACCTGTATACTCTGTCTTTGCCCTAGCTATCCTCCAGGCCTGGAATCTCTCCATCCTCACCTCTGCCTACCCCTAGTTTCCATTCAAAACCCATACTGGATTCCATCTTTTGCAGAAGGCCTGTTCTGCTCCCCTGACTATTAGCGACTTCCCTCTGAGATTACCTACCATTCTACTCTGTACATATCTTGTTTGCAGCTAGTTATTTTTCTGTCTCTCCCATGTATGCTCTTTGAGGGCAGGGACTGTATTTTTTTTTTTGTACACCTAGCATTTGACAAAGTGCCTATCGTTTTAGTTGTTTTTCAGTTGTGTCTAACTCTTCATGACCCCTTTTTCTTGGCAGAGATACTAGTGGTTTGCCATTTCTTCCTCCAGTTCATTTTACAAATGAGGAAACTGAGGCAAACAAGGCAAAGTGACCTGTCCAGGGTCACAGAGCTAGTAAGTGAGGTTGGATTTAAACTCTATGCCACCTAGCTGCCCTAGCACTTGATAGTACCTGGCACACAGCAAATGCTTGTTGACTGACTGACTGAGCCCCACTTTCCATCCCCTTAGCCTCTCACTTTTGCTTTCTCACTCCAGAGATAACAATGTTCACTTACTTATGGGGCACCTTCTTTGGGTCACTCTCTATCAGACCCCACTCACCCTGGCTGGCCAGGCTCCAGACTTTGAGTCACTGTTTATCGCCATTAGAGAATTATTACTCCTTCTTTTGAGGAATCTCTAGCTCTACAAATACTATTTATACTAGTCAAGGTTTTCTTTGATTTATTCATATCTCCAGCTTTAGTTCCTGAATCGAAGTTTTGGTCCAGGGCCAAACTCCATATTCCTGCTGCACTTTTGGGAGGGATGGTTGCAGGGATGTGCAGGAACCAGAAAGAACCAATTGTTAAATTTTCAGTGTGAATGTTTGCACCTGAGAAATTGACAAAAGCTACAAATCCAGGTTTCACTTATTTTAGTTGCTTGCCTAGACTTAAGAAAGCAGTGAAGAAAATATGAATACCTCAGATTAAGCTTAAAAGTGCATTGTGGTTTTGGACTGCTAGATGTTAAATATTTACTAGCACACTCGTGGGTGGTTGGCTCTGTCTGATTTTATCCTGGGTCCCCTGAATTTCTGTACTGACAATCTCTTGCGGTTTAGGTTTCCAAGGATCTCCGAAGTTAAGAGAACTGGATCTTCTGTGGTATCTCAGGGCAGAATGCTAGAGATGTTAGCGCCCCAGGATGCTGCCTCATAGGACTTCCAAACTCTCTGCTCTCGAGTGTTCTGGCCACTCTGGGGTTTTCCAAGTTCTCTGGGTCATTCTTGCAGTCCTTCCCCACATGACGTCTTCAGACAGAGCCTTGCAGGCTCCACATGTCTCTGACTGGTCGTACCAGGAGGCTGGGTTTGTTTGCCTGTGGGGTGCAGGCTTGTCTCACCCTCCCCATCCCAACTGCCCATGGGCTTTTCGTGCAGTTCTGGGATGGAATAAGTCACCTAATGTAATTTCTCATTGGAGTTCTTGATCATCATTATTCTGTCTGGTGTGAATTTCAGGTTTTTGCTAGAGCAGGTATATGGGAGCTGGGGAGCCTGCTTGGATGGTCTCAGCTGTCTTGGTGACAAGTCTGGACTATTTCTCAAGGAACAGAGAAGTTAAAGGTGGTTTTTTTTTAAATTAATAAATTTATTTATTTAACTTGTTACATTCATTTTCACAAAATTTTGGGTTCCAAATTTTCTCCCCATTTGTCCCCTCCCCCACCCCAGTACACCGAGCATTCTAATTTCCCCTATCACCAATCTGCCCTCTCTTCTAT
>CM053769.1:556958888-556981943 GCA_028658325.1 Potorous gilbertii
GAGCGGAGCGCAGCGCGGCGCGGGGCAGGGGCCGGGGCCGGGGCCGCACGCAGGCTGGAGCCGGGCGGGGGGCGCCGGGCCTGGGAGCGCGGGCGGGCGGGAGGGAGGAGGAAGGCGGGCGGGAGGAGGGGCGCGCGCGGCCTCCGCTGCCCATTGGGCGGCGGGCTCGGGGGCCGGGCGGGGCCTGGCTGGGGCGCGGGGAGCCCGCGCTTCCGCGGGCCCGGAGAGCCCGGACCGCGTAGCGAGCGCCGGCTGCGGGCGGAGGTCGGGCGGCCCCCGGCACCCCGCCGCTGCGCCCTCCCGGCCCGGCCCCCGCCCCACTCCCGGTACTCTCGGAAGTGGCTTCATTTACCAGGCACTGGCTGGAAAACGGAGCCTGCTTTAAACGCGTCTGGAGAAAATGCGTGCGCCCGCGGACATTGTGCGTGTTTACAGTGTGGAGGCAGGACTCCAGACCAGAAGAGTTCCCCGATGAGCGCCCGGAGCTCGTTGCGTTCACCCGGCCGGGGCTGGCACGGCCGAGGCCGGGCTCCGAGTCCTGCTGCCGGAGAGGAAACCTCCTCCAATCTAGTGGTTTCTTGACATTAGAGGCCGGCCGGGGGGGGGCTGGGGTTTTACTGGGTGACGCAGCCCTGCACCTCGCTGCGTGGACGCGCCCCGGCCGTCCCTGCCACCTGCCTTCGCCTCTCCTGCCGTTCCGCCTTCTGCCCGCGGTGTGGGCACGGATGCCCCGTCCATCCGCAGGCGCTGCCAGATGGATTGACCCTGGAGAACATCAAAGCGGAGCGCGTTGAACGGCTCCCAGGATGGGCTGCTGAGTTGGCTCTGGGGTCCAGAGGGAGCCCCGGGGCCAGGAGGTGGCACCCTTCGTGCCTAGGATGACTGGGGAGCCGCCTGCCCCCGGGGCCTCACCACACGAGGGGGCATGCGGTTCAGAAGTGCCAGGACCACAGGACCCGGAGTTGGGCCAGAAACGTGACAAGCCGGTCTTTCCGATCCATTTGAGGGCAAACATCCTTACCCAGGCAGGTTCCAGGACCACCGGGGCCTGCTGCAGCCATGAACTTGGCCATTGGCAAGTCTTTAGCTCCTTTGGTCCTCTGCGTAAGGAAGCCCTTGACCTGGATTGTAATCGCTTCGCTTGATAATTCTCACTGTGGACTCACCATGCTCATTGAACTATGTTCAAACTCATGGTATTAGTGACTCTCCATAATATATCTCCAACTTGCCTTTTCAGCCCTGTCTTCATAAATGTAAATAAATCTTCATAAACGTTTGTTGAATTGAATTGCTGGACTCCCCAACAGTCCCTTCCATGCGCCCTTTGGTACAGCCAAACTAGACTTCCCGCATCCATACCCTGGATGCCTGGATGCCTGGAATGCCTATACTCCCACCTCCACTTTACCATCTCTGCTTATTGAAATTCTCTTTATCCTACAGCACCTGATTTGGTTTCTTATATCACTGAGGATATTGAGACCATCTCTAATATGAGCCCTCTCAACTTTTGTGCTTCTTTTCCTTCCCTTCTGCCCCACCTCCATCCCCTTTTGCCTTACTCTTTTTGGTTACAGAAGAGGAGTCTCTATATCTCTCTAAGACTGATCTTCCCTCAGTACCTTACTTCAGCTGTCTTCCCTATTTGCGTGGACATTTTCTTTTCTTTAACTTCTATTAAAAAAGAGGCATACTGACCCAGTGGATAGAGATGTCAGTCAAAAGGACATGAGTTCAAATCTTGGCCTTGCACTTATACTACTGGTAGGCACTTAAGTCACTTAATTTTTATGATTCTTGATTTCCTCAGCTAGATGGTACAGTGGCTAGAGCACTAGTGCAGGAGTCAGGAGGACCTGAGTTCAAATCTCACTTCAGACACTTGACACTCAGTAGCTGTGTGACCTTGGGTAAGTCACTTAACCCCAACTGCCTCATCCTGGGTCATCTCCAGTCATCCTGAGGAATATCTGGTCACTGTATTCAGATGGCTCTGGAGGAGAAGTGAGGCTGGTGACCTGCACAGCCCTCCCTCACTCAAAACAAAGTCAAGTGCAAGTCATGTCATTATTTCTGTGATGGCATGGTCTTCTTTGGCAAAGAAGGACAAACACACATGTGAAATGAGGACCTAGGCAACTCTCTAAGACTGTAAATTTCAGAGCAGGTGCTGATCTGCATTGGTGGAGTGACTTTCCTATATCAAGTCCAGTCCTTAAAAATAGAAAGGATTTCATTGATGCATTTCATTCTTTATGCTTAGCCATTTCCAATATACCTGCTAACTCACAGAACATTCCCATTAAAACCACTTAGTAAAACCAGCAAACACAAAGGAAGTATCTGATGGTACATACAACAATCTGTACCCATAGTTATCTGGGAAGGAGGTATGTTTCTCAATCTGTTCTCTAGTACTAAGATTGGTCGTTATAATTTTATCTGCCCTGTAGTGTTGTTTCTATTTTCATTATTATGGGTATATTTTTCCTTTTGGTTCTATTTAATTTCTTTTATGATTTACAACAATTCCTTTTTTTTTAACTAAATTTATCCTACTCATTTCTTACATCAAAATAGTATTCCATTGTATTCATATACTACAATCTGTTCAACCATTCCCCAATCTGTGGGCATCTACTTTGTTTCTGTTTTGTTTTGTTTTGAGAGAGAGGGTTGTGCTTTGCAAACACAGAGTGCTGTTGTGGATATTTTGGCATATGTAAATCTTTATTTTTGTCTTTGACCTTCTTGGGGTGCATGCTAAGTATCAGGATTGTAGGATCAAAGGATATGAAAAATTCAGTGGTTTTTCTAAAATAATTCCAAATTATTTTCCAGAGTGGTTGAGCCAACTCACAACTCTATCAATAGAGAAGACTGTGTTGGCCTTACCACAGACTTTCCAACAATGACTATTTTCATCTTTTGTCATTGGGGCAAAGGAAGTATGAGGAAATGAATGGAAATTCTTTTTCAGAGTTGAGAAGACTTGAATCCCAATTCTAAAATCCTGGGAAAGTCACTTAAAATTTCATTGCCCTAAGACTATAAGTGGTAGAAGAGGTTCTAAACCACATTAGTACAAGACATTTCTCACCTTCAAATTCCAATGAAATCACAGCTCCCATAAAAAACCTGCTACTTGGATGAGTGTAAAGTGGGAACTCATAAGTTATTTTAAATTGCATTTCGCTTATTAACAATTTAGAGTATTTTTCGTGTAATCATTAATGTTTTGCGCTTCTTTTGAAACTTTTTGTTCCTGTCTTTTTAACATTATGTCTCTTGGAGAATGTGTATCATTTAAATCTTCGACTATTTTTCTCTTGGAGTCTTATACTAATATGTCAGTCCTCTGTGTATACTGGCTGTCAGATTTTTACCTAAAATATTTGTTGCAAAGACTTTGTCTCTCCCATTTAACCATTTCTCTTTTTATTTTTGTAGCTTTGATTTAGTCCATACAAAAACTCCTAAATTGTATAGAATTGAAGTTGTCTATTTCACCTTTCATGATTTACTTCTATACCATGTTTTATTATGAAATCTAGCCATAATGCCTTTTTCTAAACTATAATTTTTAAATGATGTGACCTTTTATACTTAGATCACTTAATTTGGAATTTATTGTGTCATATGGTGTAAAATATTGGCCTAAGGTTATTCTGCCAAATTTATTTGTAGTTTTTTCAGTAGGTCTTGTCAAATAGACTTCTCCCAGTAGCTTGTGTTCTTGAGTCTATCAGATATTGGACTATTAAGTTCCCTTGCTTTGTGTTTTTTCTTGTTCACTGACCTGCTTTTCTATTTTTTAACCAGTACCACATAGTTTTGGTGGCTGTTGCTTTATAATATAGTGTATATATGTTTAGTCTTTCCCTTTTCATTCCAAGTCTTCTCTTGACTCTTCTACTACCATCTTATCTCTTTCATCGCCAAATGTCTTTAAAACATTGACTCCTCTCAATGGCTCCATTTCATCAATACTACTCTCTCTTAAATCCTGTGCCATTTGGTTTCTGACACACAATTCTATTGCAGTTACTCTCTCTAAAATCACCAATAGCTTCCTAGTGACCAAATCCAATGGGTTTTTTTTCAGTCTCCATCTTCCTTTACCTCTTCACAAGATTTGACAGTTAACCATTCCCTTCTATTATATACTCTCTCCAGAGGCTTTAAAAACAACGTATGATCTCATAGCAAACACATGTACATATATGTGTGCATACATATACACATACCTAAATGTGCACATATGTGCACACATGTATGTATGGGTTCTGTTCTAGAGTTTACTCAAAGCCTTTCCAATTTGGTAACCCCAAATATCACAAAGAGTTGGATATGACTAAACAACAGTGGTGGCCACAAAGCCACAACTGGAGCTTCTATTCTGCTGATACCTGCTCATCTCAGAGGATGGAAGGAGGAATAAGACTTTTGTGTCTTAGCTCCCTATCAATTGCCCACCTTAATACAGAATTTTATGTCTTACAAAATGCTTCACATTTATCTTCTCATTTGATCATCATAATAAGCTTGTGAGTTAGATATTGTACATATAATTATGAGGGTCTTCCCTTCCTATATTGATTAAGGCAAACTAAGCCATCCTTTGCCTCAGTTCTTACCTAGCCTTTAATTACTGAATGGGTGTTGCCTCAGACAAAAATGAGACCTGGGAAAGACCTAACTTAGAAAGACCAAGGTCTCCCATGGCATCCAAGACCAGCACTACTTGTCCTGACCATTGGCTTGCCACTGGACTTGGATAACTGTGGAAGAGAAAGTAAGACTGATGACTTTGCATAGCTCTGCCTCACTGAAATCCAATTCACTTGCAAGTCAAGACATCACCTTCCTGTTTTTGTTGGTGTTTTGAGAATGAAAGATCAACAACAACACAGATAAAGAGACAGGTTAAATATATGATCACATAGCTAGTAAACTAGGAAGTAGAATTTGAACCTAGGTCTCTCCTGGCTTCACGTATAACAAATGTTCTATTGTACTAGGTTAAGTGTCCAACTACCCTGGAAGCTTCTTGAGGGACCTTGCCTTATCTCAAGTTTGTATATTCTCAGGACTTGGCAGGACTTGCTTAAACAATGTTTACTGAATGAATGAATGAACCCTCCGAAGACTGTCTACAGGTCAGCCACTTCATGAAGCCTCTCCTGATGTCCCCAGCCAGCAGTGTCTGTCTCTCTCTTCAACACCTGTGGTGTAGTATTTTTTACCATTTATAAAGTATTTATCTTCTGCCTTAATTGATAATGATATGTACATGTATGTTACCTTCCCTATCTGAGTATACCTAAAAGGTATGAACTATCTTATTTATCTTTGTAATCCCCTTCAATGCTCATGGTAGAACCATGCATGTGGTAGGTCCTTAAAAAATTATTATTGAAAGAAATGATGAGCAGGCAGATGTCAGAAAAACCTAGAAAGACTTACATGAACAGATGCTGAGTGAAAAGTGAACAGAACCAGGAGAATACCGTACACAGTAACAGCAACATTATGAGAATGACCAGTTTTAATAGATGTAACTCCTCTCAGCACGGATAGAAACTGAGACAGTTCCAAAAGACTCATGATGGAAAATGCTTTCCACATCCAGAGAAAGAACTGTGGAGTCCAAATGCAGGCTGAAGCATACAATTTTCACTTTTTTGTTTTTCTTCTTTCTCTTGGTTTTTCCCTTTGGTTCTAATTCTTCTTTACAACATGACTAATGCGGAAATATGTTTAATATAAATGTACATGTTTAACCTATATGAGATTGCATGCCGCCTTGGAAAGGGGGGAGGGGAAGGAAGGGAAAGGGAACCTAAGAAGAGGGGAGGGAGAGAAAATCAAGAACTCAAAATCTTATAAACGTGAATGTTGAAAACTAAAAATAAATAAATAAATAATTTTTATAAATATTTTTTGAATTGAAAGCTCCCTTCTGGGTTGAGTCTATAATTAAGAAGTTATTTTAAAGTTTCCATTACTGAAACAGGAACAAAGAGATTGCCATCTGGTGCCCCTCAAGATTGTTTCTAGAGGGGGGAAGGATTGAACATCTCCATCGTATTCCACTGTGAACATGATTTTTCATCTTAGACTTGGCTTTTTTGTGGTTGTTTTTATTTTCTTTCCCAGAAGTAGAGAGAGCTGGTGCAAGATTTCAGCTGGCCAGTTCTCAGAACTCCACCTCCACAATGCCTGCAGACTATGAAATGTTGAAACCTCAGTCCCTCAGTGCAGCATGGTTTTTTTGGCTGGCACACAAAGTCTCCCTAAGTGAAAAGGGAAAAGAGGAGGAAGCAATGTCCCTCTTTTCTGTTAGTGTATGGTGCACATGGCAGTGTTCACTATATCTTCTAAATGATGCTACAATGACTTTTCCCAAAGTTATGGGAGAGAATGTCTTGTTTTATATCACCCAATTTAGGGACATTGAAACTAGAAGCTAACCCTAAAAGTCGGCATTTTCAGTCATTCTTTAAGTATTTAATGGGCCTTTCCTATGCACTATTCTAGACCCTGTGCAGGGACAGGAAGTATTTTCAAGCTGATATTCAGTTCCCTGTATTACAGGGCAGATACAGGATACCTGTTGCTTGAAACTGCAAAGAATTAGAGGCTGCACAGAACAGAGGTGGACTAGTAATAAATCTATTCAGCACATTCGCAGTAGCCTAAGGATGTCATTCTGTTTACAACAAACTTTTTAATTATTACTGCATTTGCGTGCTACCGTTGAGCTCCCTTTAGTGAAGTCCCTTCCTCTCCCTAGTTCTCATTTCTACCTCCCCTCACCCTACTTTTCATTCTCCTTAAAAGGAAGGAGGAAAGTGAAGTTGAAAGGGATAAAGGAATCCAAGAGAGAGGAGAAAGAGGGACTGATGTAGGAAAGGAGGAGGAGGGGAACCCGTGATCAGTAAGTGATTCACCTAGCTGCCATGGTCACATGCGACTTTGCTGATCTCGGATGGGCCTTGCCTCTGGTAGATTGCACTTTAGCTCCCTACTCCCACATCTCCTATACCAGGAAAGTCCCCAGGCTGTCAGAGCACCTCCTTCATAACTACAGTCTAGGAAGGGTCTTCTTAACCTTTGCCTCCAAGAGATCAAAAGGCTCCTGTGGACACGTAGAGAAAGGAAGTTTCTCTTCACACTGAGCTTTACTGAGACTCTCTTACCTACCACAATATCTTTATTGATCAGGAACCCAGGAGTCAGCAATAGAATTGAAAGTGATCCTGATAAATTGAGAAAGTTGGAAAGAACTAAAGAAGGCTTAGAGAGGACTCAGGTGAAGGATCATACATTGAGAACTGGAAGGAAACTTTGAGATCATCCCATCTAAGCCACTCATTTTACAGAGGACAAAACTGATGCCCAGAGAGGAAATAATTTGCACAAAGTCACCCACATAGTAAGTGGCCGTTCTGGGACGTAAGCCTAACTCCAACTCCCGTAATTATTTTCCTCGCTGTCTCATGTGCTTTTCAGGACGTTGCTGGGCTAAAAAGGTAACATGCTGGTGGAAAATGAGGAAGAGGAGAAAAAGGACCATGAGATCATAGGGTATGGTACAGTGGAGAGAGTATTGAATTTGAAAGTCAGAGGTACTGGGATCAAATTCTACTACTTGTGTGGCATTGGGCAGGACTCAAAAAAAGTTTTCTGGGCTTTAGTTGTCCTAAAGTGTAAGCTGAAGGGGTTGGACCAGATGACCTCAGTGGTTCATTCCAGCTCTAAATGCATGCTCCTACAATCACAAAAGACCAAGCAGAGGCAGGCACCATGAGTGCTGTCTGAATTCCAAGAAGGTAGAATCTTCCAAGAAGGGTCAATCTGGAATAAGAACAAATGGAGTATTGCTGAACTACCACCTCCTATTCCCCCCAAATCCCTCAATCTCACCCCCACTTTGATAATTCTGTATATCTCCTTTCTCCCTCTTGAAGATCTTATGATCATAGATTTAGAACTGGAAGACATCTTAGAGATCATCTCGTTCAACTCCCCCCACCCCTTATTTTATGGATTAGTATTATAAAGTATCTCCTGTCTTTAAATATAAGCATGATACAGATAGGATATGTAAATAGGATTATGGTATATGGAAATAATGAGCTAGTCAACTCATATTCAGCATTAATTATACCTACAAGACCTCCTCATATTTCAATTCAGCACTAAAGTATCCCATTTTATATGGCAGTTTTGGAGATAGACCAGAAAAGATTGGTGAATGATTATAGCTAGAATTTATATAGTATTTTAAGGTTTGCAAAGCACTTTTTACATGTGTTGTCTCCTTCTATCCTTACAACAACCCTACAAGGTCAATGCTGTTGTTACCTCCATTTTCCAGTTGAGGAAACTGAGATTAAAAGGTTAAATGAGCAGAGTTAGAGCTGCTATGAGGAACAGATTTAGCCTTTAGCACTGAGGCTATATGGGCCAATTGGGTACGCATGACGTTGTGTTGGGACAGATGCAGGAACAACACCCCTCCCTGGAATTCTTCTATATTTCCTTTTATTTCTTGTATTTGCCTGTGAGAGCCTGAGCATGAGGAAAGACTGGTTACTGTCTTTGTTTTAAAGTCTTTTTTCTTTATAAATAGTGTTAACTCTAGGCATTTGCTAGTCTAGCTATAATTACTGGGAATGAGGTTGGGAAGGGGTAGCTGAAAAGATAGTATTCCTGGACAAGAAATTTTAAATTGTGATGTTTTGCCAGAGTGTTCTCTCTGACTGGGGACTGAGAGCTAAAAAATAAAAATAAAGAGAATTATGGATCCTTTTGTTACAACTTCCCATAGCAGTGAAAAAATGAGTAGTAGGATAAGGGGGGCAAATATGAGTGACTGAATGACATTGCTAACCAAACCATTCCACATACTGCAAATGAATAATGAAAAAAAAAAGACATGGCACACAATTGGAACAATTTAATCTTAACTATTTAAACAAGTAATCAGCAATGAGAAATGGGAAATAAACAACAGAAATTATATTTACACAAATTACAAAAATTTAATATAAAAGTTCAACTATTGCAAATATACTGCCACATCAGGAGACCAAAAAAGGAGGGTAAGGGTAGTAGTAGAAAGCAAATGGTTTTTTAAGCATCTACTATAAACTCTAAGGAAGACTTTGTCAACAAACATTTTACCTTTGTGGTCCTCCTTCCATTTTTGACTTCTCAGCTCTTTCCTCTGCTCAATACTTGCTTTCAAGAAGGACCCTGACAAACTCACCCTAACAACAATAACAAATATTTATTAAGTACCTACACTGCTATCTGCCAGCTCTGTGAGTTCCTGATACCAACAGAATGGTTTGGCATGCAGATGGTGTGATAGGAGAAATGATAAAAGGTCTTTTGGATTAAACACATTTCCCCTTTGGAATTTCCTCAATGCTTGAAATTTCCATCATTAGTCACTTAGAGTTGCTGGCATCTATTAAAATGTAAATGTTATCTCTGAAGGGGTGACATGTTAATACAGATGAACTATCATATGTAAACACCAGTTCGCTTTGGTTTATCAGCTAAACAGTGTAGCCTTGGACTAGTAACTTTTGACAGGGAAGAACACAAAAGAAAAGCTTATGAACATGTTTTGGCTGCGCAAGTGGGACATGAGGTAACTTGAAGAACCTGGGTATAATTCAAGGAGCCTGGGGCCATAGGGAGGTGGAGGAACGCTAAAAGGCTAGGGAAGAAATAATAAACTCAAAATTTTGCCCATTGGGGACCTTAGAATGCAAAGACTAAGTATTTCCATAAAGTCTTTCCAGTGAATGACCTTAGGCAGCTCTGCCTCTCTGGGTCTCAGTTGCCCCCTCAGTTAGGGGAAGAGTTGGTCCAGAAGACCTCTAAAGGTCTTTCTAGCTTTAACATCCTAGCATTTAATGAGAATAAAAACCAACATCCAGTTCATATCCTGCTACCAGTTCCTGTTGCCATGGGCAAGAAAAGTTTTATCCATGATTATTAATGCCTACTCTCTCGGTACCCTTCCTTACCCCTCCTCCTTCCCTCACCCTTGTCCACTGCAGGACAAATTTTTGGTCCTGTGTCTAGAGCCAGGTCCGGTGATCTCTATTCCTTAGCTCTTGACTATTTAACAATCCCGTCTCTACCAATTTTAGGCTGGAATATCTCTGGAATGCACATTCAGTACATTGTGGTTAGCTGTTGATAGACTAAACCCTGTCAGGTGCTTGCAAGGTCGTCCAGAGCTTTGAAAGGAGAACAGTGACTTTGGGAGGAGGCCACCAGCACTCCAAGAGATTACTGTTGTACAAGTTCTTACCCTTTTGCTCCAAGTCTCAATATTCTTGGGTTAATTCTGTGAGGTAATTTTCTTTAAAAAAACAAAACAAAGCAGAAAATCCCAGCAATACCACGTCTAAGTCTGTATCCCGAAGAGATCATAAAAACAGGAAAAGCACCCACATATACAAAAATATTTATAGCAGCTCTTTTTGTGGTGGCAAAGAATTAGGAATTGAGGGGATACCCATCAATTGGGGAATGACTGAACAAGTTGTGATATATGATTATAATGGAATATTATTGTGCTATAAGAAATGATGAGCAGGTGGACTTCAGAAAAACCTGGAAAGATTTATATGAGCTGATGCTGAATGAAGTGAACAAGAACCAGGAGAACACTGTACATAGTAACAGCCACATTGTTCTATGACTGATCTTGACAGACTTACCCCTTATCAGTAATGCAAGGATCTTGAAGGCTAACTCTGAAAAATGCTATCCACATCCAGAGAAAGAAGTTTGGAGTTTGAATGCAGATGGACGTACTCTATTTGCTTTCCTTTTCCTTCATTGTTTTGTTTTTTTTTCTTTCCCATAGTTCCTCCCATTAGTTCTGAGCCTTCTTTATATTATGACTAATGTGAAAATATATTTAATATGAATGCATAAGTAGAACCTATATCAGATTGCATGCTATTTTAGGGAGCAGGGAGAAGAGGGTGGGGGAAAAAATTCAAAACTAAAAGTCTTATGGAAGTGAATGTTAAAAATTAAAAATAAATTAATTTTTAAGTTATTTTTTAACATTACCATTTTTTTCAGTGTGCCTCCACTTCCCCTTCCTACCTTTTAGAAACACCTCTTGTGATAAAGTATAATTACACAAACCAACACGTCTGATGAAATCTTTTTCCACACCTTGAGGTCACTCTCTCTCAAGCAAGTAAAAGGAGGTATCTCTCACAAACAATCCTCTGAACTATTAATGCACCGCATTGATCAGACTTCTGATGTCTTTTGGTATTGTTTTCCTTTACTTTATTGTTGTTATTATAAAAATTCCTTTATACACATTATCTTTAGCTAATTTTTACCCTTGGGCCCTGAGGATAGCCATTCCATTTCCTCTTCACCAATCAGTCTTCTTTTACCTCTATAAACTTGGATCCAAACTCACCACCTCCAGGAAGACTTCTGATTAACTCCACCTAAAGGCATCTCTATTCTTTGTCTCTTCAGCATGCATTTTTCTGGGGTATGGCTTGTTCCTAAGTCATTTCATGTGTGTGTTTCCCCTGCTTTCTCCCTTTGTAACTCACAGCTCAGTCAATTTCACTTTGGATAATTGCTTTTTCATACATAAACACAACCTCCAAAATCGTTTTCCTTTTACTCTACAGACTTGTTCAGGGAGTTTACTCAGGAAAATATTTCTCTTCCTCATGTGTAATCAAAACCAATGCTAAAAAAAAACCAACCAAACTCTACTGCTAATCCAAAAACAATGCTAGTAAGGGTGTGAACAATGCTAATGATACACATATACCAAGGAAAAGTAAAGCTGTATGTTTTGATAGGTAATCGTATCAACCTTAAAAGGGAAGGCCCCTTCAAGATTCCCTACAAAAGTCCTCTTGTACAACTCAAAGGTTTGTATGTTGTTATTTTCTTATTCATTCTCAAAGAAGACCAATGACATGTTGACTTATCAGTGAGTTGGTTTTAAGTGAGACACAACTGTGCCAAGGCATCAGCCTCACTTTCTCTTCCAGAGTCATTGGAGTCCAGTGGCAAGGACAACTAGAGATGGCTCCAGATACAGTAGAGACCTTGGCCTCTTTAAGCTAAGGTCTTTCCCAGGTCTCAGTTTGTCTGAGGCAATACATGTTCAATGATTAAAAGCTAGATAAGAATTGAGACAAAAGATGGCCTCCTTTGCCTTCACAAAAAAATCAATCTGGGAGGGGAGGATCCTCAGAGTTTCACAAGTACAAAGGACTCATGATGGAAAAAGCTATCCACATTCAGAGAAAAAAATGATGGAGTCTGCAGATTGAAGCATACTATTTTCACTTTTTTTGTGTGGTTCTTTTGGCCTTTTTCTTCTATCACAGCATGACTAATAAGAAATATGTTTTACATGATTGCACATACATAACCTTTATCAAATTGCTTACCATCTTTGGGAGAAAATTTGGAACTCAAAATTTTTAAAAATGAATATTAAAAAGGAATTTACATGTTATTGGAAAAAATAAAATACTATTTAAAAATGTGCCCCATTTTCCTCCTCTAATTAATCTTGTTTTCCCTTCTATAAAGTAAATAATTGTGTAAAGTAAATAATTTCCTTTGTTCAAGTAAATAATTGACTTCTTAATCAATTTTTTTTTCTATTTTCATTACTGGTATCATGGCAATGTGGTTTCTACTCCATCCCATCATTTTTAATGGGCTAGCCTAGGTATCAAATGACTGTTTATTTGTAAAAGAGCCTTGATGGAGAGGCAGCATTTTTTAATAGATGGAAATCTGGACTCAAAATCAGGAAGAACTTGGTTTAAGTCTTCCTTGAGAAGTCAATTAATCTCTCAATGCTTTAGCTCTTCGAAATAGAAGCAGCAGAGAAAGTATCAGCCAACCTGCATTTGTAAAGGGAATTTCCGTAGATGAGAATTCCCTATATTAATGAAATTACAGGTCTAGTCCCTATTCCTTCTATGGGAAAACATGTTCTAATTTGTAAATAACTAATTTGTAAAAAAAAAACAAAAACAAATGGGTTTTTGGAGCACCGCCTATTTGTATATTAGGGATTTCTTATAAATCAGATATATCTAAAAACCACATATACTTACTCTTTTACTGACTTGACCTTAAAAAATATGTGCATTCTTTGTTGGATAATCAACATAAAACTGGAAGGGACCTCAGAAGCCACATAGTACAGCCTTCCCCTAGCCCCCCACCTCCATCCTCCTTCCCATTTTACAGATTGAAGACCAAGGAGGTTAAGTGACTTGCCCTTTAGTTACATGGGTAGTAAACTACAGAAGTGGAATTTTAAGCCTAGCTCTCCTGACTCTAGACCCAAGTCTGTTGCCATTATTCCACATTGTTATATAGCTTCATTAGATCTCTGAGTATCATATCCTATCTCTGCCAGGGCTCCCCTTACTGGAATAAATCAAAACAAAAAGAAACCACCCAAAAACCTACTTTCCTTATTACCTAGGGTGATAGAAGCAATATCTACCAGGGTTCCCCATCTAACCCTGCGAAGGGTTAAAAAAAATCCAGGACTTAATTGGCCCTAGGGATAGGATAAATCTCAACCTATGCCTCCTTTGACAGTTTCCTGGTAGCCTCTATGTTGATTCAACTTTCTGTCACCTAAGATATAAAAGATCATCTAGGTGGAAAGGTGGATAGAGTGCTAGACCTGGAGTCCGAAAGACTTCTCTTCCTGAGTTTAGATCTGGCCTCAGACACTTAACAAACTGTATGACCCTGGGCAAATCCCTTTACCCTGTTTGCTTCCATTTGCTCATCTGTAAAATGAGCTGGAGAAGGAAATGGCAAACTGTAATGGCAAGCAATGCTGTTTTTGTTTTGGTATAATCAAGTGCCTCTGATTGATTAATGTGATTCAAGATCTTCCCCACACATTAATGGGCCTGAGAAAATTTGTAGGAAGGCCCACACCTTTTGTTAATGAGGCCCTGGTTCTCAAGGGTTCTGATGACTTCTGGCTCTAAAAAGTGTACCAAGGCTCTAAGGTGTGGTTTTACTTTAGGGCTTCCTTTTTGGAAGAATTTGTGTGTGTCAGATGACTCTGAGAAGCCAATAAACAGCTCTCTGGCTTTGAACACCCAGATATTGGTCCTTCCTTCTCTGGTAACTATTTATGTATGTGATGGTCAGATAGTTGGATCTGTCTGCTCATCTATGATGTATGTATTGCTTATGTCACACAGTTGGAAGCATGTCTGTTGATTTTGATTTCTCTGTATTTTCTCTGAAGTTCAGGGGGCTTTTTCCCCTAAACTTAGTGAATGATACATGAGCTTGATTACAGTTGTTGACCCCTCAAATTGTTTCCCTTTTAGAAACACAGATCTAAGAACCTGTGATAGCAGGCCCTCCTGTGTATGTTGGGGTACTTACTGTTACACAAACCAATCCAGTATCTTTGCCAAGAAAACTTCAAATGGGTCATGAAAAGTTGAACAATGAGGAAAAATAACTGAGCAACAAGGCATAAAAGGTTTCACAATTTGAGGTCAAGGTCTTTGCAATTTGGTGAATACTTGAAAATTAATTTTAGAAATTTTAAAACTAATCTAAAAACTAATTAATCACCATGTCCTACAGTGTGGATCAGATCGTTTCCATATGTAAAGTGTAAAGGATAACGTCTATTAAAACTAAGTGCCATTGTACCCTTATATGAGAAAACATCATTGCATTGTTTGAATCTATCCCTGTATGGCTGGGAAGGTGGGACCACCTCTACCTGTTGCTTAGAGAGTCTTAACTAAGGACCTTGGCTATGATGACCAGAAACCCAATCAGATCTGAAGACTGACACAGGAAATTTGCTCACAATTATACACGTGAAGCAACCCATATATCTTATTTGAAAAGTGGCCCCTTTACTGGTCATTGTTTCCTTGTTTCTTTGATTAACTGCAGATACTTGGAGGTGAGGATGGGTAGAATGCCTCTTTTTCTGATTTAAGGGAATTGCACCCTGTTCCAACTTGGAAAGCTCCTAACCTTTCCTCCAATTAGAAATCAGATCACCTAATCTTATATCCTGGTTTATATCCTGTTAATTGTTTTCTTTAATACATAAAAATCTTGTCCTGTATTTGAGGTCTAATGCCAGGCTGAGGAGGCCTCCTCCCAATTTGTTATGTAATTGGCATGCATTGCTTAATAAATCGATATGCTCACAAATTCGAATCTTTGTTTCCTCACTTATTTCAGATTTCACCTGTCATATTTGATACATATTCTTGCTATGTTAGGGCTAAGTAAACCTCCTTTTATTAATCATTCAGTGACCTTCAAGTGTCTCATGATGTCCCAGCAAGTAACCTGAGTGCCAAGATCATACTTGCCTCTCATGCCCAGCCTTCCTCAGTTTCATCCAATGTGGAATCTCATCTCAGGAGAGACTATTCCTGAGCTTTCCTTCTTCCAGAATCTTGTGGCTTCAGATTAGCCAAGTTGCCAGCTGTGTTTATCTCTAAAATTAGGTAATTTTAGTCAATGACTCATGTATCTCCAGGTCATCTTGCATAGGGCCTGGCAGGTGCTATGTCCCTCTCACACTTGACGTTCTTCTTTTATGACCCTGTTGGCCTGAAAGGTAGTTAACCACAATCAGGTCTTCTCTTCCAGCTATATGTTTCTTCCCCTTTCATAACTCACCCTTTTATCAACTCTGTAACACCACAGCCAAGGGAACCTCTGTTTGTCCTGGTGCCAAACTCTGTGGGCCCCTATTCTGGAAGAGGAAAGTTAGTCACACTTCTCTGCTCCCAAACCTGTGCACCCATTATTCCTTTGGAGTACAATTCATGTCACAGGGAGTGCCACTTTGGGGATAATTTGGCTGTGATGTTCCTTGGTGTTTTTATTTTGGAATCTCTTTCCTGAGGCGATCGTTGGATTCTTTCGATGCTTATTTTGCCCTCTGCAAGAACATGAGAATTCCTGAACTCTTCCTCTGTAGCATGGTCCATCACTCCCTTGGTCTACAACCACTGAAGTCATAAACTTAAAAACTAATATGCTCCTTTCTAGGTAGCATATTCTACCAAACCAGTCCTAGCAAAGGAATCAATGGAGCCTCATACTCCAATGATTTTTTTTATAAATAGTATAAATATTCACTTATGGGACAAATAATCATAGAGAATGTATGTGGACTCATCACAATCCTGGATCTCTTGACTCCAAGTGCAATGCTCTTTTGAATCTGAATTGGAGATATTTTGCAAGTACATACAAAAAACATGAATCAGGGCTGGCCCTGGAATCAGGAAGACCTGAGTTCAAATATGGCTTCCCACACTTATTAGCTGTGTGACCCTGGTTACTTCAGTTTTCTTTTCTATAAAGTGAGCCATAAAAGGAAATAGCAAAGCATTCCAGTATTTTTGCCAAGAAAACCCCAAATGGTGTCATGAAGAGTCAGGCACAACTGAGAAATGATTGGACAACGTAGTTATAACAAGTTTTGTTTTTCTTACCTTCTCGGTGGGAGAGATGAGGAACTTGGAACTTAAAATGAAATGAAAAAAAACAAAACGAAAACAAAAGCAGGACATGCAACAGCCCTGGGCAGCTAGTCTTGCCCAGAACTTTGTAGGTTAATTCTAGGTGGCCTGAGGTTAGGGTCTATGGGGTTTTATCTAGGGATATACAGGATGAGCTGAAGTCTTTCACAATTACATTAATCTAGGATAAGCAGACTCCAAACCACCTTTGAATATACCAATCATGAGGAAGAATTAAAAGGATAAATATAGGAGACGTTAAAATTCTTTTGGAGTCAAGGATTGTTCTTAATGGACTCATCAGTCATTACAGATATTTCTGTTTATATGCCCTCCCACCCCAACCTCATACCTTTTTGGGCATAAGAGGCACAGTTAAGCCAGGATACCTGACTCTTTTGAATCAGATGGCCAATTTAGATTTCACTACAATTATGTTTGGAGAAGGAAATGGCAAACCGCTCCAGTATCTTTGCCAAGAAAACCCCAAATGGGGTCATGAAGAGTCAGGCATGACTGAAAAAATGATTCAACAGTAGCATAATTGTGTTACTATTCTTTCTCTTCCAGACTCTACTTACTTCCTTTTTAAGTCTCAGATAATATCCCACCTTCTGAAGTTCAGAAGGCTTTTCCAATTCCCCTTAATGTTAATGCGTTTCATCTGAGATTATCTCCAATTTATTCTATATATGTTGTTTCTATATATAGTTGTTAGCCTTCCTTAGAGGGTGAGCTCCTTGAGGACAGGGATTAGTTTTGACTCTCTTGGTATCCTCAGAGTTTAGCTCAATGCTTGGTAGTAGGATGCTCCTCTTGGTAGACATTTTTGTCCAGTAGAAGAGGGTACAGGGACAAAGAATGACTGTGATCACACCTTCCTCTACAATTCACATACAGCAGCTGAAGTGGTGGTTGCTAGAGTGTGGCAAGTTAAAGGTACCAACTTTGGCAATGGCAGAGTGGTGATGGAGATTGGTTCTATAGAGAGTTCTTCTCTTTGTCAGACTTTGTCCCTTAAACTACTACTCCCTGCTCCACTTCATCTTCCACTCAACTATCAAAATGATCTGTCTAAAGCACAGGTCTGAATGTCACTCCTCCTATTCAAAAAAACTCCAGTGGTTCTCTCTGACCTCAAGGATCAAATAAAAAAAATCCCATTTGGCTTTCAAAGTCTTTTATAGGGTGTTCCCTTTCCTACCTTTCCTTGCTTCTTACACCTCAGTCCCTTCAATAGACTTCACAGTTTAGTGACACTGGCCTCTCTGCTTTTCCTCACACAAGGCACTTCATCTTTTTGCTATTCTAACTGGCATTTTCACTAGATAGTTGTTCTCCATGTTGGAATTCTTTCTCTTCCAGACTCTACTTACTTCCTTTTTAAGTCTCAGATAATATCCCACCTTCTGAAGTTCAGAAGGCTTTTCCAATTCCCCTTAATGTTAATGCGTTTCATCTGAGATTATCTCCAATTTATTCTATATATGTTGTTTCTATATATAGTTGTTAGCCTTCCTTAGAGGGTGAGCTCCTTGAGGACAGGGATTAGTTTTGACTCTCTTGGTATCCTCAGAGTTTAGCTCAATGCTTGGTATATAGTAGGTGCTTAATAAATTGTTGTTAAACTGTCTTGACTAGGCTCTAATATTGCTCAGATCCTCAGCTAACAAAGTTTTAAACTAAATATCTAAAGGTCCAATTTTGGATCCCACATTTAGCAGAAGAAATTTTTTAGACTTAGCTACTCCAGTCGATAGAATGATCCAAGACAGTTCCAAAGGACTTATGATGAAAAATACTGCACACTTTCAGAAGGAGAACTAATGAACTCTTGAGGGCAGACTGAGGTGTATATAAATATATATATATATATATATATATATATATATATATACATATATAATTTTCACTTTCTTTTCTTTTCCTTTTTTTTTGCAGCATTGCTAATATGGAAATATATCTTGCATGACTTTACATTGATATGTTGCTTGCCTTCTTAATGGGTAGGGGAGGAGCTAGAAATAGGAAGAAAATTTTTTAAAATAAATGTTAAATAAAATATATGTGTGTATATATGTACATATGTCTGTCTATACATGGAAATCTTTTATAGGCATTGTGGAATAGGATAAAGAGTACTTCACTTGAAGTCAGCAGAGGTGAAAGTCCCCCTCCAACACTTACTGTATGACCCTGGGCAATGGGTTTGCTTTCTTAACTGTAAAATCAGAATAATAATATTTGTATTACACCTGTGGGTCCTTTCTTAGTTGAGGGATTCTTGGAAATCATACAGCACAGGGTAGTGTATGCTAAGTGCCAGGAGACTGATACGTATAGTTAAGATTGTGAATTCACGACAGGGAAAGATCTCTAGGGACTAGCCTAAAAGCCTTTGTGGAAGAGGTAAGATTTAAGCCATAGCTTTAAGTCTCTGTAGGATTTTGATAGGGAAAAATTAGATGTTTGGAGAGTTTTCCTTTTTCTTTTCTTTATTGCTTTTGAGTTGGGGAAGGACATTTTGGGCATCATTGTGCCCCTGTTAAGTACTAAGCAAATAGTAACCTGATAAACAGTATAAAATAGTCTCTCTTTGTTGTGTTTGGGGATAATTGTGATTCCTGCCTGAACATGTGGAATTATATAAGATCTGTACTATTCCCTTCCCCAACAGTGTTTTGCTTCTGTCTGCTGCTTTCCCAGCCTGTCCTCCCTTCTATCAGTCCCACCCCTTTCTTCTCCCCTCCTACTTCCCTGTTGGGTAAAATTTCTATATTCAACTGCTTGTGTGTATTATTCCCTCTTTGAGCCAAAACTGATGAGAGTAAGATTCAAGCAATGCCTATTTCCCACCTTCCCATCTTTCCCTCCACTGTAATAGGTAATTTGTACCTCTTCATGTGAAATAATTTACCCGCATTCCACCTCTCCCTTCCTTTGGCCCTCAATGTACTCGTCCTTCTCATCCTTTAATTATTTTTTATGTCATTCCCTCAAATTCACCTTATACCCATACCCCTGCCTATGTATATTCCTTCTAGCCATACTATTTAGTGGTATAATTTTTAAGACTTGCAAGTATCATCTTTCCATGTAGGTATTAACAGTCAACTCCATTGAATCCCTTATGTTTTCTTTTCCCTTTTTTCCTTTTTTTTAGCCTTTTCTTGGATCTTGGTATTGGAGATCAAATTTTTTTGTTCCATTCTAATCTTCTCCTTATGAAGGCTTGAAATTCTTCTATATCATTGAATGACTATTTTTTTCCTCTTGAAGTAGTATGCTTATTTTGCTGTGTAAGTGAGGTTGTGGTCCTGGTCCCTTTGCCTTCTGGAATATCATGTTCCATGATCTCTGATCCTTTAATGCTGTAGCTGGTAAGTCCTGTGTAATTCTGATTGTAACTCACTGATATTTGAATTATTTCTTTCTGCCACTTGCAGTACTATTTCCTTGACCTGATACTTCTGAAATTTGGCTATCATGTTCCTTGGAGATTTTTATTTTGGGATCTCTTTCTTGAGGTGATCAGTGTATTCTTTCAATGCTATTTTCCCTCTGGTTCCAGAATATCAGGGAGGTTTTCCTTGCTAATTTCTTGAAAGGTGCTATCCAGATCCCAGTTCAGTGATTTTGACGTTGTCTATACTGGATATATTTTCCAGGTCAGTTGTTTTTCCGATGAGGTATTTTACATTTGCTTTTATTTTTTCGTTCTTTTGAAATTGATTCTTGATGTCTCATAGAGTCATAAGCTCCCACTTACCCAATTCCAACTTTTAAGGAGTTGTTTTCTTTGGTGGCTTTTGAATCTCTTTTTCCATTTGGCCAGTTCTACTTTTTAAGTGGTTTTCTCTTTCCAAGCTGTTGACTCTTTTTTTCATAATTCTCTTGCATCATTCTCAATTCTTTTCCCAATTTTTCTTCTGCTTCTTTTATATGATTCTTAAAGTCCTTTTAAATGTCTTCTATGCGTTCTTTCTGGGTTTGAGACCACGTCCCATTCTTCTCTGAGTCTTTGCCCACAGGTATTTAGACATTGTTCTCCTCTTCTTTGTTTGTATCTTTCTTGTCATAATGATATCTTTCTATGGTCAGATTCTTTTTTTGTTGTTTTTTGTTCATCCTTTTTTGGCTTTTTTCCTTTCTTTTAAATTTGAGCTCTGTTTCCAGGGTGCGAGGGAGCCCTGTCTCAGGCTTCTTGTGCCAGAGTCTGCAGGCGCTGGCTGTTTACCTGGTGCTGCATTGATGTCACCCTGAGGCTACGGAGGACCCTCATGTCTGGTGTTGCACTGAGGGGGCGAGGTGGGAGATGACTGGCTATGCTAGAGGTTGTAGGGGTTTGGCAGCTTACCTGGTGCTGAGCTGGGGTCCTAGTACTAGTGTCTGGTGTGTGCTGAGGCCTGTGGGGTATTTCTGCATTAGTATTTGCCTCTTTCTCTGGGGCTACACTGAAGTATGTGGCAAGCACCAGTGCTGGTGGCTGCCCATTTGTTTAGGTAACCCTAAGAATGATATCTACCTGTTTGCCTGGGGCTACACTGAAGCATGTGGAGGTTCAGGGGCTGGGATCTGTCCATACCCCTGGCTATGCTGAAGTACATGGAGGGTCCTAGTGCTGGCTTTGCCTGCTCTACTGCACTGGGGTTCAGGATCTCCCAGTGGTTTACTGAAGAGGGACTTGCTGCTGATTTGCTGAGATGCTTCCTGTCCTGGACTGCTCTCTCCTTTTACCTGAGTGAGACAGACCTTTCCTGCTGATCTTCCAAGTTTCTTGAGCTAAAAGATTATTTCACCCCATCTTTTTGCTGGTTCTACTGTTCTAGGATTTGTTTGGGGGCATTATTTTATGACTGTTTGGAGGTGAATGTGAGAAAGTTAAATCAATTTACTACTTACTCCACCATCTTAGCCAGAGTCATTCAATTGGAATATTTTATACCAACTATTTTAAGACTGAGTATGCTTTCTCCATAGACTAAGGGGGTACAAAAGGAAAGGTGTTCCTCCCTATATGGGAGAGCATTTTTATATTTCTCCCTTTGTTGTAAATAGTGTATTTACATGTAAAAGAATATTGTAAATATTCTTTTGTAAAAGTTATCAAGTGATTAGTTGATATTGAGGAGATATCAACTGGTTAATCAATATTCAGGGAGCACACTTGATGAGAATTCATGAACAGTAGAAGTAGAAAACCACCTTTAGGGGAGGAGCCAAGATGGCAGAGTAGAAAGACACACATACACTAGCTCCCCAACTCACAGCCTATAAAATACCTATAAGGAGGAACTCCCAACAGGTTCTGGAGCAGAGGAAGCCATGTAACGACGGAGTGGAGGAGATTTCTGTTCCAGAGTGACCAGAAAAACTGACACTGGAGTTGGTTGCGCACCGGACCCAGAGCAGGGCCCAGCCCTGCCCTGGCCATGGTCCCAGGAGGACCAGATCCAGGTGGGCTTCGGGACGGAATCTCCAGCAGCCACGCAGTTCTCTCCACCCACGGGCACAAAGGTCAGTGAGAGGGCCAGTTTGGCTGGCCAAGAGGGGAGTGGGTATCTCATAACTCGGGCCCCCTCCGGAGGCAGCAGCTAACAGGGGCTCCCAGAGAAGGCAGGACCTTAGGTCCATTGTTGAAGGTCTCTGAGTAAACCCCTTGAGGGAACTGAGCCCTGTGCTGTGGCCCTGCCCACACCTCAGCACCTGAATTTAATCTTACATTGAATAGCAGCCCCACCCCCTGCTGAAAGCCATGAGACTGGGAAGTAGCATTTGAATCTCAGACCCCAAGTACTAGCTGGGTGGATCTGGAGGCGAGGTGGGTGTGGTGAGGAATCTCAGAAGTCAAGTAACTAGCTAGGAAAATGCCCCAAAAGGGGAAAAAAAGTAAGACCATAGAAGGTTACTTTCTTGGTGACAGATGTTTCCTCCTTTCCTTTCTGATGAGGAAGAACAATGTTTACCATCAGGGAAAGACATAGAAGTCAAGGCTTCTGTATCCCAAACATCCAAAACAGATATTCAGTGGGCTCAGGCCATAGAAGAGCTCAAAAAGGATTTTGAAAATCAAGTTAGAGAGGTGGAGGAAAAACTCGGAAGAGAAATGAGAGAGATGCAAGAAAAGCATGAAAAACATGTCAATACCTTGCAAGAGGAGACTCAAAAAAATGCTGAAGAAAATAACACCTGAAAAATAGGCTAACTCAATTGGCAAAAGAGGTTCAAAAAGTCAATGAGGAGAAGAATGCTTTCAAAAGCAGAATTAGCCACATGGAAAAGAGGTTCAAAAGCTCACTGAAGAAAATAGTTCTCTCAAAATTAGAATGGAACAGATGGAAGCTAATGACTTTATAAGAAACCAAGAAATCACAAAACAAAACCAAAAGAAAGAAAAAATGGAAGAGAATGTGAAATATCTCAATGGAAAAAAAAACTGACCTGGAAAATAGATCCAGGA
>CM053769.1:556982443-557053364 GCA_028658325.1 Potorous gilbertii
AGAATTGTGATCCGGCCCGGGTACAGGGAGGATTCTGCCTCCTGTGCCTCCCGGTGTAAACTCTGGGGGTGCCTGAGCCCCCACTTGGCCGGGGGTCTGGTGAACCAGAAGGGAAGCGGCTGCCGCTTGATCCCTCACACACAAGCAGCCCCGTGGCCCCCCATCAGCAGCCGGCGGGGGGAGGGGACAGTGCCAGCTGCTGCCCAGACCGAGCCCCTGCCTGCTCCGCCTGTCGCCTCTCTCGTGCCCCGGGAGGGCAGATTGGAGGCCCACGTCAGCTGCTTCTGGGCCCTTGGACGGGAGGGCTGCCGGAAGGTGGGGTGGGTACTTGTGGTCCACAAAAGCGGCATTTCTTCAAGACTGACACACTTTTCCGGCCTTAGCTTTCATTTTCTGTTCTTCTGCCAGCTGCCAACCATCCCTTTTTCCTTTTACCGAGACGTTGGACTTCAGCTGCCTTACCCAGTACTTTCCTTACCCCACCTCCTTCGGAAAGAATGTCAGCCTGCTGTTAGAAATGTGTTTGAATGTGTCCTAGGAGACCTGCGGTCTGTCCTGGAGGTTACTTTCTTGGAAATCACTCTCCAGAGTCCCCAGAGAATTCTTGTCTAGGGAGTCCGAAGTAAGGACAGGGAAGAGGAGAGAGCAGGCTCTCTTAAAGAAAAGTACATTTTCTTTTACCCCCTCCTACCACACCCCCAGGCTCATCTTCTCCATCCCCAGAAGAGGAGACTGGGAAAGTCATTGGAACCGAATCTAAATTTCTCTAACACTTTACTGCGTCCAAGTAGTAGAAATAGAGGAACAGGTGGGAACCTCTGGCCTGCACATCAAGGAAATCTATGACCTTGACTAGCCATTGACCACTTGACTGTGAGCCAGAATGGACAAGGGCAATGAGTTGGGCTTTACCTGGAGAAAAGAGGTAATGTTTAACTGGGTGGCCTAATAGCTGACCAAAACTCCTCATGCTTTGGGTGGGGTTCCAGTCTCTAGAACACAGAGGAGAAAAGGACATTCACACTCCATGACTTTTCTGACACAGTATGACCAGGTTTGCAATTCCAAATTGACCACCCCACATGTCCTGTTCTCAAACAAAAAGTGTCCTGTGGCACCATCCTTGATAAAATCCAATGGAAATGGGAGAATTCCAAGACTATACTTTAATAAAAGTATGAAGAAAACTTCATGTCCCAAAGCCTTATATTCCAAGCCCTAAATATGGGCTGCCAAGGTTTAACTTTGCCTAAAGTACCTCACTACCCATTAAACCCTACTTTCTGTAGGAAGAAACAGAAAAATCTCTGGATTTTAAAAATCTTCACAACCTGCCTTTCTTACCATTTCATTCTTCTTATACTTCTCTGTCCTTCCTCCTACATCCACCATCTCCATGGCTGCCCCCCCAAGCCTGGTATGATCTTCTCATTCATCTCCACCTCCTGACTTCTAGTTGTTTGCATGTGGTCACCCCCTTAGAAAGTGAGCTTCTTGAAAGGAAGAACTGTTTTTGCCTTTTTTTTTTGTATCCTGAGCTTTTAGCATGGTGCTTGGCACCTAGTAGGCAATCAATAAATGCTTGTTCATTGATTGAAAGCCTGAGCAGTTGAATGACCATCATCAGGAAGCCATCATGATTGGTTGTTATGGTGAAATTAGGAAAATCTATTCAATTCAACAAGTATTTATTAAATACCTACTTTGTGCTAGGAACTGGAGTTTCAAAGACACAAATGACAGTCAGTTCCTGACCTCAAGGAGCTTACGTTGTGCTAGAGTATCTTGGGGTTTATCCCAAGGCTTTGAGTTAGATGAGAAGATAACTGTGATCGATAAATATATTTCTTATGGCCTGTATCAAGAGATAGAAGATTGGTGACCCAGTATCTTATGCTTTCCCAGGTGTTTGGTTTTCTTTTGTTTACAAAAGAAGTTACATCAGACTTGGAGTGAAGGTACCTGGTAGCAGAATATCCTTTTCAATCAGACATCTGTTTCATTTTGAATGAAGGAGGTCTACAAAAGATCCAAGCATTCCTCTTTCTTCTTGATAGGACTTATTATTTATTTAGTTAATACAAACCCCATCTCTAATGCGTGGTCACAGTGTTGCTTCTTTCTAGTACTACACCAAAGTAGGTCTTGGATATTTATATATAGCCCAGAACTGCTGCTTAAGGCTTTATTGCTAAATTCAGAGAATTCCCTTGGGAAGGGAGGGGAATAGTTCAGCTTAAACTTAGACACAGACACATAGAACAGTCTCCAACAATTGTTTTCCCTAGGACTTAATACTTTCTCACCCTGCCCCCTACACTTCAGGATCCCTTCAGCTTTCTTGCTTCTCGGATCACAGTGGTGATATGACTTAAGGAGTGGAGCTGCTCAGATGAGTTCAGATGGGATAGGCTGTATCAGGGGTGGGGATCCTTCGGCCTTGGGGCCACATATGTCCTCAAGATCGAAGGTTTCCCACCCCAGGTACATTTATGGCCCACCCCTCACTCCAGTTCTGAGCTGATTTCCCTTTTGGATCATATCCAACAGATAAGGACAACTGTTATTTCACTAGGGTTGCTTAGCTTCTCCAGCATTGCTTAGTGTGATCTCTCTAAACAGGAAATTCTAGAGGGACAAATGATCTCAGATTAGGGGCAATTCATTCACTTTTTCACTAAACATTTTTAAAAATACTTTTTCATTGATATGTTTTCTTTTTATAGCATCTAAATTTCCCCTTTTATCCCTCTTTCCTCTCAGCTATTCTGTTTAACAGTTTTTCAAAGAAAACAGAGGGACAGTAAAATTCATTAATACACTGAACAAAAAAAACTGAAGGTATGTGTAATGTTCTATACTTGTGGATCTCCTGCCTCTGAAAAGGTATAAGAAGGATATGACTTCTCCTATTTTTTTCTAGGGACCGTGTCACCAAACATTTAATAGGGACCTAACTATGCACCAAGTGCCGGGGGAGAGGGGTGTACAAAGACACAAGCAAAATTGACCTTGCCTTTGAGGTGCTTGCTACATTCTTTTGGGGGGTAGGGTAGGGATATACATAGAAAACTAAATATAGATAGGTTACAAAGTAAATACAAAATAAACCACCTCCCAGGAGAATTTTTAAAGCCTCTTATGGGAGGTAGGACTTGATTTGAGGCTTGAAGGGAGCCCAGGGTGTTAAACATGAATGTCAAACAGGACAAATCCACTTCTTCCTTAGGGGTTCACTGGAATCAGATCCAACTTGTTAGAGACCAGATTGTTCAAATTTCAGACTGAACGTTTACACCTCAGAAATCTGCAAGTACTACACATCAGGACTTTATTCACTATTTTGATTATTGTTTAGATTTGAGAAACTGATAAAATGCCAATAATGAAGATTCTAAAAAAAAATGGTGAATGTAAAGAGCGAGCAAGTTGCCAAAACTGGGGATAACAGAGAGGGAATTCCATATATAGAAAACAGCTGGGAGGACAATTTGGCTGGAGCCTAATGTGCTTGAAGGAAAATAATATACAAAATTAACCTAAATGAAATTAGATTGGGAAGGGGTTAAGAGCCCAGATTGGTTGCTAGGTGGCACCTGGGTAGAATGCTATACTGGAAGGCAGGAAGACCCTGAGTTCACATCTGGCCTCTGACTCTTCTAACTGGTTGAGCCTGGGCAGGTGTGTCTTCCTCAGTTTCTTCACCTATAAGATGGGGATGATGATCACACTTACCTCCTACGGAGGATAAAATGAAAATGTTTATGAGGCACTTTGCAAATCTTAAAGTACTATATAGATGCTGGCCACTTTATCCTTGGTTTATAGGTTATCCTAGAAACAAGAGAGTACTCTACCAAAGCTACTGTTGTGCTTTCTTCTCTTTTTCCTTCTCCTCTTCTGAAAATCCTGATTCAGTAGCAAAATACACCACACACTTAATTTGATTCAAGGCCTTCATCTTTTCTAGTGCTTTTCATTGTTTACAGAAGTGATAAGTATATAATGAATGTTAGATAATCTGCCTTACCAAGCCTTCTGGAGCAGACCAGTGGCACAGACTTGCTTATCAATATAGCAGCTGTATGGAGGATGGCTTAGAAAGGGGAAGGGGTGGAGGCAGAGAGAACGACATATAGTCATTACCTGCCTTCATTGCAGATACCTGTGTGTATAGATTCCATCTTGGGTAAGGAGTGAAGTGTAGCTACCTTTTAGAGGCCTGGAGTTGAGTTCATTCATTTAACCCTTATTTTCTTCTTTAAATTTTTTTTTACTGATGCCTTTGTTTTTATATCACCTACATTTCTAAATATTTTCTTCCTTTCCCTCCTTTCTTTTGTGTCACATATCCTAAACATCAGAAAAAGTCTGACGTTATATATAGTATGCTACATCAATGGTCCCCCACCTCTGTAAAGGAGCAGGGCAAAGTGCCTTTTCATGTAGCTTCTTTGGGACCAAACTGGGTCTTTATAATTTTGCAGAATTCAGTTTTTATTGTTTTTCTGTGGTTTGCATTGGAGTCAGGGCCCATGTTGTTTCTCTTGGTCTGCTTTATTTCACATTGTATCAGTTCAGATATTTCTTTGTTTCTCTGTATTCACATAGTAATATTCCATTACAGTAATGCACCGTGACTTTTTAAAAAATTTTATTTATTTTTAGTTTTCAACACTCAGTTTTATAAGATTTTGAGTTCTGAATTTTTCCCTTCTCTCCTTTCCTCTGCCCAAGATGGCATGCAGTCTGATATAGGCTATACATGTTCAGTTATATCAAACATATTTCCACAGTAGTCTTGTGAAAAAAGAATCAGAACAAAAGGGAAAAACCATAAGAAAGAAAAACAAAACGAAAAGAGAGAAAATAGTATGCTTCGATCTGCATTCAGACTACATAGTTCTTTCTCTAGATGGAGATAGCATTTTCCATCCTGAGTCTTTTGTAATTATCTTAGATGATTGCCTTGCTGAGAAGAGCTGAGTATCGCAGCTGGTCATTGTACAGGGTTGCTATTACTGTGTGCAATGTTCTCCTGGTTCTGCTCACTTCACTCAGCATCAGTTCACTTAAGTCTTTCCAGGTTTTTCTGAAATCTGCCTGCTCATCATTTCTTAAGGAACAACGGTATTCCGTTACATTCGCATACCACAGCTTGTTCAGCCTTTCCCCAGTGGATGGGCACCCCCTCAATTTCCAGTTTGCCACCACAAAAAGAGCTACTATAGGAAAATATCATCCACATCCAGAGAAAGAACTACGGAGTCTTACTGCAGAGTTTGTTTTTCTTTCTCATGGTTTCTCCCATTTGTTCTATGCAACATGACTAATGTGAAAATGTGTTTAATAGGAATATATGTGTAGAGGCTATATCAGATTGCATGCCATCTTGGGGATGGAGGGGTGAGGGAGGGGGAGAAAATTTAAAGCTTATGGTTATGAAAGTTGAAAATTAAAAATAAGTCAACTAATTAAGAAAGAGTTGCTATAAATATTTTTTACATGTGGGTCCTTTTCCTTTTTTTATGATCTCTTTAAGATACAGACCTAGTAGTGGTATTGATGGGTCAAAGGGTATGCATACTTTTATAGCCCGTTGGGCATAGTTCCAAATTACTCTCCAGAATGGTTGGATCAGTTCACAATTCCACCAGCAGTGCATTAGTGTTCTGATTTTTCCATATCTTCTTCAGCATTTATCATTTTCTTTTTTTGTCATATTAGCCAATTGGATAGATGTGAGGCAGTGCCTCAGAGCTTTTTCAGTTGTGCGCTGTGGCTTTCAAAAGTCATTTATGAAGCATTTAACTGAGAGTGTGTTCTTTCAGAAACTGACTACCCTCAGGTCCTGTCTTTTCCTTCCCTGGTGTTCTTAGATCCCAAAGTTAATTCCTCCCTTTCTCCCAGCCTGTCTTTTTCTTGTGGTCCAGCTGTAGGGGCGATGTTAGCCCCTGCCTGGTAGATGATGTGGCAATCTATTTGCCCTAGAAGAGCTAAGGGAGTACCCACCTTCAATTTAGCTTACTTTTTACTCTGAATCTCAGGCTCAGGAATAAAAATAGATTTTGGAAACCTTGGGTTTCATGGGGTGGTTAGAACCTTGGGCAATATTTAAAAAAAAAGTCGTAGCTGGCTGGCTCTTGCCTGGGCCCTCTTCTTCCAAGTTCTTTCTCACTTAGGTAATTTTATCCTAGACACTTTCCAAGAAGATAACATGACTTATGCAATACTGTGTCTAGAGATTGTTACACATCTATAACCTTGCATGTAGAATCTCCTAGTGATTTCAAACTGCCTTCTTCATATCCTCAGTTTCCTCTCATTTGTTTCTTTTTTTCCCAAATTTTTAACATTTTTATTTAAAGTTTTATGTCCCAAATTCTCTCTCCCTTCCTCCTTCCCCTTCCTGAGGCAGTGAGCAATCAATAGGTTATACATGTGCAATTATGTAAAATGTTTCCATATTAGTCATTTTGTACAAGAAAACTCAAATGAAAGAAAGTGAAAAATAGCATGCTTCATTCTGTATTCAATCAATATCAGTTCTTTCTCTGGAGGCAGATAGAAAGAAGTGTGTTTGATCATTAGTCTTTGGGGATTCTCATTTGTTTCCGATAAATCCCCATGAGTTTAGAGGGCAAATATTTTTCCTATTTTACAGGTTGGGTAATTACAGCATGAAGGTAAAGCCTTTGGGGTCATTTGGATAACCTTTTGCCATGGACCAGAATACTTGTCAAACTAAATGTAAACATAGGCTTAGGTATGTGGGCTCTTTGGTCATGTGAACTGTGGCATACCAGGAAGGACAGGTCATTACGCCACTGTTGTGGGGTGCCAGTCCTGTGGGTCTCAGGCTCCCTCTTGACTCACAGGACAAAGAACTCTGCAGTGCACTTAGCCATAACAATTATTGTGACTAATGCCCACATTCGATGAATGACTGGAGTGTAGCCAGAATCTAAAATCTGTGTCATGTCCCAGAGTGACCCTTAACAATATAGAGTTTTTAAAGTTGTAGCTGATTCATTCTGTTGCTTGGGGTTGTTTTTGATCGGTTGCTGTCAAATTAACTCGTGAGAGAACTTGTAAAAAAAAATGAAGAAGCAATAGAGAAGCTGAAACTTGGGTTCTAGTGTTGGTTATGCCACTAACTGTATGAACTTGGGCAAGTTGATGTACCATTCTGGGCCCCTCTTTTCTCATCTATCAAGTAAGGTGGTTGAACTAGGTGATATCTAAGGATTTTTCCAGCTTTGGCATTCTGTAATTGCCAGAAAAAGAAGAAAAGGTCCTATTTGTACAAAAAGTATTTATAGCAATACTCACGAAGGATTCAGTTCCAAGAGGCTGCCCATCAGTTGAGGAATGCCTGAATGAACTGTGGTATATGAATGTAATGGAAGGCTATGATTACGCTCTCAAGAAAAGAAAACAGAGACCATTTCAGAGAAACCTGGAAGACTGGTATGAACTGATGCAGAATGAAATGAGGAGAACCTGAAGAGCAGTTTTTATTATTACAATAACATTGTAAAAATAAATGATCTTGAAAGGATTAAGAATTTTGATCTGTGCAATGATTAACCATGCTTCCAAATGCCAGATGACAAGGAATACTGCCCACCTCCTGGCTGAGACATCATGATCCATAGAATGAAATACACATTTTTGGACATGGCCAGTATGGGAATTTATTTTGCTCAACAGTGTTTATTTATTATAGCAATTGCATGATTCTGTGGCTACATGACCTCCAAGCATCTTTAAAACCTTTCTTTTGTACCTGAGCTATATCCATATAGGCATGATATCAAAAAGGATTAGGAAAAATGATAGTTCTAGTTCAGGGCTTGCGTCATGGACACCTTTGGCAGTCTGGTGAAGTTTCTCAGAATAATATTTTTAAAAGCATAAAATAAACTACATAAAATTACGAAGGAAATTAGTTATTTTGTATTTCCAGTCATTCAGTTGTGTTCAACTCTTCATGATCCCGTGGACGATACCATGCATCTTGGCAAAGATACTGAAGTGGTTTGCCATTTCCTTCTCCAGTAGATTAAGGAAAACAGGTTAAATGTCTTACCCTAAGTCACACGGCTAGTAAATGTCTGAGACTGGAATTGAACTCACATCTTCCCTATTCCAGGCCCAGTGCTGTATCCACTGAACCACCTACCCACCTCAGTAAATTGTATTTTAAATGATTTTGAAATACAGTTATAAAAAGAAAATTTAAGTTCAAGAACTAGAGAAATTTAAGTGTCCTTTTCAGGGGTTGGGTAGAAGAAATAGTCTCAAAGTTAGTCTTCTGTCTTAATTTTTAACAAAGGAATGAAATATGTATAGTGTGTTTTGTCTTTTGTTTGGAACAATAAGGGCTCATATTTATGTAGTGCTTTAAGGTTTACAAAGTTCTTCCCTCATGACAACATTGAAAAAAAGGTGATGTGAAGTGGTGATGGTTGTCATTTTTAAATAGATAAAAAAACAGAGACCCAGAGACTTGCTCAGAGTCACCCAGTTCGTAACGGGCAGAAAGAGACCTGAGCAACCTCCCTGCTTTTCCCCACCTTGTTACCCTGTCATCATCATTTCCTCCTCAGGCCTTAACTTCATTGTCAGTCATGAGCTCAGGTTATTTGTTAAGTACAGTAGTGATAACTGAAGCCAACCAGTTTGTTTGGTCAAGCTTGTAACAACATCCTGTGGTTTTTCCTTTGATTACTGTGTACATCTGTCCTTCACTAAGTGGACACTTGCTTTACCAGATTTCTGTTCAATGAATAGTAGTAATTTATACCTATTTTTCAATAAGTGGTCTACTTTTTTTTTTTTTTGCTTCTTGAAGGATTTTAATTTTGAATTAGGTTTTGAAAGATGGGAGTGAACAGGATGGATAAAAAAGCATGGGGAGATCTTTCAGCAAATACTGAATGAGTGCTTACATAAAATGCAAGTTATTTATATTTGGATTCTGTATTGCGATGTTAGTATACCTTTACTGCGTAAGACACATATATCAGAGTAGTAAAACACAAGACAAACACAGGTGTGTGTTTGTGTGTGTATTTTTGTAGACATATTCACATAAGCACATATATCTAAGTGGTCTACTTTTAAAAATTTTTTTATAAATTTTCTTTTTTATCAACTTAAACATCAACATATATGAACATCTCAGTATACAAAAAAACAGAAAAGAATTGCATATGAAATAGATGTTACGCATTGTTTTTTAGAAGAGCTTATGATAGTTTTTTTGAAGTGTATGTTTATGTGTAAGTTTAAAAAAAAGTATGTTATTAAATTTAACATGATTGTCCATGTCCTCTTCCAAACTACTTTCTCCTCCCTGCTGTATATGAGGGTTTTGGTTGTTTTTCTTCCCTGTGGATTATTTTTAATAATCGTAGGCAGATGTTTCCTTGTAGCAAGCCTGCTTCCTGCTGTATGCTTCTCTCCTAGGCCCCAGATTCCCCTAGTCTCTGTCAGAATATTGTCTAGATTCTCTGGGAACTTGCTTCTCCTTTTCTGGTGTGATTGCATCCTTGGTCAGACTGTTCTCTGTATTACCCCAACAAAGCCGTTGTGGAACCAATTTTGTTAGTATGTTGAGTGACAGGTTTATTTCCCCTCCACAGAAGGCTAGCCACCTGATGGGGTTCTTTTGTATTGACTTTCCTGTATAGGTTATCTTGTAGGTGTTGTGTTGGCCAGCCTGATCCTAATTAATAGAAGTTGAGCCATATCATACCTCTACATGTTGTGACCCTCTCAGTATAATCAATAATTCTCACTGAGCCCAGAGATATTTATGACATTATAAGCTGCTTGACAAAACATTGGGGAAAATGTCTCTACCTTCAAGAAACTTCATTTTAAGTCAAAAAATTCCTGTTTAAAGAGTTTCCTTTGTAAAGAGTTGGAATGAGAAGTGTGCGTGTGTGTGTGTGCACGCGCACACACACACACACACACACACACACACACACACACACACTAAGGGGAAGGGAATAAACATTTATATTAAGCCCATTACGTGCCAGGCATTGTGCTAAGTGCTTTTACAGAATATTTTCTAATGTGGTACTCACAACAACCTTGCAAGGTAGGTGTTGTTACTATCCCCATTTTGCAGTCAAAGAAACTGAGGCAGAACATCTTGCCAGGGTTACACAGATAGTAGGTGTCTGAGTCCTGAGCACCCAGAGCTCTATCTACTGCACCACTAGCTGCCTCTTGAGAAGTAATGTGGTGTTTTGGAAAGAGTACTGGATTTAAAATCAGAAAATATGGAGTGGAAGTTTAAGTTCTGAGACTATGTAACCATAAAGAAGTCACTGTCTTTGAGCCTCAGTTTCCTCAGCTGTAAAATGAGGATGAAGAGGGAACATGGGATGGTTGTTAGAGAGCCAGCATTTAAGACTTGGGGCAGCTGGGTGGCATGGTGGATAGAGCACCAGCCCTGGAGTCAAAAAGACTTGAGTGTGAAATTCAGCTTCACACATTTACCAGCTGTGGGACCTTGGGCAATGGCCTCCAAAAACCAAACAAAAATAAAAATTAAAGCCAGGAAGTCAAGTAGGCTTGTATTCTAATCCCACTCTGACTCAGTTCTAGAGTCATTTCACCTCCCTGCCTCTGACTGCTCTCTAAGACTAGAAATACAGAGCATTTGCTGATCTGCATTGGGAGAAGGCATTTCCTCCTCAAGAATTCCTTGTACAGATCCTGAAATCATAGAGCTGGACCAAAAATAGATCACTTACACTTGGAACTTCTTCCTCTCAGGGTGGCTGCAGAGAAGGTGTTTTGTCCACCTTCAAGGGGTCTGTCAGTGTGCACTGCGGTGACTCTGGGAGGCTGCTGCTTGTGTAGGATAAGAATCATCTTCTGGAAGACAGACAGACGGTGGTTGGGGCAATGGTAGAATGGGAAGTAGGTCTCTGTTTGCTCCCCAGTGCATTTGATTGTGTGTGTGTGTGTGTGTGTGATGGGATTTTAGATGCAGACAAACGAATCAAGGTGAACAAGCCTGTGGTGGAGATGGATGGAGATGAGATGACCCGCATCATCTGGCAGTTCATCAAAGAAAAGGTAGCTCTTCTTCTTCTGCGTGTTTGCCTTCTGAGGGATTGGCCTCAGGAATGTAGGTCTAGAGAAAGGCCTAAGCATTCCTGCTCAGCCCCAGCACCTTCTCCATTTTCTTTTTCACAGAACTCGCATCCAGTCTTAAAAGAACTAATCATCCATCCCTCCTGTGTCTAGACAGTGGTATTAGCACTGTATCTTAGACCTAGCTGGAATTAAAAAACAAACAACAGAAGCTAACATCTGTATAGCATTTACTATGTGCTAGCACGTTGCTAAATGCTTTACAAAAATATCTTATTTGGGCCTCACAACAATCCTGGGAGATAGGTGCTGTTGTTATTCCTATTTTACAGATCCGGAAACTGAGGCACGCAGAGGTTAAATGACTTGCTTTGGTCATAGAGCTATAAAGTATAGGAGGCGGGATTGGAGCTTAAGTCTTTGGGCTCTAGGCGTAGTGCTCTGTCCACTGGGTTACCTAACAGATCTCATAATAATAAAACCCTTAAGCCATGACTTTGTTGATGTGAGCTTTCCTTCTTCCAGTGCAAATCACAGTTGTCCTTTACTAGAGTGCATCGTCTTCATGAGCTGCTGTGTAGCTTATGAGAAGCCTGGTTCTTAAGTGCCACCCATTATCAGCCATTGTATTGTCCCTTCCACCTCCAGTGGCTTTGGAGAAGGCACACTTGCCTACTCGAGTGACAAGTTTGTAGGAGCTGCAGCATATTGCTTAGGGCACAGAGTCAGCTCATGGTCTGGAGCTAAAAGGGGCCTTGGAGAGCATCTAGTCTTACCCCCTCATTTTACTAATGAAGAAAGAAACTGAGGCTACAGGAAGTTAAATAACTTGTCCAAGTAGTTAGCATTCAAGGTAGGCTTTGAGTTTCCTGACAGTGGTGTTTTCGCTTTACCACAATGAGGCCTGCTTTGGTGAATGAACCACAACTGCGATGAGTTGAGTGGCTACACCAAGTATAATGAACAACCACTGTGCTGGCCATTCAAGTATCCTGTTCTTTACACTTGTAACTGGTTTCCATTATGGTACTTCCTTTGAATGGATACTTACTTCTTTTGTTTTCTACCCCAAGGGCAGATGCTAACAAAAACAATTATTAATATATTTTGGCTTTCTTTCAGCTTCATTCTCAAATAACATCCTTCTTTCTAAAAAGTTTTGTTTTAAAAAGGTTACACCAATCAAAGGAGAGGGTCCTCTTTGTGTTTCCTCATGAGTTAGGCTTTGTTAGATCAAGCTAGGACTCCACCCCTTATTTCCTGAGTTTGAAGGATCATTCTATGTGTCAGATTATCAAACTATTATTTAGATTTATTTTTCTCTTTAAAATTTTTATTTACATATTTTGTTTTTATATCACTGGTTATCTATCCTTCTTTCCTCTCTCACTGAGAGCCATTCCTTGTAAAAGAATTAAAAAAATAAAGAAAGGGAAAAAGCAAACAGCAGTACACCTAATGAACACATTAATAGAGTCTGACAGCCTAGGTGAGGTGTTCTGTATGCTGGATGCTTACTTCTGTATGCACCACCTGAATGCACTTTCTATGTCCTGATCTTCTCCTTATGATAACTTCCTCTTTGCCTCTGCTCATGAGTTCTCTTTTTCTTTGACTGAATCAATGACTTAGTCTTTTTCTTTCCTAGCTCATCCAACCCCATGTGTCTCTTTCCTAGCTCATCCTACCCCATGTGGATGTACAGCTCAGATACTTTGACCTGGGGCTCCCACACCGTGACCAGACGGATGATCAGGTCACCATTGACTCAGCACTAGCCACTCAGAAATATAGCGTGGCTGTCAAGTGTGCCACCATCACTCCAGATGAAGCCCGTGTGGAAGGTATGTAGGTTTTATGTGTGTGTATGTGATCAGGGCCCTGTTGACACTGTGATGGAGAAGCATCAGACCAAAGTTCTAATCTTCATTCTGTGTCTAAGTAGCTGTGTCATCTTGGACAAGTTATTTCTTTTCCCTCATCTTCAGTTTCCTCAAATAAGAATAATACTATCCCTCAACATAGTAATGTCAGTATCAAACGTATTCATTCATTAAGCATTTTATTAAAAAATCCCTACACATTGTGTTAGGTGCTAAATAAACAAAGACAAAAAGAAACAGGCAAGGGAATTATATTCTCTTGAAGGGAAATCATTTTTATACAGAAAAGTAAATATAGCCTATAACATACATACATACATATATATATATAGTGGGAGAACTGGCCTGTGAAGTCTTAATCCTTGGGCACACTCAGATTTCAGATTTACATGTTTTAAAGCCTAGGGCCTCAATGGCTAATATACCCATTGCATATATAGAATAAAAACCAGTGATTTCCAGGGGAGAGAGAGGAGGAAACTAGCCACGGAGGGGCTCAACATAGTTGTTCTCTGACAGGTGGCTCTTGAGCTGAGCTTTGAAAGAAACTAAGGTATCTAGTAAGAGGAGGTGGGAAGGGAGTAAGTTCCAAGTTTGGGGGATAGCTTGATAGCTAAGGCAAAGACATGGAACCAGGATAGGAGGTAGTTGAATTTGACTGAAAAGATGTGGAATGTCCAGAGGAGAATGGTGTATAGCAGGGCTGGGCTATGAAAGGCTTTAAAAGCTAAACTAGAATCTTTTGTTCTAGAGACGATAGGGAACCCCTGGAGCTCAGGAACAGCAATGACCTGGTCAGATCTGTGCTTTGGAAAGATGACGGATATCTTAAGTTCTTTTAAAACATTGAAGTGCTATGTGATGTGTGGTTGGTGGTGGTGAATATGGATGGAGCAGCAGTGTTTTGCCGACCAACCATTATATAAAAAGAAGAGTCATTTCATCTTTCTGGGAATTCATTAAGAAAAATAAAATGTTGTTTCTGGCAAGGACCTTTGTAGAATATTGAATCCAACTCTTTAATTTTACAGGTGAGGAAAGTGGTGCTCAGAAAGGGTAGATGACTTGGGGACAACAAACTAGTTAGTAGCAAAGCTGGTGCTAGAACCTCAGGCTTCTGACTTCCCATTCAGCATGCATTCCATCCTATCATGTTGTTTATACTTAGAAGTCATGATAATAACTAGTAGTAATCCTAATAGCGTGGCACAACCTTCTTTTATCCAGCTACTGCTCTGTCTCTGGCCTTTTCTGATGTTTCATTTTGCTTACTTATGGTGACCTTTTACAGTCCTCTTTCTCTGTGTGTATTGATCTCATATGTGTTGTGCAGATGCTGTTGTCTCTTCTGTTAGAGGATATATATATATTACATGTATATAGAAGTTATGTTACTATAGGAATATACGTTCTTTGAGAGTAGATATTGTTTCATTTTTGTCTTTATATCTCCTTGTTGTTCAGTCATGAAGTAATTCTTCATGACCCTGTGGACCATAGTATCCACTGGGTTTTCTTGGCAAAGATAGTGGAGTGGTTTGCCATTTCCTTCTCCAGTGGATTAAGGCTAACAGAGATTAAAGGACTTGCCCAGGGTCACAGCAAAGTTAGTGTCTGAGGCTGAATTTGAACTTAGGTCTTCTTAATTCCAGGCCCAGTGCCTCTATCCATTGAACCACTTAGCTGCCTCCTTTGTATCCCTTAGTGCCTGGTAAAGAATAGGTGCTTAATAAATGCTTGTTGATTGATTGAGTTTGTGTCTAGATTAATGGTATGTATGTGAAAGCTATGTTTTGGTGTTCTTAGTAAATGTCTTATTTGTTCCTTGTTGAATTAAGAGAATCAATAAAGCAACAGTTGTGACTGTGATTTCTTAGTCTGTCCCCATGAACATGCCCCTCAGGTCTTAAGGATATTTTCCAGGGTTCCATAAATGGAATAATATCAGAAAGTTTGCAGCTCCTACCCCCTCAAAGTGTATGTACACCCCTCCCTTGATATGACTTCACTTGTTCCCAACCCACCTAATCCATTGCCTTAATTTTTCTACCTGCTTATTTTTCCTATATTCTTCTGCCCAAAATGGAATTATCCCTTCCTTGCCTGTGATTCCAGGAAGTTGCATGGTGATTGGAAAGACCCTTGACTTCAGGGTCAGGGAATCTGGGCTTTATGTCTCAGCCTTATAACCTACTAGCTTGGCTAAGTCCCTTCACTTTCCCAGGCCTTTCAGTTTCCTCATATGTAAAATGGGAGTATGGGGAGAGAGGATAGGTGGGTCATATGATCCTTCAGTCCTTTCCAGCTCTGAGTTTATAATCCCATCCTCTATTACACAAAAACTTCTGGTCTTCCTGGTAGTTAGGTTGGGCCAAACTGGTTTTAGCTGGAAAGGGTTGGGTAGAATGAGTTGGCCTATCATGACTACAATCTCTCAGCTGTTTATTTTGGCTTCTTCTACAGAATTCAAGCTAAAGAAAATGTGGAAAAGCCCCAATGGGACGATAAGGAACATTTTAGGGGGAACAGTATTCAGGGAACCTATTATCTGCAAGAACATCCCTCGCCTTGTTCCTGGTTGGACGAAACCCATCACAATTGGCAGGCATGCACATGGTGATCAGGTGAGTATACAGGGGAAAGTAGAGGTTGGATCATCCCAATAGGAGCTTGTCTCTTCTTGGTGCCCAGGTGACTCAGTTATGTTTTTTTCTTCTCTAGTACAAGGCCACTGACTTTGTTGTAGACAAGGCGGGAACTTTCAAGATGGTATTTACTCCAAAAGATGGAAGTGGTGTAAAGGAATGGGAAGTGTACAACTTTCCTGCTGGAGGTGTGGGCATGGGCATGTACAACACTGATGAGGTAAGAGTCACTTCTCAGGATGAACATTGATTGTCCCAAGCTCTTCTCTTCACCTTACTGCCTTTAGGTCCCTGGTTGCCTCCTTCCTTCCCTTTTACAGATGAGGATGTTGAGGCCTAGGGGGCTTAAGTTGCTTGCTCAGGATCATTCAGGTGGTAAGCATCAGATGCAGAATTTGAATCCAAGTTCTTTGACTCCAGAGCACATACTTTTCCCACTGAACCATGAATCATATTGCCTCCCTGGTCCTATTTAGGAGTTTGATATTTCTTGACCAAAGACAAGAGAGAGACTCTGAATATATGGAATACAAGAATGTATTCTTCCTAGAGTCAGCCTAACCTAGGAAGTAAGAATTCTGTCATAGTCCAGGGTAGAGTAGGCATAGGTGGGGTATGAAGGAGAGCTCCTGTTGGTTGTTCCCTGGAAGTACAAGATAAATTACAGTTCTCAGACATCCAGAACCTTAGTTTCCAGTCATGAACACACAATTGCTTTGGGCTGTCAGGGTGAAAGGGAAATTAGTGGTATGGTTCAGCTGGGAGGCCAAGAAGCCCAAGCTGAGGGACTGATCTTTGTTCTTGCAGTCTATCTCCGGTTTTGCACATAGTTGCTTCCAGTACGCCATCCAGAAGAAGTGGCCCCTCTACATGAGCACCAAGAACACCATCCTAAAGGGCTATGATGGTCGCTTCAAAGACATCTTCCAGGAAATCTTTGACAAGTAATGTGTCTCTCTAAGGTCTTCCATGTTCCTTTTTATCCATCCCTTTTATTAGATCCTTTGTAAATGAGGGCCAAAGCTCTCCCCTTCAAGTCTTCTCCAGCTTATCAGCTCTTTGATGGCCACAGCATCAGGCCAGGGCCCCATTTTACTTGCTTTCCCCTCTTTATACTCAGCCGCCATTTACTGGCTTCATCCCACTTCCACTCCCCATGACAGACATTCTGCCTCCACAGGCACTACAAGACAGATTTTGACAAGAACAAGATTTGGTATGAACACCGACTCATTGACGACATGGTAGCCCAAGTCCTCAAGTCTTCAGGTGGTTTTGTCTGGGCCTGCAAGAATTATGATGGCGATGTGCAGTCTGATATACTAGCCCAGGGTATGTTGAAGATATCACAAAATAGGGCTTCTCCTAGGCTGTGTGGCTATAATTGGAGGGCTCTTTTGGGACTTACGTTGGAGAGTTGAGAAGTTATGCCCAGCATAATTGGCATTTAAACTGGCATTTAAACCTCTCTACCAGCTAGCTCCCACTTACCTGTCTGTGTTGACTTTATACTACTCCCCTTTATCCCTCTTTTCAGGCCATTCCAGGCAAACTGGTCTTTTAGCTCAGGGTTCTATCTGCCATCTCTGTGCCTTTCTACAGATTGCTCTTTCCCCCCTGCACTTCCCAGCGTCCTCATTCCTGTATTATAGCCCCACTTCACACCTCTGCCTCTTAAAATCCCCAGCTTCCTAATAGGCTTAGCTCAAATGTCACTTTCTGAGGCAAGGGCTCTTACCCCAAATGATGTTTCCAAATGCGTAAAAATAAATAGGATGACAAAGAAAACCAATTATATGAAAATGCAGTTATCCAAATATTAAAAGACGAAAGTTCATGGATACCAGGTTAAGAACCTCTGTTCTTTGTGAGGCCTTTCCTGATCTCTCCCTCTCTCCCAATCATGAGTATTTTCTCCTCAAATTATCTTTTATTTACTTTTCTGTTTTCATGTAGAATATAAACTCTTTGAGGGCAAGGTTTTGTTTCATTTTTCTTAATATTCCCACACCCTAGCACAGATCTTTAATAGTTGCTTAATATTTATTCAGTTAAATTGGAGATGTAGGAAGGAGAGGACTCCTAAATTGGCCAAATTTAGCATGGTATAATATGCTAAAAGGCAGATTGGAATGCAGCAAATACTTTTCTGGCCATTTGTCATAGTGTTCAGCCTAGGTCATATGTTTGTTTTCTCTTCTTCTTGGTGTTGCTCTGTGTGGGCCTCCTCCTGAGGCCGTACTCAGGCCTTCAAGCTCTGCCTCTGGTGATTGATGGACATTCTTGGACAGGCTAACATCCTAACTAGGGATTGGAATTGTTGTGGGTAGGAAGGAAGGAGGGGGAGGGCGGGAGCATGGGGTGTGAGTCTCCATCTCACATACTGAAGGTACTGCCTTTTCATCCTATTGTAAAAAATGGGGAGAAAGTTGTAGGGTAAACATGCTGACTGGGGGCATTTTCAGATCCTTTTATTACTGGATGCTGACCACACAAGAAGTGCCATGTGGTCAGTCTAATGGGGCCCTCAGTCAACACTCCCTGATAAATATTGATTAGGCACCTAGTCTGTTCAAGGGAGTGTAAGGCACCAGGAGAGATCTAGTGCAGTTTAGATGAGATCCTAGCCTCTGGCCTTGCAGAGGCTACACTGTAGTCAGGTGTAGGGGCTGGCCTGTGTCATTGGCACAATTGCAACTATACCAGAGAATCTGAACTCTGCTCCTGATTGTCAGTAGGACCAGGAGGGATGAACGGGAGGGCGTACTGAAAGAAGGCTCTTTACCTTCTCTCTGTAGGCTTCGGTTCCCTTGGCCTGATGACTTCAGTGCTGGTCTGCCCAGATGGTAAGACCATTGAGGCAGAGGCCGCCCATGGAACTGTCACTCGCCATTATCGAGAGCACCAGAAGGTGAGTGTAACTTGACCTCGAAGGGAGATGTGTTGGAATACGCCCCCTTCCCACAAAGGACTGAACAACTACAAGACCCTGCCAGGGACCCAGAGCCAGATGTTGTGTATCCTTGTAGTGCTTCTTCACACAACAGGGTTTAGCCACCATCTGTGCTTGTGTAGATGTAGGGTGGGTGCTGCGACCCCCTGCCCTTTGGCTAGGGCTGTTTGTCTCGTTGTTGTCCAGGATTTTTTTGGAAGGGTGAGTTCCGCTGCCCTCTATTCCCATGTCTCACCTCTTTCCAGGGCCGGCCCACTAGCACCAATCCCATCGCCAGCATCTTTGCCTGGACAAGAGGCTTAGAGCACCGAGGAAAGCTGGATGGTAACCAGGACTTAATCAGGTATACATGGGCAATGGGAGAAGGGGCAGAGGGAGGGGGGAGCATATGCTCCTACTTTGTCTTCTAGTCTCCCTGTTTGGTGCCCAGCTTTTGGCTTCACTGAGCTGATACCTCTTTTAACTACCTAATTTACTGGTAGCTTGTGGAGAGCTCCCTCAATTACTGGGTTTCCTTGGAACAGTTCTGTATCTGCTTTGTTAGCCTTCCCATGGGTCTGGCAAAGGGTTTTCCTGGATAAGGAGCCCATAGACTATTATGATGCTTCTGAACCAGAGAATCCACCTAAGAAGTGTGGTCTGACCCTGTAAATAAATTACTCTTTTGTATTTACCCTAGTTAGGTCAGGTAACTTGGTTGCAGGACTGCTTCTAGCAATAGAAAAGCTTAGTAGTCAGAAGGACTATGTAGACTGAGCCCTTACTCCAGGGATTCTGATCAGGACACTAGCTGGGGATATAGAGACATGCCCTTGGCTCCAGATCAGCTGTGACCCTAACCCAAAATGACCTTCCCCAGGTTCGCACAGACTCTGGAGAAGGTGTGTGTCGAGACAGTAGAGAGTGGAGCTATGACCAAGGACCTCGCCGGCTGTATCCATGGGCTAAGCAAGTGAGTGGCCTCTTTTGGTAGGGATTCTGGGCATTCTTTCATGGAAGGTAAGGATGAAGGGAGAAGAGGGAGCCAAGGGAGAAAGGGAAGGGAGGGAGAAGGACACATAAATACACAAGAGAGGGGCCATGTGGCTTGAGAGTAAAGAAGAGATGGTCACTCCAAAGGGGCGATTGGATGCCTTTCTGGTTGGGCTATTTTTTTTTAATCCCAAAGTTCTTGCTGTAGTTCGGGTCTTTAAATGAATGCCAGTGCCTCATGTTGAAAAATTAAGAGTGGCAAGCTTTCTCTGCTTGAACCTGGGTGGTCAGATTCTTGCCAGCTTTTTCCTCCAAGCCTGGGCAAGCCCAGGTTGGGAACAAGAAGATTGCCCCCTGGGATCCAAAGAATTGTTGCCATCCAGTGACGGGGCAGGGGTGGGAAGTAGGCACTCATCGGACTCCCTAGACCCATGAGGAAGGGGGCAGCCAGCTTATGCACAGAACACAGGGAGGTGGGATAAATGAAGGTCATGCTTTGAATACTGCTTTCTTACTTGCATATGGTGAATGCCAGAAAAAGGTTTTCCATTACCTTCAGTATTTATTCAGTGATAAACCACAGGTGTCACAGCAAAGGTTCTAGGTGTCTAGTGGATGGAGGTTGGAGGACATCCTTCTTAGAGTGTGTGCTTGGTCCTGGCTCCTTTCCCTACTGGTAGCTGGTCCTCCTTTCTGTTGATTGCTCCTCTTTCTATGAGGCTTCGGGGGTCTGGGTGAGGCAAGTGCTTCTCCCAGGGGCTCACTATCTCTGTTCCATTTGCAGTGTGAAGCTGAATGAGCACTATCTGAATACCGAAGACTTCCTGGACGCAATCAAGAGGAACTTAGATAAAGCTCTGGGCCAGAAATAGGTGTTGGTGGGGAGCAACTCTGGCTGCAGGTTAGGAGGTGGGAGTAGAGCAGGAAGTGGGCAGGTATAATGCCTCCACTTCCCTAACCACCCTCCCCCCCCCATCTCCCCCAGCATGGAAGGATCCATAACCCTTTCACTTGGAAATTTGGAACAGGAAACCTGTGCTGAGGATACTTTCTATAAGCTGGGGGGTGAGAGTTTTTTGAAAGATTTTTTTTTCCCTAAAGGGTGTGTGAAATGAGTTTTGAGGTATGTTTTGCCTCAGCCAAAGTTAATGTTTCACATACTGTAATTTATATACCGTCCTCTGAACACACTGTGCCATATTTAGCTACTAAACTCTCTTTACAAAGCTGCCTGTCTGCTGTGTTTGTATTTCGGGGGGTGGGGTGTATGAGCAATGCACTGGTCCTTTCACAGGGCTCATTTCTCATCAGCTTCTTGGAATAAACTTAGGAGCGGTGGAAGGGGCCAGATGGATGGATGACATCATTAGCCTCACGGGCTGGCCAGTTCAGTTCCCCAGAGCTGAGGTCACTTAGGAGCAGCCTGGAGCCCCCGAATGAGTGACTTGGAAGCAGCTCTGCTTCCCTATCGTCCATCAGTGGGTAGCATTTAAACGAGAAGGCCTAGATGCCGCAGTTTCTCCTCTCTCCGTCTCAAGAGAAGCTGAGATGGATCCCCCACCCAGCAGTCATTAAGAAGAGTAAAAGAATAGTGGCCTCCCCAGTTCCCTTTGGTGACCTTATTTTTGTGATCTATATTCCTTCTATTCCCTTGTCAAGTCTGTTTCCTTGCTTATGTCATGTGAATTTGATATTTACCCTCAGAATATCTCTAAATCAGCAGTTCCTTAAGAACTTTTAAGCTTTAATCTGTTATTGTGTCTTACCCCTTTGGTAGGTGTTCAGGGAGGACTAACAACTTTGGGGTGAGGGCTTGCCAGAACCCTTTTCAGGGCTGCACCTGTCCCCCCCCTTTCACCTGTGACTCCTAGGAAGCTGTAGAGCGTATCACCTGCTAACCCGTCTTGGCGGTTGAGGATAACGGACATGCCTCAAACTTGTCAGTGAGTTAGAGGGACATCCACCGCACTCTACATGTGAAGGGGCAGATGAGAACAGTCTGTTCTGATAGCCACGAAGACAGATGAAACAGGTGCTGTGGAGTGAGTGCTTAGAGACTGGTGAGACACCGAGGTCGTCTGCTGCATCCTGGGACGGTGCCGGTCGTCCTGCATCCTGCCTCTGGACTTGGATGACTGAGAGGGGGAGGCTGATGACGGCACAGCTCTGCTTCACTTACATCTAATTCATGAAACAGTCTGATGTCATCGATTGATTGATTACTATCGTCAGGGATGAGACCACAGACCCCTCCGGCGTCTATTGACACCTACAGACTGCACTCCTTTTCAGACTAATGATTTTTTAAAAAAACTTGTAACTGGGGAAAAAGTTTAATTTTAGGTAGTTGGTTAAAGGAAGAAAAAATATTTTTTCCCCACTGACATTCATAAAATTTATCCGCAGATCCCTTAAGGGACTATGAAACCAAGGTCAAGAACTCCTACTGTAGATCGTTAGTTTCTTCAATTCCCCTGCCCCCCAACCCTAACACAAAAAATTGTGGGTAAGAGTTCCGGGTCTAGAGTGAGAAAGATGTATCTTCCTGAGTTCAAATCTGGACTCTAATACTTACTTTGTGACCCTGAGCAAGTCACTTAATTCTGCCTCAGTTTCTTCATCTGTAAAATGAACTGGAGAAGGAAATGGCAAATCACTCCATTATCTTTGCCAAGAAAACTCCAAATGGGTCACCCCCAGAGTTGGTCGCGAGTGAAAACGACTGTACAACAAATGTTGGAACAGATCGTTTTTCATTAATAGTTGGAATGGACCTTGGAGATCAAATACTTCTCAATATGGGAATCCCTTCTACAGCGTCCCTGCCCCTGCTTGAATATACTACCAGTGACAAGGAGCTAGCAGGGACTCATAAATTCACTCATTCCAACTTCGGATGGCTTTATTACAAAGTGTTGTGTCTTGGTTCTGGCTAAAATACACCTTCCTGTACCTTCTACTTATCAGTCCTCCTAGGACCTTCTGGAGCAACATAGACTAGGTCTAAATATTCATCAGTATGACATAGCCTCTCAGATACTGAAAGTTAGCTATCCTGCCCACTTGTAAATTGTCTGTTCTTTAGGTGAAATACATCCAGTGCCCTCAACCATTCCTCGTGATGCTATTTACAGAGTACCCACCATCTTTATTATCCTTGCAGGTTATCAAAACTCTCCTGAAAGGTAAATCTGAACACTGTCTCCAGGTGTGGTCTGACCAATTCAGAACACAGTGGGATTGCTTCCCCGTTTTGGGTGTGACTTCCATTAGTACAGCCTAAGATTGGCCATGTCCAACTTCTTCCTTCCCTGTCTTCACACATCCTGCCTCACCAAGCATCTCTTCCAGTCCTTTCCCTTTGGTTCTTCCATGATCCCTCAAATCGTAATTTTTCTACTCTGCTGCCATCCATTGCATTTCCCTTCCCTAGTACCTTCTAAGTCAGGGATTCTTAACTATTTTTATGTCATGGACCCTTTTTCAAAATGCTTTTAATGGCATTAAATACAATTATTAAGGAAGCCAATTATATTTGAAAGCTGCGCCCCCCTCCCCCAAATTTAATTCAATCTAAGTGCGCTATATATGTTGGTCAAATTAATGAATCTTGAAATATGGTCTGGATTATCTCCTTTCCTTTAGTACATCTGCATCCAACCTGTCCACATGGATGGTGCTGCTTCATGTTTTGTTATAGTTCATTTTTCAATCATGTTCAACCCTTTGTGACTTCATTTGACGTTTTCTTGGCAAAGATACTGGAGTGGTTTTCCATTTCCTTCTCCAGCTCATTTTACAGATGAGGAAACTGAGGCCAGCTGGATATAGAGACTTGCCCAGGGTCACACAGCTAGTAAGTATCTGAGGCCACATTTGAATTGGAGCCTTTCTGACTCCAGGCCTGGCACTCTGGCACTATGGCGCCACCTAGCTACCTCATGTTTAAAGAACTCTGGCACATTTCCAACCCTCTTCCAGTGACATTTCACAGACCATATATTTTGCCAAAAAAATCTTCAAGGGACTCAAACTTACCTTGGGAAAGAAACTTGGTGACCTGGTTTCCATCATAATTGAGGGAAAGGGAAAGAGAAGAGAATAAGCCTTTATTAAGTCTAGCTATACAAAGCCAGGTCCTGTGCTAAGCAGTGTACAAGCATTATCTCATTTGAACCTAACAACCCCGCCGAGTAGGTGCTGTTATCCCCATTTTACAGTTGAGGAAACTGAGGAAGAGGTTACGTGACTTGCCTAAGTATCTAAGGCTGGATTTGAACTCGGGTCTTCCAGAGCACCCAGCATTCTCCTCGCTTGTACCTCTTAGCTGTCTAGGGAGCCTGATAGTATGTATATACTTCTTTTGTGACCTTGGGAAAATCAAGATATATCCTTGGGCCTCATTTATTTCAACTCTAAGAGGGCAGGACCAAATAGCCTCTGAAGGCCCTTTTGTAGTCGTGTTATCTCCTTTTTCATTCAAGTAGTTGCAGCAGAAACCCTTGGAAAGGCTTCAAAAGCTGAAGCCCAGCCAACAATGGCAAGGCTAGGGCTTCAGGAGCAGCTTCAGATTCTGAGTGATGAGTGGAGAGACAAACTCAAAGGTTTTATCCTCTATTGCGGGGGGAATGTTTCTGTGGGTGCACCACCTGTCCCTGTTCTGGCTGTCCCAAACAGTACTATAGAGTTGGAAAGGATCTGAGGCCCTCTACTCCAACACCCTCTTTCCTACAGGAATGGAGGCCCAAAGGGTTAAGTGACTTTCTCAAAATTTACTCCAGTATTGGGTGGCTTTCAAACCCTCAAATCATGGATCTGGGACAGACGTCACAGGTTCAAACTCTTCTTTTTACAGATGAAAATGAGATCAAACAACATATCCAATGCCAAAGGAAAATGGCAGAAACTAGACTTGAACCATTACTTGGACTTGTTCAAGCTCCCTATTCTACGTGGTACTGATACTCGGTATGATGCCCAGACATGGGCATCAGAGAGAGGAGGAAACTTCTGTAATAGAAGACTAACCCCGTTATTCATAGAAGAGAACCAGTGACATCATGGGTGATGTCTCGACTTTTTCATGAATTGGATTTAAGTGAGGCAGAGTTGTGGAGTTACTGAAGTCCAGTGGCAGAACAAAAGACAACAGGTGTCCAGGGTGCAGTGGATGACTGGTGTCTTCAATGCCTGACCAAGCTCTAAGCACTCCATAGCTCCAGCTATATGGCTGCTGGAATGGATCATTTTCACCTACCCATTCTAGAAAGGGAAAGTCTTCGCATGCATGGGGTAGACGTGACCTGTCAATTACCCTCAGCCTGGTTTAGCCCATCTTCCAAGAAGACAGTTTACTGGAGTGTAGTCGCTGTGCATGCTACAGCTTCTTGGAGCCACAGGTGAGAGCTGGGTGTCAGGGAAACACCACAGATGGATGGGCAGTTCTGCAGAGGGCTCTGGCAAATCCTCACAGCAGAGCTGCTCATGCTCCCCCACACCCCATACACCGAAGTCCAACTCCAAAGTGAGGTTACAGGAGAGGAGCCTTTCCTATGAACGTGGTGTTATTCTGGAGGAAGCTGTAAAGTCAGTTTACACAGCCATCACTGAACTTGGCATCTGCCAGACTCTATGGGTTTACTGTTAACCTCTTGAAGAAACACTCAAGAGTCACCTCTCTAAAGAATATTCATTTATTTATAATTATTGCTAAGTAAACAACTCTTTAAAACAGAAAACATAAAAAACACAGTAGGGCTTTGCACAAGTGGAATTTCTAAACTGTTGCTTTGTGTACACATCAAAATAAGTTAAAATGCGATTCATACAGAAGTTTTCCAAAGTCACTGAGAGGCTGCATGCCTTTTTTCCTTGTGTGAGAGTGTGTGTGTGTATGTGTATTTTTGAGAAAGGGATGGGGAAAGGGGGGGGATTTTCCAATACTGCACCCCAAGTTGTGAATTGTGCTGTTGCCTTTCTCAGTCTCATTGGCAGGAAAGAAAGGCACTAGCACTGTGGCTTTCAAGTACAATGAAGGGGGCCAGTGCTGGTGGGAGGGCTGGGAGGAGGGCAGAGGGAATTGGAGAACCAAGGGGGCCAGTGAAGGGAGGGAGGAGGAAAGGAGGCGCGTGAGTGGCGGATGGTTGTGTGAGGGTCGGGGCAGATTCTGCCTCTCTCCACCCTGTCCCCTTTGAGAAGAAATTCTTCCCACTGGGGGAAGGGGACTTGAGCCTTTTCTCTCAGCAGTTTCCCAGTTCTAAAGCCAAGGCCACCGTATTTACGAGAAGAGGGAGGAGATACAATTCTTTTTTGGTACCAGGGGATAAAGACAAAATGGGAAGAGGTAGTTTGTGGGGAAGGATACCATTCTGCTTAGCAGAATAAAGTCTTCCACAGGGACTGGCATCTGCCACCTGAAAGTGATAGTGGAAACTTTGGAGGCTGGGGTCCGAGGGCTTTCCTCCCCCTCAGTGTATAGCTGGAAATTGGACACGGGAGCCTGGTGAACCATGGAACTGGAAACGATGCCAGGCTTAGGAACTGATGAGACTTAGTTCACCAACTGTAGAAGTGAGTTTGAAGGGGAGGAGGCAGCTCTGATCAGGGCAAAGTATGGCAGTGCCTAACAATCACAGAAGAAAACCTAGCTGGGAAAGGAGAACTAATGGGTCTGCATGAGGGTAGGAATTAGGCAAAAGTTGTGGATGGCTGACTGTTTCCTTGCAGAGGTGGTAATGCCCTTTAGTGGTTATTCCCAGTGCTACCTGTGTAAGCTGAAGTAAGCCTTATAGAATTGTCTAGCACGATCTATTAGGTGGGTTAGGAACACAGATTTGTATTAGAGTAGAGGGTAGGGCTTGGGCTCCCATTTCACTTTGGTTAGCTCGTCCCCAAATGCTATTTGCTTTCTTTTTTCTTTTGTGCTACACGAATGTTTCTGTCAGGTTGTCCCATGAATTTCTTTCTGCCTTCTGTGTCTGACTGACATAATATCAAAGCGACTCACCAATCCCTTTCCCAGACCTCCTTCCCTGCCTTTGTAAGAAATGTGGGGTTTCTTATTCCCTTTTCCTCCATGGTATAGGATGGAAGACCTTGAAAACTCAGAGGCTAAGCAGGGATGGCTAAGAACATCTGCGTTCCTACAAACATGGCTTTACTACCTCAGGCCTGTTACCTCTGTTGCTTTGGCAAGTTTAAGGGTCTTCTTTCCAGGTCAAAGAAACCAGTGCTAGGACAGTGGGAATGAGTAGGGGGCGCAGTATTTGCGATCATGCCTCACACACAGAAAGTGTTCAAGAGATGTTAAATGAATGAGTATTGCAGTTAGGTAAGGCTTCTGGCCTGTCAACGAAGGAAGCCTGGTAAGGTGAGAAAAATGAGTGATGAACCTCAGATCCTTAGCAAAAAGGCCTAGGAGCTGGAGGGGTAGAGCCTAGCTGGGCCTGGGTGGAAGAAATTTCGAGTCTGTTATTTTTCCCTAATGTTGAGTTTCCTCCCTGGCTTTCTTCCACTCATCTTCCCAAACCCCTCCCCTGGGTTTTTCTCTAGGTAGCGATAGCCAATCTCCATCTTTGGTCCGCCACACTCCAACAGTCATGGTTGGAGCCCTGAGATCCAGTACAGCCTGCTTCTAGTTTGGGCATCACAAATCACACACACACAGTACATGAGAACCATTAAGTTGGGGGGTGGTGGGGAAGAATCTCCATTGGGATGGGGTAAAAAAAAAATGCAACAGATCAGCACATAGAGAAAAAAAATAAATTACTTTCAAAATACCCACATTTGCTCAAATATTTTGTACAGGCTTCATTTTCCTTTTTAAATATGTTGCTCTCCCCTGGCAGCCCTGCAACTTTGGCCTGCCTCTATCCTCAAAACTAGGACATGTGAATAAGAAAATACTTTAAAATTTCCCACCCCACCCCTCAAAAACAAAAAACAAAAACAAGTCTTCCTTGGCCTCCCCCCTGAGGACACCCATTCCCATGTCAACCCAGGAGCTTCCCCAACCATGGCCCCTGCTCCCTCATCCCCCCGGCATTCCAACTTCTCTTCCTCTAGGTCAGTGATTTTCAAACTTGATAAGGCAAACCTGCTTTGTTTGAGCTACCAGGAGCCTTTGGGGGCCTCAGGATCATAGGGCACATCTGCTGTGAACCACTTTTTTTTTTTTAAACAAATAAAAAAACCACGACCCCTTAAGGACACCAATATGAAAACCACTTCTCCTGGTGTTTGTTCCAAGCAGTGCCACTGAGTAAAGGGATCTGACAAGAGCATGCTGGTTAGGAAGGGTTGATGCATTCCACGGGAGAGGGAGTTACTTCGGAAGGCCAGGAATACATTCCATTTTCCTACAGACTGATTTTCCTGCAGGTAAAAATCTACATGTTGAATGTGCCTGGATGGGCTGTGCTCCCCAGTACAAGGCCCGGGGAGGAGCCAGGAGGTAGAATACAAGGAATGCCACGGTGCTCTGACACTGCTCCCGCCTCTCTCCCCTGGTCTGGGAGAGTCAAATCTGCTGTCCAGAGAGGCTGGGTCAGCTCTTTATTCATGTAGTGCACTTGGGGAAATGAGAAGAGGTCCCTGGGCCCAAAGGTTAAAGGACTGAGCTCCCCTCAAAAGGCCCTTCTTTCATGGGGCAGTGGGACCAAGTGTGGGGTGGAGTTATACTGCACAAAGGGACAAACCAGCCCATAACCAGGAGTAGGGTAAGAAGAGATACAACGTGTGGCTCAGATGATCTCCTCCTCCAGTGTTTGAGGATTTCTAGAAAGCCTGAGCAGAGATCGACCGCCCCCTGCCCTGAGCAGCCTGCCATCTTAGCTGCCTCGGCCTCCCTCAGCCGGAGATGCAGGTCACAGGGGAGAGGCTCCCGGTGCCGAGGCAGCAGCAGCTCTCCCTGCTCTTCTTGGGTGACCCAGCCCCAGCTCCCCCCACCCCATGCTGTCTTTGACCTGAAGGTGTTTCTTCCCTGTACTTTTACTTCATTCAGGCCAAGGCTGGAGCCAGAGAAGCTCTGACTTTGGCCCCTTCTGCTCCCACTCTACTTCCTTCATTGAGATAGATTGGGAATCCAAGTCATGTTCACAGCTGGGGCCCAGTGGCAAGATCTCCATTTGGTCTACATTAACTTTTCCTAATGGTTCAATGAACTACAGGGGAGTGGGAGGGGCTCAGAGCAGTGGGACAGTAGCTTGTTTTCTTCTCTCTCTCTCTCTCTCTCTCTCTCTCTCCCTCCCCCCTTCCCCCAGTGTGCCTCTCCCCTCTCAGTGGGAGCTAGCACCCTCACTCACAGCTATAATACATTGTAGTAGGCCATCTCCTTCACGGCCTGCTCAGTCAGTGCATTATCATCAGTGCCGGTCTCCACCCCAGTATAGTCAAAGGAGTTCTCTTCATAGTCTTCCATCTCCTGTGGACCGTCGAGTTCTACATGGTCAGCACCCGTCAGCTCCATCATGGGATCTAGAAAAGAGAGGTCAAATGCAGTCACCCTTGCAAACTAGACCATGAACTAGCTGCAAAGGAGAGAGGATGTCACCCCAAAACAGGAAACAGAGGTATTGAAATACGTTTATTTTTAAAGTTCTGAGAGATTACTCCAGTAACAGGATAATGTTTTTAATTCTGTGAAGTCTGTCCACACCTGCTGCGGATCCAGGAAGAGTCCGCCTCTCTTCTGGACAGCCCAGATACTTCAGGCGGCCAGAAGGAGGCTCTCCCCAGAGGCAGCCCAAGGGTCTGGGTCTGGGCTTCTTCTCATGTGCTGCTCTAGCCACTAGGTGTCTCCTGAAGGAACTCCGAAAGTCTGCTGCACCTCTCAGAGCCCATGGGACACCTCACACCCAAGTGCCTGCTTGTCACAGACTGAATGGCCCAGGTTTCCCAAGGTTGGGCCTGCAATTGGTGCTGCTGACCCCACACTCGTGCCCCAGCCTGCCTCCTACGTTCCTCTTCCAGGTGGAATCAGCCACCCAATCCTACCTTCACCTGTCCCTCTTCCATTTCCATGAGCACCACAATGGAGTCTAGGTTCTCATTACTTCACATGTGGATTATGGGATCAGCCTTCTAAGTACCCTCCCTCCATTCACCATCCTCTCCCTTCTCTGATCCTGCACCCCACTCCTCTGCCAGGACAAATCACCTGAAAATCCTATCTGCCATGGTCAGTCTGATGCCCCAAAGATTTCAATGGTTCCCACCAGATAGTAAACAACCTCCTCCTGTTTGGCTTTCAGACTCCAATCTGGCTCCACCCCAAGTGATCCAGTCTCACAAATGGGCTGACTGCATTTGAGAAATGGCACAGCCCTTACAACAACCCCATGTTGTCCACAGATGCAAAAATCCATCATTTTCACACCATTATTCTTCCAGGGATCATAGGGTAAGAGCCAGAAGGGACCTCAGAGATCATCTAAGGAAACAGATATGGAAATATGTGGACAGAGCAGCTCTCCCTGCTCTTCTTGGGTGACCCAGCCCCAGCTCCCCCCACCCCATTCTACCTCTGACCTGAAAGTGTTTCTTCCCTGTACTTTATTCAGGCCAAAGCTGGAGCCAGAGAAGCCCTAATTTTGGCCCCTTCCGCTCCCACTCTGCCAGAGGCCTGGGCCTGGGGTCAGGAAGACCTGAGCTCAAACCCAGGCTCAGATCCTTCTTAGCCGCTGTGAGAATCAAATGAAGTAACATTTGTAAAGCAACTAGCACAGTGCCTGGCACACAGCAGGTGCTAATACAAATATGCTTTTCTCCTCTCCACCCTCATCTGGTGAAAATTTTTATTTTGCAAAAGAAGGTGTGGAGAGACTTGCCTAATGTAACACCAATGGTGAGTTAGCATTTGAACTCAGGTCCTATGACTTCTAATTCAATGCTGTTTTCACTGGTCCGCATGTTATATGGTTATAGATCACAGAACCCTCCAATTGCCAGGAATCAAAATTGTCAGGGACTCAGAGTAATGGAGAGGAATATGGCACGCCTGAGTGAGCTACAGTGTGTTGCCATAGAGGGAGAGCCCTAGACGTGTTGAGTCAGATGAGTCTGTCGACAAGCACATGGTACTCATTCCTACCACTGCGCTTCTGCTCATGTTCCTCCTCCAACCTGGGATGTCCTCTCCTTCTGTCTTTCAAGGCCCACTGAATACCATTTATTTTCAGGAAGCCTTTCCAGGCTACTTTGACTTTTAGTGCTCTACTTTTCTGAACTCCTGTGAAAACTAGAGGCTCTCCCACAATGATTTTGCACCAAAATATATACTATCTTGGATAATCTGCCAGTGTCTGAAGTCTTTCAACCTTACTGTTGAAATTTAAAGCCATCTTGGAGACATTTCTTTCATATTCCCCATAGAGCCCAGCACAGTTCTAGGCATACGATAAGCCCATAATAAGTTATTTGTGGATTTACAGACAAGCATCAGTACAGAGGGCACAAAGATACAAACAATGCTTTTTTCTCTATCCCAGTTTGCCTAGCTGATTAGGAATTTCTGCTCAATACCTCTGTTTAGAACCTTGGAACCCAAGGCTTAATTAAAGATTTGGATTTCACCCTTCTGGATCATGCATACTTGGTGTGTCCCTCCAGGGTGGTCCTTCTTCTTTTTCTACAAAGGGATGTGGCCTTGTTCCTAAGCCTGGAATAACAACTGCTGACATTTGGATAGTACTTTATAACTTACAAAGCTATTTGCATGAATTATCCTAGGTGATCCTTTTTATCTCCATTTTTTAGATGAGGAAATAGAGGTAGAGGTTAGGTGACTCACCCATGGTCATGTAAGCCAGTAAAAGGCCAAGCTAGGGTTTGCACACAGGGCTCATCACCCCCAGTCCAATGTCCTTTCCATCATACCACAGCTGCTCATTTCCAGGGGACCACTGTATTTCTCCACCACCACCACTACAGGGCAGCTCTTTGCTAAATCTATACCAGGATGGCTCAGATTAGTCTGCTGACCTCAGCAATCTTGCAGAGCTTTCTAGGGGTAGCTGTAGAAGAGGCCACTGTGAGCCTCCCCACTGTCTTCCCTTCCCTCACCAGGATGAGTCAGATAAGTGTCAATCCTGGGTCTGCTGTCCTGCCCCAGTCTTCCCCACCTACCTTGGCTATCCAGGCCGATGTCCATGACCCCATGTTTGACCTTCATGTGCCTACTGAGGTTGCCCTTCAAGTTGAACTTGCTGGAGCAGTAGGGACACTTGAAGGGCTTGCTGCCGGCATGTAGATGCATGTGGCCCAGCAGGTTATACATACGGTTGAAGGATTTCCCACAGACCTGCAGGGAAATGACACCCTTAAACTCTGGGAGTGGCCCTTGCTTCTCTCTACAGCAGGATCCAGGGTGGGATCTCCTGCCCAGAGCCCCATGGCCAGAAACAAAATCAGGTTGTCTGTCAGATTTATTTCCTTCATTTTTTTTTGTTTTTCTTTTCCCCAACGACATCAAAGAGCCACTCCACTCTCATCCTCATGTGGCTGCTGCCAGAAAAAGGAACTGAGAAGCAAAATCACAAAGCCAGTCAGTCTGCTGACGCCCCTCCAAACATATCACCACTTCTCCTTCCGCTACCACCCCGCTGACCAGTCCAAGCTGAAGGACTGGTCTTTCACTCTCTAGAAGGGCTTCTTAACATTTATGTATATGTGCAAAGCCTATAGACCCCTTCTCAGAAAAATGCATGAAGTAAAACATACAGGAATACCATGGAAACCATTTATATTGCAATTAAGATATTTTTTTCCCCATCCGAATTCATCAATTCCCACCTTCCTGACCCCTACTCCCACCGATCCTTCCATAGGCCTTGCCAGGGGGTCCCTGGACCACCAACTAAGAGCCCCTGCTCAATGGCCATGTACTGTCCATTCTTTTCCAATTACCACAGTGGTCCCACGATTATAGATGGGGAAATTCCCTCCTGACACTCTTACCCCAGAGCCGAAGACTTTTGGCTGACCAATGGCTCTTGCATCCGACCCCACCCCAATAGCCAGAGCTAAGGGAATGCTGGCTGCCCAGGCCCGTCTCAGTGCCAACTTGGCTTTCTGCCACAGTGACGGTCCCACGCTTTTGGCAAGTCTTATCTGGCCTTTGGGGTACTCAGGGGTGATGCCAATGGTACCTTGCATTTGAAGGGCTTCACAGGGGAATGCACAATCATGTGAGTCTTGAGAGTCTGCTTCTGAACAAAGGTCTTAAAGCAGATGTGGCACTGGTAGGGCCGGACGCTGGTGTGGATAAGCATGTGCCGCTTCATGTTGGCTTGCAGGGTGAATTCTCGGCCACACACCTCACACTTGAACTCTTTTACTCCCTGAAAGGATCAAAGCCACAGGAGGAACATGAGTGAACTCTCCTCGTGAGGAGCACCAAAGAACATGGCTGCAGCTGGGGGACAAAACACTTCCTTCAACATAGGTTCATAGGTTCACAGAAGGTTAGAGCTGGATGAGTACCGAGAGGTCATCCTGTCTAGCCCCCTTATCTTACAGAGGAGGGACCTGAGGGACTGGCTAGTGGGGTGAAATCAAAGGTAACTGAAGCTAGGTCTTCTACAGTGACAATACTGGAACCAATGCCTACCTGGTGTCATCTTGCCCAGTGGGACATGCTCCTAGGAAGATGCTACTCTGAAAGTATATGATGCCTTCTCATCAGATCCTAGGGGCCTCCTCTGGGTCCCTTTTAACATGGCCCAAATTGGCTTGTGTTTTTCTGCCTGCATATACAAGGGCCTACGGATTTACATAGAGAGATGAATGGATCCTGAGTAATGAGGTGGAATGCTTAAAGATACATGGGCCTGTGTCTCTACCACTCTTCGTGTTAGCCCTATGTCTATTTATCTGTCCTGTCTTCTCAGATTTAAAGTGGAAACTTCTTGAGGACAGAGATTACTATCTGCAAATCATCCAGAGGCCTTAATGCCATACGCCAGAGAGAGTACAAGCTGAATAAATATTTGTTGATGAAGATCACAGTAAACTGGGCTAATTGTTTAGTACTAACTGAGCACCAAAATATGCTTCATCCACAAGCGAACACACAGTATTGCTTAAGATAGAAGTCACACTCTTCACTCAAATATTGGCTGGCTGAGAGCTGAGAGTGGCTTCTATCAATACCTATGCTCCTCATTTTAGGGGTACAGCTATATTCAGAACAATAGGGTACAAGATTCTTGCTCTAGAGGACTTCAGTGCTTCCACCCCTCCCCTGATCAAAACTGCTGGGCACTGACTTGGTACATGCTTGGTATTTGTTTTATCTGTGTATGTGTTGTTGCCCACAAGATACTGAAGTCTCAGTAACAGTTTTGTTTTTATCTTTGTATCTCTGATGCCTGGTACGTACTAGGTGCCTAATAAAGGCATGTTGAATTGAGCCATGGCCCTTGTCTGGCATTTCATCATATTCCTACTACACACAGTGTTTATGGCTTCTCTCCATGGCTGTCCTGGAAGCTCTTCTAAGAAGACCACCACGCCCCAGCAATGCCTTGTGCTCCGCAAGACTCCATAAATCTTTGTCAAATAAATGATGAATAGGACCATATGGTTCTTTCCTCCAGGAGTTTATAACAGAAGAGTGACTGTGTGTGTATGATGTACACACACATATATGCATATGTCCACAAGTTGATGCATATATGTGCACACACGCTCATATTTGTATCTATACATACACATGGAATATGGACGCCGTATATTACATAAATAGGAAGTTTTTGCTTTTTAAGGGGAATTTGCAACTTTAGCTTTTGCCTCATTATCATTATGAGTTTATAATACTTTACTTTGAGTTGGTCAGATTCGGGGTTGTCCCTGTGGGACAAAGCAATTGCTTCACCTAGGACGGGGGGATCTCAAGGGTCCTCTTTGCCCCATCTGGGAAAAAGAATCATGACAGCTGCTATTCATACAGGGTGCCCATAAGCCTTACAAAGCACTTGGTCTACAAGAGCTCATGCAACCCACACAACCATCCTGGGAAGCACTATGGCTATTACCTTCCCTCTGTTTAAAGAGGAGGCTTGGAGAATTAAAGTGTCCTTCTGTAGTCACATGACTTATAAGCGTTAGAGACCCCGTATGAACAGGACACAAACCCAGGTCCCTCCCAAGCAGAGCCGTTTCCACTAAGGCTTTCCTTGTGAGCTGATACATACTGGAAAGGCAGAGGACTGGGAGCGTGAAAATAAAAGGATGATGCTGAAAGCAGGGAGGCTGTGAAGAGCCCCCTGCGTGGGGAATGAAGGAGAGGAGCTGATAAGCCCACATTACCTTGTGAGTGAGCGAGTGCTGTTTGAGGTGATGGATCTGACTGAACTCCATGCCACACTCTGTGCAGACGAAGGGCCTCACGTTCTGGTGCTTCAGCATGTGGTTCTGCAGTTGGCTCCGGTAGTGGAAGGACTTGTTGCATTCCAGGCACTGGTAGAGGGTGGGGCCCTGGTGGGTGGACAGGTGCCGCTTGAGCTGGGTCAGGGTGGAGAAGTCCAGGCCACACTCGACGCACACGTGGCAGCGCCCATTCTCATGCTTGACCTCGTGGGCCTTCAGCTCGCTGGGGTAGGCAAAGCCCCTGCCGCAGAAGTGACAGCTGTAGGGCTTGATATCGGTGTGCAGCAGCATGTGCCGCTTGAGGTGGCTGGTCTGTGTGAAGGCCTTGTGGCACACTTCACACTTGTGGGGCCGGGTGCCCTGGTGGGTCAGCAGGTGGGTCTGTAGGTGGCTGGGCTGCTTAAAGAGCTTGCTGCAGTGTGGGCATGAGTGGGGCTTGATGCCATTGTGGCCCAGGATGTGGGTTACCAGGTTGTACTTGGAGGTGTAGGACTTCTCGCACATGCGGCACTGCCAGCGCTTTTGCCGGTCGCCTGCCTCCACCAGGTAGGAGTCGTCAATCTGGACATTGATATCCAGCCGGTCCAGTTGGGCTTTCTTGTGGTGGTCTGCAGTAGAGCCAGTGGGATCTGCCTCAAACTCCCCAGCGTCCTGCCACACAAAGCCCTGATCATTCTTCACAGGCTCTGGCGACTCTGGAGCAGGTGCCTCAGCGTCACTCAACGAGGTCATGTGGGGCTCAAATCCGCACTGTGGGTGCATGGCTTCAGACCCAGCACGGGGCAGCACCATATTAGGTTCAGCGTAGCCATCTGGAGTGGAATTTGGAAAATGGGCATTGTACGCTGCCCCATCCAGCTCTTGCCTGGGAGCCCGCTGCAGGTGCCGGGAATGCCGGGACTTTCGGCCAAAGGTGCTGAGGTCAATCATCTTGACTGAGCTATTCTGTACCATGGCCTCACAGCTGGCCTCCTCTGTGGGTTCTCCAGGAGCCTCCTGCCTGTCATCAGCTGGCACAGACACTTCATATACGTCTTCCTCCTCCTCCTCCTCGTCCATCTTCTCAAACTTGACTTTGGGTACCAGTCTCACTGGTGGACGTTTCTTTCTCCGGGTGTGTTTCTCAAACGCTGCCTCGACCTCTAGCACCTCCTCCTCTGGGGGCTCTCCCGGGGCTCCACCTGCACACTCAAGCTGGTAGTCATTGTCTGGAGGCTCTGGTTCTACAGCAGCCGTATCGGAGAGCTCATGTCCCAACATTGGGTAGAAGGCCTCAGGGCTTATGGTAGCACCAAAGAGCTCATTCTCTGAGACCAGACCCAACACTGCTGCTTGTGCCAAGGAAAGCACCACCACAGCCTCTGTCTGTGTCCCTGAGTCAATGAAGCGCTCCATCACTCAGCAACCAGCTAGGTTTTCATTGCTGTGGGGAACAGGGAGAAGTCTATTAGGCCACTCTATATGTGTATCTAAACCAGTCTACACATCACACATACTTGACCAACATCCCCGTCACAGAGAGTTAGTGCCTGTAATCAAGATTATAGCAGGCTAGGGATAATACAGGCTGAGGACAGATAGCATCGGGCTGAGATTTCTTTCTCTGTGACTATCGCTAGGACCCTGTATAACAGGGCAGACTAATCTACTAATAGTAAAGAACATGCACACAAAATGCCCTCTTTCTACTTAATTATCTGATTCTTCAATGTGATCATGGGCAGTCACTTACAACCTCAATTTCCATCTCTGTAAAATAAGGGCAGTAGGATAGCTTTAAAACAATGAGAAGCTATGATTTCTCTGGACCATGAGAGGCTCTCAAACCTGTGATTTTATTCATGTCCGGTGAAGGACCTTGCTTTACCCCAGGGGGATCAGTAACATAGTCTGAGAGAGGTACCTGGCCTACTGAGCGGTTAAGTGACTTGCCCCCATGGGGTTACACAGGGGCCACATGTCAGAAACAGGATTAAAACCCAGGTCTTCCAGCCTCCAACGTCAGCTCCTCTATCCACCACCTTTCAGCAAGACTTTACAATCTCTGTAAAAAGCCTAATGACGATCTAATGAAGATGAACACCTGCCTTAGAGGGATGGGGTGGTGAGTGATAAAAGGGTGGGGGTGCACAGCTTAGGCTGGTGTTCATTTAATAAAAGTAAAACGCAGCTTTAAATGACACTCCTTAAGGATAACGATCCTTTCCTCCACACCAACACCATCAACATAAATATTGCATGTGTACTCTCAAATACCTTCTTTCTAAAAAATCCTTATTGTATCCAGTGGTGGGGAACTTGTGGCCTCGAGGCCCTATGTGGCCCTCTAGGTCCTTGGAGGAAACCTTTTGACCAAGTCCAAGTTTTACAGAACAAATCCTCTTATTAAAGGGATTTGGTAATCCCTAAATATGGTAATAATGTAAAAACAAAACAAAACTGAAAGTGGGGGGAGAGGGGAAGTAATAATAAGAGTCTACATTTCTACGGCATTTGATATGGAAGGAAGGAAACACGCACTTATTAAGCCCCTGCTGTATACCAGACATTGTGTTATGAGATCTGAACAAATATCTCCTTGGATTCTCACAACAACCCTGGGATTAAGGGTTATTATTAACCCCCTTTTAGTTAGGGACACTAAGGCAGAGCGAAGTGAGTAACCTGCCCAGTGGTCACACAGCTAGAAAGTGTCTGGGACCAGATTTGGACTTAGGTTTTCCTGCCATCTGGTCTAGCCTCTATCAGCTATACCGCCTCAGAGCCTGCGATGCGCATGATCCCATTTGGGTCTTGCAGTACCTCAGTGAAAGAGCTGGTATAAAGATGACCATTACTGCTTTACAGACGGGGAGCCAGAGGTTGCCCAGAGGTTAACACAGGCCACGTGGCTTGTTAGCGACAGAGCAGTAACTCAAGTCCAGGTCTTTGGATTCTGGATTCTGCACTCTTTCCACTTAGCACAACCACTTGTTTTGAGCTATGCATAAAGAGGGACTGATTGCCCTGGAGCCACGAACCAATGAATAGAAGAGATACACATGGTACTGAAGTATCTGAGAGCCTGGTGAAAAAGTGAGAGAGAAGGCAGAGGCAGAAAGGAGGAAGGGAGTAAAGAGTTAGTTCTACTGGAGCTGTGGCTTAAATGAGGGTGCCAACACTTCCTAGCTGGGCAACTTGGGGCACGCTGCTTAAACCTGAGGGGTCTCCGTCTCTTCATCTGACAGGGATAGACTATCCAATCTCCAAGGGCCATTGCAAGCTCCAAACCCCATGCTTCTATGGAGAGTAGGAAGATACCTGGTTCCAGTTTAGTCTGTGCTGAGAATAATGCCTGAGGAAGCAAGAGCTGAGTTTTCTCAGAAGGCCAATGGAGTATTGAGGGAAGCTCTGCAAGGGCTGACAGTAGACACAAGATAGAATGAAGGAGAAAGGAGGGGCAGGTTAGTATGGTAGACGCCAAGGACCTGGGTTCAGATCCCAGCTCTGTGTTCAGATTCCAGCTCTGCCAGTTACCACCTGGGCAATACTGCCACAGGTCATGGTCTGTTCAGAAGTCAGTTTGCTTCATCTGTAAAATACACACTTGGACCAGATGACCTGTAAAATTTCTTCCAACTCTAACCCAATGATCTTATGACTTTCAGCCAGCAGGACACAGAACAGGGATTTAATAATCTCTCCTTATTTTGGACATAAGTTTGTTTTTAAACTTTTAAGTGCTTATCTACTTGCTTACATCCTGATAAATCCCTACATCCTGTAGCATTCAAGACAACTTGACTTGGGAGTATGTTACTGATAATTCACCACTGAAATAAAGAGGAAAAAGTCACTTTTCTGAGTCCATGGCACCAGGAAGAGGACCCAAAGTACTCTTGTGGCAATTTGGCAGACCAGTTAGTGATGGGGCTTTTTTAAAAAAGTAAATACTTCTGGGGTAGCTAGGTGGCACAGAGATAGAGCACCGGCCTTGAAGTCAGAGAATCTGAGTTCAAATCCTGCCTCGAACACTTATTAGCTCTGTGATCCTGGGCAAATCACCTTAGCCTAAATGAATGCTACACTCACTCCACCCCACCCCCAGCCAAGAACATTGCTTAGCTGTCTGGTGATCCCTTGAGTCCACAATTAGAACTAACTAATCCCAGACCTAGAAGGGGCCTGAAGAACAAGTGATAGTCAGGGGAGTCTCATTTCACAAAGAACAATTAAGCCCCAGAGAAAGTTCCATTACCCTCGTCAGTGGTCCTCTAGCACTCAGGGCTAGGGCTCCTGACTTCTGATTAAATTAAAACATTCCCTACAACATCCTGCTGCCTCTTCTAAAAGGTCCTTTTCTCCCAGAGACTCAAGCCTCAGACTTCCATGGATGACCTGGTATGTCCCAGAGAGGATTCTTGTTCAGTTATGGGTAGGGTTCTATGGCCTCAAAGGTCCCTCCCCAACTGGCAGCTTTGTTGATTTTGACAAGCAGGAATCACCAATGTCTCCCTTTCTGCCACTGAGTCTGGGAACTTGGGAGTTTCAGCTCTGGGTCAGTGCCATGCTGGCATGGGGAACAGTGTATTTCTTAACAAGAGTGGCGCTTATTTAGGAAACACACACGGATTCCACTACTTCCCTCCCCCACTCCAATGCTGCATAGCTTCCACTTCCTGTATTTTAGCTAAAAATAAGCAAGCAAGAAATTTAGCTTCCTTGAAACCAATGCTGAAGATAAAACAATCGAATTTCAAATGGGGCCTCTGTGAGAACTAAGTGTGTCATACTCCAGGATTCAGGGTTCATCCAGGGAAGAGCTGTATCTCAATCTGATAAGGAATCACCAAGAAAGTGAAGAGGATAGGAAGGTATATTCACTCATTCATATATGGTCTTGTCTAGGCAGGTGGCAGTGCAGCTAGAGCACTAGACTTGAAATAAGAAAGACTTGACTCCATAATCCCAACCCAGATGCTCCCTAACTGTAACCCCCAGCAAATCACCTCATCTCTGAGCCTCAGTTTCCTCATGTGTAAAATAGGATAAGAAGCATCTATCTCTCAGGTTGGTTATACGGATCAAATGAGATGACTCATGTAGACTTTAAAGCAGCTATTCATCTGTTTGTGGGCGAGGATCAAATGAGGGAATGTCTATAAAGCACTGTGCAAACCTTGAAAAAACCCCACAGCTATTACTACTGTCACTACACTCACTTTCCTCTCTCTCTCATGGAACTGTTCTTTCCCTTCAGCCTGAAGTTTTCTGAGTGTAATCGACATCGCTGATGAGGGCCAAGCAATACCAGAAATCAAGGGCAAAGATTCAGAGAGAATTCAGGCAGTGTTCTTATTGGTGTTTAGTGGTTTCTTAGTTGTGTCTGAGTCTTCACGACCCCCTTTGGGGTTTTCTTGGCAAAGATATTGGAGTATCTTTCATTTCCTTCTCCAGCTCATTTTACTGATGAGGAAACTGAGGCAAACAGGGCAAACTAACTTGCCCAGGGGATATACACAGCCAGAAAGTATCTGAGGCCAGATTTGAACTCAGGAAGGTGAGTATTCCTCAGGACTATCCACTGCACCACCCCACTTTACTGTTCTTATAGAGTAACTGACCAACTAACAGGTTAGTTGGTGGAGAGTTCTTAGAATGACCATTCTTATAGAATGAATTAAGAATTCTCTACCAACTAAATTGCTGAATCAACATACAGAACTAGAGAAAGTGAGAGCTGAAAGAACCTTTATTTGGATGCCAACCACAAGCAAAGCAGTGAGTTGGATACTATGAAGGGATCCAAACACGTATCAGGCACAACCCCTAACCTACAATCCAGCTGAGAGGGCATTTGTACATTTGGTATGTATGTATGTAAATAACTATAGTAAAGGAAGACACCAGGCACAGGGTAGCCAAGGAGTCAGAATGATCTGGTATCTTGTTTCAAGTCACTCAGTTTCTCAGGCAACTCTCTGACTAGACACCACTGAGCAGCTACTGATCTACATTGGTAGGGAACATTCCCTAATGGGAATTCCCTCTATGAATGAAATCAAAAGTCTGGTTGAGGAAAGGAAAAAAAGAAAGCCAACCAGTCTTTTACAGCCTCTTTATGAAGACACAACTACCTTACTAGGGTACATGTATGTCTCCCATGCAGAAACACTGGTTATGAAGTCTCACATTGACAGTTTACATGCCAGCTTTAGGTTTAAGCAAACACCACATGGAATTTTTGAGAGTTTCTCAGAAAAAGTCAGGGTCAGTTAGGTGGAGAAGTTGGACAACCACTGCAGCTTCCTCTCCTCTCTCAGCAACTTCCCCAAGCATTTCCTCCCATAGGGACCTCTGAGGAGTAGAGGTTTAGAAGGGAAAAGCCAAAAAGTCAGAGAGAGGATGTGACAGGACTGGTAGACAAATATACCTTCAGAAGCAAAAGTAAGCAAGTCTTAGTGAACTCTGGGATGTATGTGTTAGGAGGAGAGAGGGGTGGTGGGTAAGAGAGGTAGCACCACAAGGGTCCTTACAGAAAGAAAAGATGTTTTTGTGTTGGGGCCAAGAACTAGAAGGCATGTAGGAAGTTGAAAAGGACCCATTTTTCCACTTGGGAGTAGGAATACCTAGTTCCACCTAACACTGATACGTGGGATCCTTTTATAGCAGTTGTAATTTTTTCAAAGAAAGTCAGTCTGTCTTTCAGTCAGTCAACATGGAGGGTTAGAGGGAAGGAAGAAAGAAAGTCATAAATAGATCAGGCACACTTATGTATCACGTGAAAGATGCATAACTCTCTGGTAGTAGTGATTTAGACTTAAACTGTGGGTCTTGATCCCATGCCACAGTTTAAGAAGTGCTGAAGGGGTCAAGAGAAAAAAAAGAGTTGACGAAATCCTGACTCGGAGATTAAATTTTATGCAGTGAAACATCAGTGCTCAGAGGCGACGAAGGGTTAATGCCCACCCATCCATGCAGGCAAAGCAGCAACACATGAGTTGTTACAATAGCAGCATAGAGTCTAAAAGCTTGGTTTGGGGAACCTAGAACATACCTATCTGTTGTTATTTTTTTAAATTCACAGGAGAAACAAGCCTCTCTGTTTCATGATAAAATAGAGAACTAGAGGCACAAATAGAAGGTGGAACAAAATAAAGGGTCAGCTGGAAGGGAGACAATGCCAACACACTCATTTCCTCAGAGAATCCACAGCCCTCAAGTAGTAAACAGTTAAGGGTGGAAACTTCTAGCACATCCTCTTGATGTGGCAGGCACTCAAAATGTTTGTTGAATGAATGAATAGGAGAGAATGAAAATGGAGATTTTTAATTTCCCTTTGTCGAGGATCCAACAGTGAAGTTGTGAACTCCATTTATCTCCCTGCCTGGCATATACAAGGCCCCTAGATATCAATGCGTACAGGACACAGTGAAGGAATACAAAGGAAATTAAGGTAGCCAGGGCTTCTGTAGGCTGTGTCTCTTCCTCTCTCCATGCCCTGATATATTTATGCTTTTGCCTTTTTCTTCTCTCCATCCCTCCACCTCTCCATACATGTTGAAAAGGAGAATTTTGTTGTGATGCCCAACCACCTGTATCCTCAATCTTTAAGTCTCCCTCTCCTCCCAAACTATCTTCATATGGAACTTGTGCCTTCTGGCTTTTGGTCTGGGGATTCATTTCCCCTGCCCAGCCAATCTATAGTGCTTTCCAGAATGAAGCAGCTTAAATCTAACCACTTCTACTTCATGCTCCGAATTCAACACCAAGAGGATCAGAAATCTCCTTTTACTCTATTATGTCAATGAGAAAATGGAATTCAGAATGCTAGTGACCTAGAGAATCTCAAACCTGTACTAGAGCAATAGTTAAATTGGAGGCATGAATCAAGCGTGATAATTCAGGTGGTGCTCTTACCCAAAATGAACCTCTGAATGTAGCTGTTTCTCTACATCCTCATTTCTCCAGTTTTGATAGAAAGTAAATCTTAAGACAGTGAAATGCAGTAGCTGCCTGATTACAGTTTAAAGACTTATGCTGAAGGTGGAGAGGAAAGGAGAGCAGTGCAGGGAGGAAAAAGCCATACAAAAACTGAGAAGGAATGAAGAAAGAGGAGGGGGAGAGGGGGAGTCAGAAAGGGAGGGGGAGGGAGAGGGGGAGGAAGGGAGGGAGGGAGGGAGGGAGGGAGGGAGGGAGAGAGAGAGAGAGAGAGAGAGAGAGAGAGAGAGAGAGAGACTGTGGAGGCAGAGAAACAAAGGAAGAGGAGAGGGGGAGGGGAAGCAGAGGAAAAGAATAAAATGGAGAGGGGGGATGGTGAGAGAAATGGGAGAGGTGGTGGAAGGGACAGGAAGGCACAGTGGAGTGAGAGCTTTGAAAGAAACTGTTTCTCCGATTAGATCTCATTCTCTGCAGTGCTGCCACTTTGTATTCTCTTTCAAATTTTAAGGTTTGGGGTTTTGCAGAATAGAACACTGGGAGATGTAGCAAGCAGAAGCTTGGCAAGGTTCACCCCTTCCTCACACATGCTGCTAGGTTTCCAGTGCAGGCTCAACGACCCAGAGGAACCGGTCCTGTGGTCCCTTTGAAAGCATCACCCCTTCATTTGTCAAAGTCCCCAAATCCTAAAAGGTGTAAGATGAGAACAGCAACTCATCATCAAACTAAGGTTTCTACTTGGTTCCAGGTATTAGCCACCAGAGAAATTAATAACACCAAGAGGGTTAGCCAGACTTTACAAAAGAAGAAATAGTCTGAGCCACAAAGCAAAGGATAGAGACCACATGGAAGGTGAACTCATTTCTTTCAACTACTTTGCTTGGTAGTTTTCTCCATGTTCTTCCAAGTGCTTCTAGGACCAGCCCTATTTTATACCAATCACTCCAATTCTCTATTGGCCTTACTACACGTCTACTTGAGGAGGTTCACACTTTCTCTCTGGTTCCTATCAGCTTTTACCAGTCAGGGCTATCTCATAGCACTGGCTTCATCTGCTAGCTCTGGGATGGCCTCTATTCTCTTAGCAAAAACCATCAGGTTAGGAGAAACTGATATAACAGGGATAAAAATGTAGGCAGAATTTCAGTTTACTTTGGACTCACAATATCCTAAATCATCAGCCATGCAACAATACATCAGTGGCTCTAAGATCTCACTCATGTGGGTATGTCCTCCAACAGTGTGTATATGACAGCCCCTTTTTACTTCCCTAGCATTTAGCACAGTGCCTGGCACATAGTAGGTGCTTAATAAATGTTTACTGAATGATGATGCCACTCTCCCCCTTTCCTCTGACCTCTGATCTATTTCCACTTCATTCAAGTCTTTCCACTACCCCAATGAAGCACCTTTAGAATCACAGGGGAGGGCTATTTTTAACGCAAGGCAGTTTAGGATTTTGGGACTCCTCATACTACATGCCAGAGGCAACCTTTCAGCATCAAGGGTCTATGATAGGAGGTGCCAATGGAAGGGACCATAAAGTTGACTGTGAGACAGCTATTCAACCAGTTGGGGAGGCAGCGTGTCTCAGGCAACACGGATCTTTCCCTGGAGTGGGGAAAAGGGAGGGAAGCAGCACTTACAGAACATTTACTACCCTAGAACAACATCCCACCCACTGTTGTATAAGGAAGATTTGTGGATCATCATTCAGGCTGCTGAATAAACATAGAATCTGTGTCACCTCCCTGCTACAGGGGCTGAGAGAGCAAGCAGCTGCCTGAATTCGGTGTCACCCCCAGTTCTGAGGCATACACCCAGAGGCAAGCTGGACCAGGAGAGTCAGGAGACCTTGGTTCAAAGTTTTACCTCAAACCACCTATGGGACTCTGAGGACATTTAATTTCACCTCTTTGGGTCTCAGTTGCTTCCCTCTAGAAAATGAGGAAGTTGGAATCAATCAATCACCTCTACATCAATCATTGGCCTTACAACAATGTAAAGGCTCTCTAAGGTCCCCCTTCCAATTCTGACATTCTGTAATTTCCTATGTTAAAACGGAAAGAAAAATCAGCTTTTCGACTCTTTGAACTCTGACATATTTAGCTTTCATCGTCATTATTCTACTAAAACTCTTCTCTCAAAGAAGAACCCTCCCAAATCCAAAGGCCTTTGGGAGTTTGCAGCCTCCTTTGCTTCTCTTGTGCATGACATTATTGACTACTACCTCCTCCTGCATGTCTCTCCACCTCTGGTTTCTAGGACTCCACACTATTCTAGAAGATGGAGCCAATAATGGTGCCAAGGTTAGAAAAAGGAATATGTTTCCATGGAAAAATAATAAGCTCAGTATGGGACATTTTTGAGTTCAAAGTGCTACTAAGACATCCAGGCAGAGGTCCTCTGTAGGTATATATCTAGGTATCTATTCCCATATCTAGGGATACAACATCTGGAGTTTAAAAGAAAGATGGAGGCTGCAAATTCTTACTGGTGAATTGTACGCATACAAGTGATAAAGGACAGTACTTACATGTGAGCTGCCATTATATCTTACTCTGCTTGTCCTTGATATGTGTTATTATTTGATATCACTACTGTTGTTCTTGATGTAAGAAGGAGGAAGAGGAGGAAAAAATCTGTTAGGTCTGAATAATCAGATGACGCTTCTCCTAATAAGGAGAAATGTAAGGTTCTATACTGAGGTTCAAAAAAATCAGCTTCACCAGCAGAGGATGGGAGAGAGTAACTAGACAATAGCTCATGTTAAAGATCCAAGGCTAGGAAAATAGGACAGCATGGTGTAGTGAACAGAACAGTGGCCCTGGAGTCAGGAAGATCTGAGTTCAAATCTTGCCTGAGGCAATAGCTATGTAACCCACCACTTACACAACCTGTGCCTGTCTCCTTGTATCAGTAAAATGAGATGGTCTGTCTCAAAGATTTTCTAAGGTTTCATCTTAATCTATGCCTCTATGAAATAGGACTTAGCAGAGTCCACTGGATCATGGAAATGAAAGACCTTATGCTCATATCTTCAGCTCCTTTCATAAATGTAGGTCCCTGTTACCCTGCAAAGGGTGAACCTGTGGATCAGCCTTCTCTAGGAGACTGACTGTAAGCTACTTGTGGAAAGGAACCATGTCTTACTTATCTTTGTACTTCCCTAAACCTTGCCTGTTAAGTAAGAGCATGAAAAATAAAGACCCAGGCATATGTAAAATTCATGGACCTCAAAAAATATACCCCAGAACATAAATTCTTCCAGTGCTCTTATATTAGACTAGAAGGGAAACTTATTATCCCCAGTGAGAAAAAGGAAGTGAAACCCCAGTCTGTTGTGAAAAACTAATGGCTTTTTGCCACATTTTCACTTCTGCCTTCTCACTGGGGAGGGCCGGGTTCTTTATAAAGGAGCCTGTGCTGTAGTGATCCAGGAAGCCCACCATGTAGCTTTCCAGGGTGAGAAGGGGAAGTATGCATTTCTCTTCCTTTCAGGATTCTCTCTTTGTTTTAACTTCTCCTTTTCCCCAGCAGATACACAAAGAACATTCTGTTTCTGGAGACTAACAACAACAGCCCTGGGTCCTTGGGGGAGTACTGGTCCTAGGTGGATGGCTCAGTCAGTTCTGGCCAAATGGCAGAAAATTCAGAAATCCTCACATCACAGGATAACAGACAGATGCAGAGCTGGAAGGGACCCTGGAGGCCCTGGCTGCAATCCTGTCATTGAACAGGTGAGGAGACCAGGGGGCACAGGAAGTAAGAGGAAGAGTTGTGACTGCTTCCACATCTGAGTTGCCCTGGTGCCTGGCACAGGGCTGCACAGCTAGATGGTGACAAAGCCAAAACTCAAACTTGGGCACCCTAGTTCAGAGCCAAGTGCACTAGTTTTTAAAAACGGATTTTAAAGTTCTACTGAAGCCTTGTACTTTTAAGTCACATTCATTTCAGAAGACATCCCTTCTTACCAACTCCCTCCTCCACACCTAGTAGCTTCCCTTCTAATGGACATTGCAAACAAACACAAACCCAGTTCAGCAAACCCAACACATCTACCGTGTCTGAGGGCAGTAGAGCGTTCCATACCTACAGACCCTCATCTCTTCAACGAAAGCAAGGACAGAGGTGAGATGTCTCATTGCTTCTTCAGGGTCGCCCTTGGTCATTATATCCAGGGCTCTTTCTTTCAATGGGCAAAGGACAACTGAATATTCCACCCTCTCATGGTAGTGGCAGAATGCCTGAGATTTCCTCCTACGCTATAGGAGGGCAGGCTGGGAGCAGGTAGGGGAAAGGTTGGGATTTCCCTGTGCTCCTCCCACCCCTCCTTCAGACCCATTAGCCAGCTGGTGGTGCCATCCTGGGGCTGTTTTAGGAGGCAGTCTGGCTTGCCAGGCTCCACTCTCCCCTCCCACCAAAAAAAGTGTAAAAATGGCTTGTTCTTTGGACCTGAAGTCACCTCTTCCTAGTGCTATTTCTGCTTTCTGGCTCCCAGCTTTTCCCACCCCCTTTTATCCCACCCCTGTGATGAAAGAAAAGAGAAGCAGCAGACCAGCTCCCCACTACAATCTTATTATTGAGTGAAAAACCTGACTCACTAAAGTCCATGCAGAGACAGGACAATTGTGGGACTCGGTGGCTACTGCTCAGGAGCTGGTGGTTCAGACCCACATCCTGAGCCTGCAAACAAACCAACCTGCAGTCAAAGGCTAAGGCTCTTCAATTTACTTTACCTTCACCCAGGAACATCTGTTGCCATCTCACATAGCCAACTGATTAGCAGTCCTGGGGAGTTAATGTAGCACCTGTATGCAAATGATTGGTTCTTGTCTACTCTGATCAGAAGGCAATTTAAAAAGGAGGCTCCTTTCCCCATCTCTTTCCTACCTGAAATAAATGGGCACTGCTTCACTAGGAATCCTGCTTTCCAGCAGGGCTCTACGCGATATTTTAACACTGTACCTCAGCTGCATAAATGTCAGAATCACAGAATGTTAAAGTTAGAAGGGTCCTCAGCAATACAGCACAACTCCATTGGTTTACAGATAGAGAAACTGAGATTCTCCCCGCTCCAAAAAAAGAAAAAAAGTTAATTATACAAGGTCACATGGGTAAGGAATGGAAGTGCCAGAACTCCAACCCAGATTTTCTAACTCACATCCATTACTCACATCCTCCTCCTTACATAAAAAGAAATGGAACCACTGAAAGGGGAAGTGAGTCTCACAGGATTTTTCAGGGAGATGGGAGGGACTCGGTACTCCTCAACCTCCTGGGCTTAAAGACCCCACCATTAACTGCCCTTGGATGGCACAGTTCCAGGGATCTCCCACGGCCCACCCTTGGTTTATTCAGTCTACACAATATGGGTGCCACTTCTCTGCTGACTCAAGATAACTTTTATCCCACACTTCCTTCACAGATGAGTCTCAGGTTTAGTGCTATAGCATAAATCACTTACTCTTCAGGAAGCTCTCTGCCCTACTTCCTCTTTAGCAACAATAAGATAATTGTTGCTGTTTCCTGATTTTCTCTGTGATGGGCCCTTCCTGATCCCCTCCCCTCCTCCCCCTAAGACTGGATGGACTACGAATGAACATGCCTAGAATCTTAGGCCAGTTAAGCTCATACCATTTCCTTTGGGCCACTAATACCTTCGCCACTATCCAAAAGGCCATCCAGTCTTTTTCCTTAGTCTCTTTACACTAAAGTCTGAGGTGGGCCTCCCTTGGTGCTGGAATCCCGCAGTTCTCGGTCACTGGTTTCCGGCTCTCCTGTTCTACTGGGAGTGTGAATTTCTCCAGCATTGTTTCTTCCTCTCCTGGGGAACTTGGGTCTGGCTTTCATTTCCTCTTCCTTGTTCTCTTCTGGTACTAAGTGTTTCCAAGAAGGATCCTTTCCTGCTCTTAAAGCAATGGTCCTGCCTCTGTAGTCAAGGCCCCTCTACATTCTCTCCCATTCACCAGCTGTGGGTGGCTAATCTCCAGTGCCTCAAACAACACAAAACTAGGACTTCAGTAAAGCCTTCATAACATGAAACAGCTGATGGTTTACCTCAGCTTACACTGGGAAGTCACAAAAGACACTCTTGGGGGGTGGGGGGTTTGATGAAATCATGGGCTACCATCCAAATGGCATATCTAATCTTACTCTAGAGAAAATTATTAACTTCTCCAAGTGTTTCTAACGTTCCAAGAATTCTTTACCCATGAAGGTCTGAGGTGATCACAAAAGATGAAAGAGATAACTTTGCTCACATGAAACTGAAAAGCTTTTGCACTAATAAAAATCATGAATAATATAAGAGAAGCTGTCCACTGGGGAGGAAATCTTTCTGTCAACATTTCTGATAATCTGATAAGATGTATAAGAAAAAAACAAATGTATAAAGCTAAGAACCATCCCCCCAATAGATCAGGGCTGGGAGGACAAGAATAACCAGTTCTTAGAAGAACTGCAAACAGTTAATAACCACAAGAATCATTGCTCCAAATCATTCATAAGGTAACTGCAAACCAAAACAACTTAAGAGATTTCATCTTCCTCCCAAGCCAATGGAATGGATTGAAAAATGATGAACGGAATGGAATGGAATACTGTTGTGTTGTAAGAAATGATAAGTATGAAGAATACAAAGACACTTAAAGGACTAGACTCAAAGACAAATGAAACTTAATCAGGAAAACAGAACATACAATAACATAAATGGAAGGAACAAAATAAATGATACCGAACTTCTATAATGATAATGAACAAGGCTGGCCCTAACAGAGAGATGACAAAACACTTTGCAGAGGGTGAGGGACAATGGCTGCGGGATATGGACTGTCAGACTCAGTTGATGGGTTGGTTGGTTTTGTTGAACCGCTTTTTTCTCCCCTTTCTCTTTTTTATTCTTTTACAATGGATGGTTCTCCGGGCAGGGGAGTGAGGGGAAGGATATATTCAGAAATGAAAGTAACATGAAGACAAAAGATATCAATAAAAATATTTAAAAGGAAAAATAAAAGTCTAAATAACAGTCATAACCTGACAGCTTCAAAATTATCCTTTAACCCAAGGAAACAACAGATGAGTCCAACAAAGCAGAAACATATGAAAAAAATACACATTGGGGTTTGGTTGCTTTGAGCTCTTTTAGAATGAGACCTTTCAAAGGGAAGGCACCTTGTGTTTTGTGGGGTGCCTTGTTCAATGTCATGCCATACATACTGATTTAATCATTCACCTATCAGATCCTAATGGATGATGCTGGCTTTCTAAGGATACAAGCTTTTCAAAATGAGTTACAGAAAGGTAAAGAGATTGAAGTTTAAGAAACCCAGCGTACAAAGTCTAAAGTCCAAATGATCAGACTTAACATTCAGGAAGTCCAGATTCATGGGCTCATAGGTTTTCAGTTTTAAAGAACCTTAGAAATGAACTAGTCCAACCTTACCTTCCCCTTTATAGATAAAGAACCTGGGGCTCACAGAGGTTAAGTGATTTGACCAAGATCACAAAGACTGGAGACTTGAGAAAATCTCCCCACCCAGCATTCTTTCTACCTTATCCCATACAACCTACCTCTCAGGTCCTCTTGTAAAAAACCAGTGTGGATAATTTGGTTTGAGTCACAACACCCACTGTAATTGTGTTGACATAATACCTTTTATCTGAGAGCCTCAAAGCTACCGTTTTATGAGTACTTTTATATCCTATGCCCACATACCTGAATAAATGCATACACATACATAAGCAAACATACATCCACACACTAGCCTAATCAATCTATTTTTTGACTACAGGAGGAGAAAGTTTACCGCAGGTTTAGTAGGCTAGCAAAATGCCTATGCTGACTTCAGATTCTACCTTGAGACTTTTCTGGTTTAGCCTTTGACAGAAACATCATCTTAAACTCAAAATAGGTATCTCAAAGATCTTTCAAGTCCATCACTCTCCTTTTACATGAGTTGACTGAGTGTAAATGTCTTTGTTCAAAGTCACAACACCTAGTTAACAGCAGAGTTGGGATCAGAACTCAAATCTCCCCAGTATAGGAGTTTTTCCCACTGACCTAGGATGCTTTCTTCACCTTCAAACAGCTTTAAAATATTATTGTAAAAATAAGCAAATATAACAAAATAATCAGCATCATAAAACAATAACAAATATTAAAAATCAAAATTCACACTCCTCTCTTAATAAGACAGGCCTAACAAGGAGTAGGGTCCCACCTCCCTCCCTGGACTAAGAGCTCTGCTTTCAGTTTCTTTGGCGTTATAAGGGCATGTCTAAGGGAGTGGAAGAAAGTTCTTTCTTTTGTTTCCTTGCTTAATATTTTGTGCATCCCCACAATTCCAAAATGCTAGGTATATTTAACAGGCCCAGGGGTTTTTATTCCAGGAACTGCCTTTTTGATATTGTTCAGTCGTGACTGACTCTTTGTAGACATTGTTTAGAACCTTCTTGGCAAAGATACTGGAATGGTTTGCCATTTTCTTCTCCAGCTCATTTTACAGATGAGGAACTGAGGCAAACAGGGTCAAGTGACTTGCCCAAGGAGTGTCAGAGAATAGCTTTGAATTCATAAAGATGAATCTTCCTGATTCCAAGTCCAGTGCTCTATCTACTATGCCACCTAGCTGCCCAATGGAACGACCTTATTCCCCCCAAATTTCTAAAATATTGACAATGGCTAACTACAGGAAAACAGGGAAAGAGCCTTGGACTGGAACTTCAGAAGCCTATATTCTGTCTCCAATTCTGCCACCAACAAGCTACATGACCTTGGACAAATCACCTAACTTGGCTATCCAATCTGTTAAAGGAAGGATCTGGAAAAGTTACGCTCACTAGCTGTGTAATCATAAACAAGTCACTTATCTGGGCCTTGGTTTCCTCATGTGTAAAATGCCTATAATAACACTTAAGTAAAGAAGGAGATAACACTTTGGTCTGCACTACTCCAACAGCTTCCCAACTAGGGTCTGGCCATCTGCAGTTTGTCCTCATTCCTCTCCATGCTTCACATCCTACTGGTGTCAATTCTAAAGCAAGGGTCACTCCCGACTGCCTCTAGAATGAAGTAACTCTGTTTGGCATTTAAATCCTTCATAAGTGGGATCCAACCCTCCTTTTCAGGTTTAAAATGCCTCCCTGCACACTATGGTTAAGCCAAACTGACGTTCTTGCTATTTTTCACACGTTATTCCATCTCCCTTTTCTAGGCTTTTTGTACAGAATGCCTCTGATTCATAGACATACTCCCCTCTCCCCGACCCACCTTACTTAGAATCCTACTTTCCTTTAGAGCTCAATTTAAGCAGTACTTCCTAAGAGAGGCCTTTCTTCATCTGCCCCCATCCCTGAAATCACATTATACATCCTTATATATGCATGTTTGTAGAACACAGGGGCTCCCTTCAGGGAAAGAATGATTTCATGTATATATCTTCTTCATCTAGGATGGTGCTAGCACATAGTAGGTACCTAATAAAAATGCTTACTGATAGACTGTGTTTATCTTACAGGGTAGACTCAAAGGAAATAATATATGCAAAGTGCTTTGCACTTTTTAAAGTATTATAAATGTAAGTTATTGACTCATAGATCTATAGGTAAAACTCACCTAGATTTCTCAAATTGTTAAACTGGGCAAGATACTGAAGACCATGAGTTTATGTTTTCTTGAGGTGGTGAGGGTAGGGGGTTTCTTGGGGGAAGAGGTAACATCCCACCGTTGTAAATTGATCTTTGTTCCCTGACCTTACAAGTTAAGAATCCCAAAGGTATCAGTGAAGAATTTTGTTTGCTTTGGGGGAGGGGGGAGAGATGGCAGGGAGGATTGTATTCCTGGATGGCTGCTGTGAGTTTTATTCCCCTTCCACCTTTCCTCTAATCCTAGCTTCTAATTTAGAATTCAGTTTTTCTCCTCATTCTCTTCCTGGAGCACCCAGTCGTCAAATTCTGAACCCACTCTCAGAGACACCGCCTCCTCCTTTTCTTTCCTCCTCTCCTCCCCACCCCCACCCTTTAGCATTTTCCATCCTTGGGTTTTTTTTCCCACTCTCTCTATTTCTCCTCTCTCTCATTCTTTGTTTCCCTGGCAACACCTCTCTCTGCTCAGTGGATCTGTCCTGTGTTTCTCTCTTTTCTCTCTTATCTTTCTCTTTTCTCTTTCATCTATCTCCTCATCTCTATGTATATTCCAAACCTTTCTCTCTCCCTTTGCTTTTGGGCTCTCTCACTCCCTTTTTCTTTCCTTTCATCTCCTCCAATGTTCTCTTGCCATCTTGGGGCTACGTTTATTTGTCTCTTGCTTTAAAAAAAAATCTATTTCATTAGCCACAGTTTCTCCAGTTCAATGCCAGTCCTTTCTGCAGGTCACCTCTAAGGTTCAGGCTCCCCACTGATGTTACAAGGAAGGGGATGAATCTACTGTATCCATTTTCCAATCTGGACCACCTGCCTGTAAGAATGAAAGTTTCTTTACTCCCCACCTAAAAAAAGGAAACTGAAAAGGGACTGGTGCAAAATTTCTAGGAGGAAAGGGCTTAATGGTTTGAGTCCTCCTTTGGAGGTAGTCCCAGGGGGCTTCATCTCATTCAGTGACCCCAGAGTGAAGGCTTCTGTGAAAACCTTAGGCCACCCATATCATGAGGAAGTCAAAATCCTGTATAAAAGCTGGATGCCTCATTCTAGCAACATGGGAACCAGTATTTCACATGCTAGGAATTGAATTCACTGGTTTGTCCAGTAAAACTTGAAATCTTAAGTTGTACACAAGACTCCATGTTCTTTTTCCTGTGATCACTGTTTCCACTTTGCCTTAGATGAGGGGTATTTAACCTTTTTTTTTGTCATGGACCTCTCTGGCAATGTGGAGAAGGCTATGAATCCTTTCTCAGAATAACGTTTTTCCATGTACACGATAAGATACATTGATCAAAGCCAACTATATTGAAATAGTATCAAAATATTTTTGAAAACAAACTCACAGACCCCAGATAAACAACATTAAAAGAAATAAAATAATCACCATAAAACCACAAAAGAGGAAATGGAGACGACTCCAATCCTATGATGTCTTCCCATTCTCCCAAACTTCTTTTAAAAAAAGGAAACAAACCTAGAACTTCTTTTCTGTGTTTCCCAAATTTTCAGAGGTGAAGGGATTATGCTAGATTTCAAGGTTTGAAGCACTTTTCTCTCTCTTACTGAGAGAGGCAGTAATTCTAACCCCCAAAATCCTAGCCCTACTCTATCTCCTCACTGGTTTCCAGATTTCTCTTTTTAATCTAGAGTGATCAGAAATTTCAGGACAAAGCTCCTTAAACACAATGAATTGTCACTGGAAGTAAACAAAAGAGAGTATGTTTAAGGCACACAAGTTTCAAAGTGACTGACAGAAAAAGAGCTTCTGATGGAAAACTGTCCTCAGAAAAAAAAATTCCCCAAAAGGAAACAATTTGGGTCTGATTTAAGCCTGGGTGCTGACTCCAGAGGACAAGGAGAAGGGCACTAAAACAGACTGATCATCACTGAAGGCATCAACCAGAGCAGAAAAATGCTTTGCCTAGGTTACAGGCATCATAGACGATGCTGGTACATACATCTATGAGATTTTTTCCTGGCTTCTGAATCATGTTTGTCTGAAGCGTTCAGTTTCTCTTTTGACCACATCATATAGATCACAAGGAGCAAGAGATATCTTGGTTTGTACTTGGCTACAAGGAATAGACAACTGGCAAATAAATGTAAGTGGACACGAAGGGAAAGATTTTTTCCTTTTACATCCAACATCATACTTCAGTTCTTTGCATTTGCATAAGCATGGAAGGACCTGTGCCTTAACAAAGTGATATAACCACAGAGTGGAAATCTGTAGATAGTCCTGGGATGGATATTGTTGTATTCTGCCAAGGGAGGGGGAAGTTCAAGAAGGACCTGAATTTAGGACCAAGCTGTATCAACTGGTGTCATGCCTTTATGTATATGTAGGCTGAAAATGTTTTTATTTTCAAAGTAAAATTATATCTGCTTGTAATTATTAGTATTTAAAGTATGTTTGCATAAATAGGAGATGATACTAAATTATGATAAAATTTATTTTAAAATTCTTGCATCAACTGATGCATTGATGTGCTTGATCCTTCCAGTGTTAAAACCTCTTTAAGGTATGTCGGAGTTTGGCCTCCAAGTCTATGACTGGTTGTATGCTTGGGATCTACTTCATACAGAACACCCATTTTTTCATAATCCAAAAAGTGAAATTACCACTTGGGCAAATTCCCTGCTTCCAATCTCCTCCTTCCCAATCTCTCTCTTTAGCTGAAATCAAAGGATAATGCTACATGACTGCTGTGATGTCTATTCAAAGCATGGGGTGGTGAAAATGATCACTGGAGACAATGGCGCTATGTGAGCCCACTTGAGTTTGAGGGGCTCCAGGACTTGAGTTGATCTGTGCTGTTAGGACTTCCATTTTATGTGCAGCTAGCAAAATCAAACTTCCTGAGCTCAGCAAGTTCTAACATGAGGGACTGCTGAGCCAACAAAGAGAGGACTTCTCCCTTACAAGATAGGAATCCCGCACAAACTGCTTGCGAAGCAGTTCTGGGACACTGGGGAAGGAAGACATGAAAAACAGAAGGAGATGATGAAGAAGTATTTGAAGTACAGGTGGAAATATGCAGATGGGGAAGATGTTCTTGAGTACCTTTTCATCAATCAAGAAATATTTATTGAGTGATTACTATATACCCAGCAGCACCTAGTGTAGGGCACAATGCCAGGTACTGCTAAGGACAAAAAGACAAAAACGAATCAGTCCTCCCTGTCCTCCAGTAGCTGACAGTCTACTGACAGGAAGATGTAAAAGAAGTCTAACATATGATTCCTGCCCTCAAGGAGCTTATGATTTAACTTGGAAAAATGAAAAAAATAATAACAAGGCAAATAATTAAACAAAGTTAGGTCTAATTTGCAGTCATTTTATAGGGTAAAAGCTATCAATTCAGAAAAGAGAGAAATTAATGAGAAGTAGAGAAATAGGAAAGGACTTAAATTCTTGCATCAACTGACGCACTAACATGCTTGTCCTTCCAGTGTCTAATATCCCTTTGCTGACATGCTTCATGGTATGCTGGAGCTTGGCCTTCAAGTCTGTGACTGGCTGGATGTGTTGTGCTTCTCTGAATCATCTTTTTAAACACAGACAGTAAAGACATAGAATTACAAAGGAAAATACTGAAATGCAGTCATCAAAATACTTTAAAAACAAGTTCACATGCCCCAGGTTAAGAATCCCTGGCAGAGAGCTTTTAAAAGGCAGGCAGAAGAACTCAGTCTTGATGCAGTAGGGAACTAGGGAAGGTGTTTGAGTGAAGGAATGATACAATGAAAACCAGGTTTTAGGAGCTTTACTTGGGCAGAGGAATACAAGAGAGATGAAAAAAGGTGAGTGGAGTCTGGGAGAGCAGTTAAGAAGGCAGTAGTAGTAAGTCAGGTATGAGGTGAAAATAGAGGATAATGATGAGCATAGGAATGGAGTGTTAAGCAATCTGAGAAGATTTGGGGGAGAAGGAAAAAGATGGAAAACAGAAGGAGGTGATGAGGGTTTGATGTACAAGTGGAAATATACAAATAGGGAGGATCCATGGGTCTTAGGAGCATTAGCTGGGTAGGGTTATGCAAGAGGGATGAAAAAGGGAGATTGGAGTCAGGGAATGGGATTAAGAGGTTTGTTGCAGTAATACTGATATGAGGTGGTTAAAGGCATTGATAGATTAGGATGGTGGGTACAAGAATGGAAAGGCATTTCAAAAGAAAAACTGACAGAATGTGGGGGTTGATTGTATTTGGAGGTTGAAGGAGAATGATGTATCAAAGATGATGCCAAGGTTTTGAGCCTGAGGGTATAACTTCTCACAGTTAAAAAAAAAATTTCATCTGAACACTGGACATTACTTACCCTATCTCAACACATGTTGTGAGAGATGATGTTAACAAAATAAGGAATATTTCTTTTCAAATCACTCACTCAAAGTAATGATTCTGTCAGAGTAGGAAGGAAGCTCTTTTTTAAAACATTAGTTCCGAGTAGATTTCCTGGTGGGTTTGGGTGGGGGAGCAAGGGTAAAGAGGGCTGGTATTTCATAATGCACTCTGTGTCTCTCTCTAACGCACAAAACAAACATGAAAAACACCTACTCATGGCAACAGAAAAACTCTTAACTGCTCCTTCCTTTTCTCACTCCATTGCATCAATGCTTATTAGAATACAAAGCAACGTAAGACATTCTCTGCCCTTGAAGTGCTTGTCATCTATCCAGAAAGGCATTATAGCTACATGGAAAGTTTTCAATACAAAGCATGATGAAATTAAAACAAATGCATATTAGAGATAGTAAGTGACCAGGTCCACAGAGCTGGGTGATGTCTCTCAAGGGTACAATCCACACTTATGTTACCCAGAACATCCTGACTTCCCAATTCAACTTCCTCAATTCCCATGAACTTGACCTGACCCATACAGATAGTAGAATTTTTAGATCTTATCCTCTTTCATGACTGTGTTATTTCCATGATCCATAACTCTGATGAACAACTTTCCAGTCTTCCATGTCTCCCCTTTTTATATCCCTCGTCTTTATCCTCATCATAACCTTAAGACCCGCCAACCATCCTTCACTTCTCCATCACTCCCATTCCTTCCTTCATCATCTTAACTCTAGGGTTCTTGAATCTCTTACCCACTTAGCCTGTTGCAGCTTACACCTTGCCAAACCCCAGTTCTGGGTTCTCCCAAGGATCCATCTTTTTTGCTTCTATTTACATATTACTGGAGGAAATTCTGCAACTATGTCAAGTGGGTCCACTACAAACTTATGCTATCTAAAATCAAAAGCTCACAGATTCAGAACTGGAAGGGCCTTTAGAAGCCAGAGTCCAACCCCATAATTTTACAGACAAGGAAAGAAAGGCTGAGCGAGAGTGTCTGATTGCCCAAGATAAAAGAGCTAGCCAAGGGTCTAAGACAGGGTTTAATCTCAAGGTTTCCAACCTCAGAGCTCTTTGGCCACTTGGGCTCTCACTGCTGCACAGAAAAAGCCTTTTTCTTCCCCAGATTAACTATCATATTCTTCACAACAGCAGTAGTTCCAAAACTTCCCTTCTTTCCTCAAGTCTCCTCCCTATTTCATACCTACCCCTTTTATCTCCAAGAAGACCTTACTCCCTCCTTTTCTAAGAAAACTTAGCCTCTTTGAGCTCTCTCTTCTTTCCTGCACATTTCAAACCCTTTGGGATATTTTCCTATTCCCGTTCTCCACTTCTTTGCTCCAATCTTTGAGGACAGGGTAGCCCATCACCTTGCCATGACCAACTCTCTATATGTACCTTTGATCCTATCCTATCTCCTCCAAGAGCTTGTACCCTGCCCTCCTCCCTCCACTCTTATTCCCATCATTCCCTCTTTCTTTCACTTTCAATCTCTCCTTATCCAAAGGCTCCCTCCTCTATGCTGCCTAGAAACATATTCAGTTCTCCATGCTTTAAAACAAAACAAAACCAAAAAGCCCTTCATTTGGTCCCTGTCCTCAAGGAACTCATATTCCACTAGAGGGAAAACAACCTACTTCCAACTATTTAATACAAGACATATAAAATGAATGTGAAGGATTTGGAGAGGGGGAAGATAGAGAGGCAACTATGGAAAAATGTAATAGTCCTTGTACAAATGAGGAGAAGTCTCTCATAGGATGTGGTACTAGATCTGAGCCTTGAAAGAAGCAGACATTACAAGAAGGTGAGCATTCCTGGCACGGGGGTGGGGTGAGATATGCACAAAGGCATAAAGATGGGTAATGTAAAGTGATGTACTGAGAACATAAAAAAATATGCCAGATCAGAGAGAACACACAGTGTAAGAGATGAAGTAATATGTGGTCTGCCTGGTCCAAGAGGTCAGAATTAGGAACAACATGTGGCACTGATAGCAAGGCAGATTTTAGGCTCACGGTCAAGAAAAATCTTCTTTAATAATGGTCTGTCTCTGCTAGAAGTGGATTCCTCCTCCTTGGACATCTTTAAGCAGAAGGCAGATAGATGACCCCTTGCCTGGAGAAGGGAATCAGGGATGGTCTGACCCATATGACTTTTGTGGGCTCTTCCAATTCCTGGAATCCATGTAATAAAACAGGAGGTCTAAAAAGAGAGATCCCTAGGTGCTGGAATAGCATGACAAGTCTTTGTAGAGAAGGCATGAAGCTTAAGTGGAGGCTTGGTGTCTGTGAAAGACAGTTAGGGCTTAAGTTGAAAATAGGTAAGAAGCATTCTTTAGGGAAGGTGGAGATGCAGAATTCTGTCAGTCACATCTGGGGCACAATGAATAGAACAGGTTAAGGAGAAGTTTCTTTTAGTGGAAATGCAGGGTGAATATCAGGTAGTAACCTCTGAAGGTCAAGCTTGAGGGCCTGAACTTTGTCCCAAAGGCAGAATTTTTTTTTTTTACTAGTGACATGATCACTGAGTTTTTAGGTGGGTCAATGTGACAGCAGTGTGTGGGACAGATTAGAGGGAGGAGTGCCTAAGGCAGTTAAGAAGACTATTGTCATAAAGTGATAAAAGACCAGCCAGAATTTGGTTGTGGTCTTCCCTCATTTTTTTTCCTTCAACAGAGAATAGAGAAAGGAAGAAACAGACAGCAAAAGTGTAGCAGAAGGAAGACCAGATAGAACATGGCAGTTAGTATCTAGATACAGGAGATATGGAGGAAGGAGAAGTTAACCTCTTAAGGGCAGAAGAATATAGATCTGGAGCTGGAAAGGATCTCAAAGGTGATCTAGTCCAATTCTCTCCTTTGATGGTTGAGGAACCTAAAGCCCAGGGCACTCGTGAAGTGACTTTTTTAAGATCCCACAGGGTCAGAGACAGGATTAGACTCCAAAGTCCTGTGACTCAAATCCAGTACACTTCCCCTGTACCTTGCTGGGCGAATGGTAATCACATGAATACACATTCCTTCTGTTACTCCTCTACTGCCTAGTTCTCCCTTTCTCTAACCAACTGTAGAAGGAAAAAAAATGGGGGAATACTAGAATCAAATTCAGGAAGGCCCTTATTACTTCATCAAAATAAGGCAGGAGGCAGACCTGTTTCTGAGATAAAGGGGATGATTTTTATTTCAGCATTTTAAGATTGAATACGATGACTGACAAAGTAGAGATATTTAGGGTCCTACAGAAAGGTGAAATGGAGTTACAGAAGCAGCTCTGACTGACCATGGACATTTGGGAGTCTTCTGCTCAGAGAGGAGAGTTCAATTAAGACTGAAGGAATTCTATGAAGGAAAAAAATGGAGAACAACAGAAGGCTAAAAGATTGAACTTTTAGTGACAGCCAGTCAGGGGTACTAAGAAAGAAAAGGAACCAGTGAAGAAAATGGAGGTACAAGAATTAGGAGAGTATAATATCATGAGGCCAAGGTAGGATGATCACAGATCGCAGGAACAAATATTCAAAGCAGAATGAGAACTTACTGGTCTTTGAATCGACCCCTTTCATTTTATAGACAAGGAAACCAAAGCCCATAGAGGTTAAATGACTTGCCCAAAGTCACAAATCCAAGGTAGGACTTGAACCCAAATCTTTATGACTCTAAGTCTAGAGTTCTATCCACTCCATATCTCTACCTCTAAGTAGTATATTTCCAAAAAAAAAGGAAGGGATGTGATCAGCAGTATTCAGTGATACAAAGAGAAGACATGAGAGGCCTGAGAAAATGTCATTAGATGTGACAATGAAAAAGTCACTGGAGAGGTTTACCAGTAGAATTTTGACATACTGATGAAGGAAGTCAGATTATTGGGTTGAGTAAATAAGTAGTAAGGAAACATGTAGCCAACATAGATCATTTGTGTATACCTTTGAAAAATACTTTATTTTTTCCCTACTATGGATATTACCTGGTACATAATCAAATTCATGTGGTAGGACCACAAGATGCAGAGAAATGCTGACCTTGCATTGGTAGAGTGCCTCGATGGGAATTCCCTACACCACTCCCAATCCAATCCTATTCTGCTTTTTATTCACCAGTGTCGTAGACAGGATTCATGATTTGGATTGGATGAGACACTCCCTGAGGCTCTTTCCAACTCTATAACCCTATGGTTCTTTTGGATCAAAGGCTCCAATCAGGAATTACTTACTGCTCCCAAAGATAAGTGATAGGCAGCTCACTGAAGAAACACTGCTGTTTACAATACAGTGGCTATCAGAAAGATATGGTTTACTTTTTAACATTTAAGAAGAAAATTAACCAAGTTTGGGCACTAAAGTACAAATATGAAGAAATAAAACTTACAGAGAAGACTACAGACTGGGCCTATGGAAAGCTACAGATATTAAGGTACTTGATCCAAGCATTTCTGATCTGTGCCCTTCTTCTGTGTGACACTGCTCTGCCTGTATACTGCCCTAGTTATACCATTCCACACCCTTCACCACTCAAAACTCACGCCAAACCCTGGTAAAAGCCAGAGCACTTCCCTTGGTACTGCGCCTTCCTGGCTTTCCAGTCACACCTGCTTCTCAATGAGTCTCACATGATTAGCCAGCCCACACCCAGGGTTCCTGTTGGCACTAGTTTCTGGAAACTGGAATGATGTCTCTTCTCAAATTTCAAAATTCATCCTTATAGCTTAAAAACAAACAAAGAACTTCTCTCCCCAACCAATCAACAGCTGAACTAGAAGGAAATATCTATTTTCTCCTAGGACTGTTGGTGTCTTCAATATCATTTATATACCTGTAACTTGGTGAGCATTTAATCAACTATCATAGGCTCTTAACTAATAGAGGAAAATCTGCTACTCTGCACCATGCCCCCCCCAAAAAAATTCACCCCCAAAACAAACAATTCATGTAAATATAGACTAAATGGTTTATCTTAATCCTATTGAAATAGGGACTGTACATATTATTCCACTGGTATATGGGAATCTTGGGTAAGGAAAATTCCTGCTACCAATGCAGATTGACAAAAAATTGTCAATTGACAACTTAGTCTTAGAAAGAAAGTTTTCTAGAGCACTGAGAAAATTAAGTGACTTGCCCAGGGTCATATAGCTGGCATATGTCAAAGACATGACTTGAATCCAAATCATCCAGGCCATGAGGCTAACTCTCCATTCAGTATACTTTGCTGCCTCTTACCAGTATACCCAAATGGAAAAAAGATACAAAAATGAATTTATTGTTGTTGTTTATTCTCTGGATTCCTTAGAGAGCACTTAAACCAAAAATTCCTCAAATTAAGATTGTTGGCTAATGTGGAAAAAAACATTATTACAAAGTCCAAAAGAAATGTTTCGATAGACCTAGGGAAAGTCACCTCTTACCCCCCAGAGAAAAGTAAATTGATATCCATTTTCTAGCACACACTTAGGCTTAGGCTCCTTCTCCTGGAGGCCTGTAGAGTTCACTTTAATTCCAAGGAGTGTATCATAGATAGGGATATCCCCTGAGAGGGGAAGGGAGATAGGGTAGAAGGTTATCTTTCCTAGGGAAGAGACTGCTAAACTCTTGAAGGGCAAACTTGGCACCCAAAGTGATACAAGCAAGAGGTGGAATGCCCAAGAGTCTATCACCGCCTATGAAGTGGTTGCCGTGAGATCGCTCAGTTTCACTGATCACCAATGTTTGGAAATTACTTGAGCAAAGGGTAAGGAACTCCAGATAAGCTCTAAGGAGGAGCTGGTGCTTTGGGAAGTTGATATGGTATAGCCAAGAATAGGGTTCAGGGCTGGATCCATTCTACTCATCACCAACATCTTACATGGACTACATCAAGTTATAAACACAGACATCAAAGATAGCCTTACAAAAGTAATGAAATTGCAGAAGATATGTGTGGAAGCATGGAATAATCCTCCTGGACTTTGCCTTGGTGAAGGAGAGGAAGGAAGAAGTTATGAACTACTTTTAGATAGAGAAGCCTCCTCTTTTTTTCTTTCTTAAAAAACGCAGCACCATTTAGTAGAGATGCTTTCTGTTCCCTCACTGGGCACCTCCCCCAGTCACTGCCCAGCTGGTCAGTCAATGAAGTAGGGAGGTGAAGATGCTGATGCCCTGTAATCCCAAGGACAGTGCTTTCTGGATCAGAAGAATGCAGAAAGCTGCTTCCCTATGAGTCTCTTCAAGGAGAAAGGCTTGAGGAACAAGAACTGGATGTCAAGCTAGCGGATATTGTTGAACTAACCACAGTCTGTAGCACCGCAGATAGCTCAAGGAGCTCACCTCGCCACCTTACATGCAATACTGAACAGAACATGGGTTATACACACTAATACGTACACACACACACTAACGGGTTTGAGTGCCAGTTGTATAACTTGGTGTACATTACTGTATCTGAACTTCTCAAATTCTCGCCCTAAACTTCTCTTCACAGGCTACAGAATTAAAGTCAGAAATGATCCCAAAGGTCATCTATTCCAACTTCTCTGTTTCATAGATGAAGACATGAAGGCCCAGAGGTCAAAGGACTTGTCAAAGTCACTTCAGTAATAAGTAGCCGAGCTGAGATTAGATTTCAGGACTTCTCTCCAAATTTGAGATTCTTTATCCGCTCCTCCCTGACGCTCTTTTGGACTTCACAGCCCTAACCCTATAGTTGAGCAGTTCAACTGTATAATATCCTCTTCACTTGAATACCTTGTCTAACTGGCCTCTTGCACTGATCCATTCTATTTTTGGTTTTTTGGGTTCATCACTAATTTCTCAGCTCTATTTTTGCTTCTAATAGTTCCTGTTTAGCTTTGGATTTTATATTTACAATCTACGATTCTTTTCAGGTCCAAATCTTTTCTGATCAGACTCTTACCACCACTCCAACCCCTACAGATCCTACAGGCCATAGATCACTTCAGTTTAGCCTCCAACAATGACCAACAATAACATTCATAATGTTTCTTAAACATTCAGAGTTCATCTATTTTTTCCTCTCATCTTGGAATTTGGAGTGAATTTATCAATGTTCCTGTGACTTCAGGCTTAATTTTGAGCATGTGGTTGTTTCTATACAGGACTGCTATTCTCACATTCCCAAGCACAAGAAAGTGACACTGTCGTTTTTGAGATATGCCAAGTCAGGCAGGGCACAGACAAAGAAGCAATGGAAGGGAACTACTTCAGAGCCCCCTTGAAAAACTTTCCGTCTGTCAGTTCTTGGCTGGGGATGTCAGGCCGGACAAGCCTCTTCCAACTTTGACATCTTGATTCAATGGTTCTGAGTCTCTTGTGGAAGGCGTATATGGCTCAAGAAATAAGCAGGGCCTGACAGCTCTTTAAACGTTGGGGACAATTCGATCTTATGGTGTTGTTCTATTACATTAATGAGGTACAAGGAGATATTCTTTTGAAAACTAGAAAAACCTGACAGGCTGAGCTGGCTAAATCTTGCCAGGGTAGCTTTTGAGTTTTCAGACTTCCCACAAAAAATATAAGTTTTTTGAACTTGCTGGCCTCTAGGACCCTTTCCAGCTTTTTTTTTGGGGGGGGAGGGGAGTCAGAGTAGATGAATAGAGGCTCATCTCCTTTACCATTCTCTCTTAATTTGGGTTTTCTAAAGGCGCAATACAGTTCACAGCACTAGAATCTGCTCTTTTTCTTCCCCCAAGGTCCCCTCTCACCCTCATCTGAATATCCTCTTCTACAAACAGGATAATAGACAAAGACTTCAAGGAGAGATGCTGCAGGAGATCTGAGAAGCAGATAATTTCCAGAAAAGACAGAAAGTATATCTATTCCCCATAAAAGCTTCCATACATAGTAGGCTACCATGAGAAAACCATTACCAGCAACAATATCACCCATTTCTACTAGACAGTTTATGAAGGTTAGTGAATTCTTCATATGGGTTCTTCTGCTGCCTGTGTGAGAAAAGAACTGTATCATCTATACCCCAAGTCAGTGTTTCTCTCTCATCCTTGTTCTCCACACTCTCTCCAAACCTTTCCCCATGTCTTCTACTTGAACCATTATACACCAATCCAACTTCACTCCTTTTCTCCTGGAACATTACCAATTCACCACACTTTTCCTCAATGGCTTGTCAAAACCCTATTCTACTGTGAGGAAATTCCTTTTTGCTCTTGACCCATTTGTTACTTCTTTTTTTATATCCTCTCCTTAATGGAAACCTGGATCTGCCCAGACAATTTTTTTTCATTTCCTACTGTTTTCTCAAGAAGGATTTTGCCTTGTTCAGTTAGATTCACAAAGAAGAGTATGTGGGTAGAGTAGGTTAGTTTTGCAACCTGTACAACCCAGCATCAAGGCTAGGTTAGTTTTTCTCCAAAACGGCAAAGAAATCATTCTTGAGACAATTACTCCAATGGAATCAGACTGAAATGTTGTAGTAGCTTTCCAGGTGCCTATGGCATAAAAAACTCAATTTAGGAAGAGCAGTAGCTCCTCAGTCTTAATAGATTCCATGCTGCTTTTTGAGACAGGTGCGTCTCTAAATAAAGATGAAGAGAGCTGCACCCAACTGATTCAATGCTGTATCTTTGCTGAATATCCTTCCCATGCTTTTGTTAAGTAACTTTACATTGTAAAATGTTAAGTGGTATCCAAGCGTCTTGTTTCATTCCAAATCAGGGCCTAAACTACCAGACCAGCCTGAACTATGAATAACAATAGCATAATCATATAGCACTTTAAGATCAGATCTGATCCAGAATAGAGGGGGAGGGGTCAACCTTCTATCCCTCTCATTAAATTCCAGGCTTTTTTCTACTCATTACAAGTCCATAATATCCATCTTTACTACCATTTTCACCTTGTACAGAGTGGACACCCAATAGATATTTATTAAATGTATGGATGCTGACCACCTTCAAAACGTATTTCTTACCTTCCAAGAATAATTTTAGCGCATGGATCACATTTTTCCTTCTCTGTCATGTCTCTGGACAGTATCTTTAATGACTCAATATCTATATACAATAAACTTATATTTGATGCCTCTCTAGATATCTGTCTGTTTTACTTCATTCTCCCAAGTCTCTATTTAATATTAGTTACATAACATCACTGCCATAACCTCAGTCCATAATCAATAAACATGTATTATGTGCCTACTGTGTGCCAGGTACTGTGCTAAGTAAGGGGAACACAAAAGGAGGAAAAAGACGGTCCCTGCCTTCAAGGACCTTACAGTCTAATGGGGGAGACAACATGTAAACAAATATATACAAAGCAAACTATATTTAGGATAAATAGGAAATAATCAACAGAAGAAAGGCACTGGAATTAAAAGCGATGGGAGGAAGGTTTATAGTACAAGGTGAGATCTCAGCTAGGACTTAGAGGAAGCTAGGGAGATCAGTAGTTGGAGTGTAAGAAAGAGAGCATTCTAGGTTTGGGGGACAGTTACTGAACTGTACCAAGACTTACATTTTACTCATCCCTTCCCATTCCACGCAGGCCATTAGGACCTTCCTGGCTTCACTGAGCTGACTCCTTCTCCACCCTTGGCTCCTACTCAGCTATTGCAAATGCTACCTTCTCTACAACCTTTGACCAAAACCAATTGCAAACTCTCAATTCTGAACCATACCCAATGTTTGATTTTTTTTTGCTCCAAGTCATTTTTTTTTTGTTTCTAGTCAAACAGAATTATCCACTGACCGTGCTCTTTAGGACAGGAGACTGACAGCAGAGAACATCTAAAAGGGATGACTATTTGGAGGTTTAAAATTGTGCCAAAGAAGTAAGCAATATGAGATTGTACTTGTGATTTGCCTTAATTCTTCATAGTCTGTGCTCATCGGATCAAAGATTTGGAGCTGGAAGGGACTTTAAAGGTCATCTACTCAAATTTCCTCACTTTAGAGATGAAGAAACTGAGGCTCTTAAAGGTAAAATGAGATATTCAAGATCAAAAAGGTACTCTTGAGCTAGTACTTCCAAATCTTGTCCTTTCCTCCCAAACTAAAACCAGGCTATTTCTCATTTTTCTCTTATATGGTAAGGAAGAATCACTGTCCATATGAATAGTTATAATAGAATCAGAAAAGCTGCTGAGGAAGACAAAATAGAGGAAGGCTAAAACCAAAAGCGAGGTCTTCAGGACAGAGAAATCTAACTACTTGGACCCTGGGGGATAGGCAAGAAGAGCTCTTGTTTGGGGGCAGGTCCCTTTCATCAGGCCCTTTCAGGGGTATTTGCATTTTAAGGGAATATCGAATGAGATAATATAAGTTAAGAACTTTGCCAAGTGCTACTTCTATCTCTATCAGCTCTGTGATTCTATTGGTATAAAGAGTTACCAGTGAGGGACACATCAATGCAGACCAGCGCCTCTAGACTTTGAATCTCAGAGCTGCCTAGGGCAGTGATAGCTCTGTGGCCTGCCCTGGGTCACACTTCTTGTATGTGTAAAGGGCAGGCAGAATGCGAACCCAAGGCTTTCCGACTCCAAAGGCAGCTCTGGATTCACTATTTCACATAGAATGTCATTAGCTGTCATTGTTAATGTTACTGATGAATTTCAAGAAAAACTTATAAACCCAAGTATATTGGGAGAAGGATGAAAAAAATGATGGGGGGAAGTGTTTGCAAACCATGTTAAATGAGAAACATTTCAAGGAATTGGGGATGTTTATCAGTCTGGAGAAGGGAAGGCTAACAGGAGACAGAATAGGAATCTTCAAAATCTGAAGAGCTATCGTGTAAAAGAAGTAATAGGTTTATTGTGTTGCTTCAGAAAGCAACATTTGAAGCAACATTGGTTTAAAAAAGTTTCTTATTGATTACAGAAAGAATTATTAGAACCAATGAATGGAAATCAGAGAGGGATGGAACTTGGCTCAGTCTAAGAAAGAACCTTTCTAGAAGTACCACTGGCTAACAGTGCTGCCTTATAAGATAATGAGGTTCCTGTTCTAAGAGATAATTAATTGGGGTTAAACATATATCAGGGACACTATAGAAAGGAATTCCTGAACTAAGCAGAGAGTTGGACTGGATGACCTGGTACAGCGGAGAGAGCCCTAATCCTAATCCTGGATTGGGAGTCAGAGGCCCTATTTATCACCTGTGTGACCATCAGAATTCATTTAGACTATTCGATCTCTCTCGGCCCCAGCTTACCTGATTATAAAATGAGAAGGGTCATACTAAATCACCTGATGCCTTTCTAAGATGCCTGATTACTACATAGGTGCTTAATAAATGTCTGTTGACTTGACTGAAGTCCCCTCCATCTCTATGTCTGTGCCCTGATGATCTCAAAAGTAATTTTAAATTTCAAAGTTCTATGCTTCTTTGATTTTTGATTGATTGGCATAACTAAAGCGGATACATAGATACTGCTATGATCCACAAATATTCAAGTGCCTACTATGTGCCATGCACGGATAGGTCCTGGGGATACAAAAGAGGCAAAAGGCAGTCCCTTGCCCTCAAGGACCTTACAGTCTAATAAAGGAGATACTCTGCAAATAAACATACACAAAGCAAACTATATATCAGATACATAAGAAATAATTGTGAGGGAGACACTAGGATTAAGAACAGATGGAGAAGTTTTCTTCTAGAAGATGGGACTTTAAGTGGGACTTAAAAGAAATCAGAAAGATCAATAGTAGGAGTGGAGAAAGGGGAGTATTCTAGGTACGGGGGACAGCCAAAGAAAATACCTGGAGCTCTAAGATGGAGTGTATTGTTCATGTAATAGCCAGGAGGCCAGTGTCACTGGATTGAATAGTATAGTTGGAGAGTAAGTTGTAAGAAGACTGGAAAGGTAGGAGGGGGCTTTGAAAGGGACTTTGAAAACCAAACAGAGCATTTTGTATCTGATCCTGGAAGCAAAAGTGGGCTACTGGAATTTGGGAGGGAGGGTGTGATATGACTGGACTTGTACTTAAGGAATATCACTTCTGTGGCTAGAGGATGAATGAAAGTGGAGAAAAACTTGAGGCAGGTAGACCTACCAGTAACTATTGCAATAATCTGGGCCAGAGAGGTAATAAGGGCCTCAACTAGAGTGGTGGAAGTGTCAGAGGAGAGAAGGGGGTGTATTTGAGAAAATGGTGCAAGGATGAAATCAGCAGACCTTGACAACAGATTGGATATGAGCTATGAGGTGATGTGAGAGATAGTGAGGAAACCAGGATGACTAAATTTCCAGCCTGAGGGACTGAGAGGATAGTGTTGCCCTCTGCAGTAATAGGGAAGAGGAGCAGCGGAGAGATTAAGGGGAAAGATAATGAATTATATTATCTATCTATTTGACATCTAATTCAAGATGTTTGAAAGGCAACTGGAGATATGAGATTGGAGGCCAAGAGAGAGTTTGGAACAAGATAGGTAAATTTGGGAATCATCAGCACAGAGGAGGTAATTAAATCTATGGGAGCTGACAAGATCACCAAGTGAAACAGCATAGAAAACAAGAAGAAGGCCCAGGACAGAAGCCTAGGGGTGGGTTAGAAGGTATGATCTTGGAAGAAAATCCAGCAAAAGAGACAGAGATGGAACAGTCAGATAGGTAGGAAGAGAAGTAGTATCCCAAAAACCTTCTCTGTGCAAGGGCTTCATCCCCCAGTGCAACAAAACCACTCAGTTCTTGCCTTCAAAGAAAACAGATGAAAAATACTACTAGTTTATATTCATACAGCACTATAAGGTTTGGAGGGTAATTTACACATATTTAACTTCTTTTCGGAACAATTTGGTGTAGTACCAGACTTGAAAACTGAGGTGATGCCCTTCAATTAGGAAATAGCTAAATAAGTTATGGTATATGATTGTGATGACTGCTATTTCACGGCAAGAAATGATGAGCTGATTCATTTTGTTGTGTTCATCTTTCATTTTAGAAGAACACCATGACATCAGAGAAATGATGACATGACTTGCACTGGACTGTGTTTTGAGTGAAGAGCTATGCAAGGTCACCAGCCTCACTTTCTCCTCCTGAGCCACCTGGGTTCAGGGACCAGATATTCATCAGGATGACTGGAGACGGCCCAGGATGCAGTGGGGACGTTGGCCTTTCAGGTATTCACTTGGAAAGTAATGCCCATTGAGTGAATATGCCTCTTTAAGTAGTCAGGGAATGGCCCTTTTAATGAGCAAAAGAAAAAAAAATAACTAAATGAACGTGGGAGGGAAAGAGAAACTGTTACTATTGATAATCACTCTAAGCCAGCCATTGCATGGAACTTGGGCACTGAAAATGAAAAGCATTTTCACTAGAAGCTCATGGCCTCTGCCTGAAACTGAGGCCTAGAGTGTCTAATTAACATCATATGTGCACTCACAAGGGTCCAAGGCCAAAAAGTGACAAGTCCTTCAGAGGCCTTAGAGTCCAAACCCTTTATATGGAAACGGAGTCCCAGAAAGCTGAATAGCTCGTTTAAAATCACTAATAAGATCAAGGATTTCATGAGTTTTTGAGCCAGATCATTTAGACTACAAACCTCCCCTCCTCCAGGTATCTTACTGAAACTGAGGCCTAGTGAGTCCAATGACCATTGTATGATCAGTCAGAAGGGTCCAAGGGATAAACGTGACTAGTCCTTCAGAGGCCTTAGAATCCAAGTACTTCATGTGTGTGAGTCCTAGAGAGCTGGACAGACATGTGTAAGATTGCTCTCAAGCTCTTAGGATGAAAAATAGCATAGCATTCAATGACTTTAGAATCAGAACCCCTGCTGTGATTGATGTCAGAAAAACATGGAAAGATTTCCATGAAATAATGAAAGTAAAACGAGCAGAATCAAGAGAACACTGTATATAGTAACAACAATATTGGTCAAAGAATAATTGTGAACAACCAAGTTATTCTGAATGTGACGAATACTCAAATCAGCTACAAAGGACTATGAAGGGAGATGCTATCCACCCCAGAGAAAGAACTGATAAGCACAAGTACAAGTAGTATGGTTTTTACATATTTATAAATCTGTGTCAAATGGTAGCCTTCTTTACTGCAGGGTGGGCAGGGAAAACAGTTTGGAACTTAAAATGCAACAAAATAATTTAACTTTTTATTT